>JAHLSL010000112.1:2571531-2593374 GCA_025920805.1 Petroica traversi | reverse complement strand
CACAGCCTGTGGGGATCCACAGGGGATGCAGAGATCCACCCACAGCCCGTGGGGATCCACAGGGGATGCAGAGATCCACCCACAGCCCGTGGCGAGGTGCCCATGCTGGAGCTGGGGGATGCCTGGAGGAGGCTGTGGGAGGCCCCATGGAGAGAGGGCCCTGCTCCCAGATTGGAGCAGCCTGTCCTTGCAGGACTGCACCCCATAGAGTGACCCCTACACCACAGCAGTTTTGGGAGGACTGTGTGCCCATGGGAGGGACTCACATCGCAGCAGTTTTGGAAGGACCACTGCTGGTGAGATTGGACCCAAGCAGAGAAGTTCACAGAGAACTGTGTCACGTGGGAGGGACAGGGGAAGGAATCCTCTCCTTGAGCAGCAGAAGAAAAACCTCAGGTGATGAACTGATCAAACCCCCACACCGTCTCCCTGCACTGTCGGTGGGAAAGAGGGAGGGGTTGGAGGCTTATTTTACTTTTCATTATCCTCCTCTGATTTTTTTTTAGTAATAAACTCACTTTGTACCTCTAAGTTGAGCTTGTTTTGCCCTTGGAGTGTTTTCTCCCAGGCCTTATCTCAACTCTTGAAGCCTTCATTAAATTTTTCTCTCCTCTGCCCAGCTGTAGCAGGGGAGGGTGAGTGAGTGACTTTTGTGGGTGCCTGGCATTTGGCCAACCCTGACAATCAGCCAAGGCACAGTGCATGTACTTTATCAAAGCTTTTATGCTGTCTCTCACAGCCTCCCTGTGTTAAATGTCCAGGACACAGCTTGGTAAGTCCATCTTATGTTGGTCAGAAGTGAGTGATGGGTTGGGTGCAAAGGGTTGTAGTAAATGATATTATGTTAGGCTAGTGAGCAGTCAGTGGTGGGGTTTCTTTAATGTCTTCATGAATTATCTTGGTGCAGAAGTTGAATGTAAATGAAATAAATTTGCTGATAATACTTTGTTAGGATCTATGACTCCTGTGGCAGCAGAGGCCTTGTAGAGAGATCTGGATAGACCAGAGAGCTGGGCAGTCACCAACTATTTGAAATTTAACAAGAGTAAGTAATGAATTCTCCACCTGGGACACTGTAATCCTGGTTACATGGACAGACTAGGAGGTGGAGAGCAGCCTGGTGGAAAGAGATCTGCAGGATTTGGGTTGATGGCATTTGAATAAGCGTTGTGCCCTGGGGTGCATCAGGCTGAGCTTTACCAGCCAGTCAAGGGGGAGGTGACTGTCCAGCTCTCTTCTGTGCTGAGGCAGCTTCACCTTGTCCTGTTTTGGGTGCTTCAATATAGGAAAGAAATCAGACTGTTAGATTTGACCAGGGTGGGGAGGGGCCTCGAGGCTCCTCCTTATGAGGAGCAGATGGGGTGGCTTGGCCTGTTGAGCCTGGAGAAGAGAATGCTGAGGGGTGATTCCATCACAGCCTGCACCTTCCTCAAGGCCATGGGGAGGAGGTGCTGATCTCCTGTCTCTGGTGCCCAGCAACAGGAGGACATGGAGTGAAGCTGTGTCAGGGTGAGCACGGGTTAGACATTAGAAAAATGTTCTTCACCCCAAGGGTGGTTGGATACTGGAACAAGATCCCCAGAAAAGTGGTCACAGCACCAACTGCCAGAGTTCAGGGAGCATTTGGCCAGTGCTCTTAGTCACACGATTTAATTTGAGGAACAGGACTTGAGGGTCCCTTCCAACTGAATTCTGTTTCTATGATAAACACCTGGGAAGAGAATGAAACTAAATCTGTGAGGAATTTAATCCAAACAAGTAAATTTTGCAAACTATTTACAGAAATAATCTGAAGTGGCATTTTTGCTATTGGATTATTTCATCAAGCCTCTTAATGATCAGTAGTATCTGCTTGTTTAAGAGCATCAGCCTGCCATGTCTTAAACACAATTCTTCAGAAGTGCCACAAAGACAATATTTTCTCCCTCAACTACATTTTACATATTTTGGCATTAAAGGGTGTTTTTAACAGTATGAGTGGAAAACTTTCCCATTGAAAAGCATGTAATGATTGGCTTGAAATTTTTTTTGATTTTTGGAATATAAAGCTACAGTTAAAATGTGATGATTCTGAACTTGAGTTAAACTACTGGTGTGTGTCTGGTTTGATCAGTATCCTTTAGCCATTGCTGTGGTAATGCTGCTGTTTTGGGAATATGGTGGGGGTGGCTGTGTGGGTGCATCTGTTTTCTGTAGCCCAGCATTCTCTTCTTACAGAGTCTGGGTGATTTGCTGTCACCTTTAATCATGCCAAGAGTTTCCTAAGAACACTGACCATACCCAAATTTGTAAAGAAATGTGAATGCAGTGAGACAATTTCATTTAAGTGTCACCTGTAAATTGGTCTATTCTCAAAGGATTTTTTCTTTTCCTAGCTAATAAATTGATTACACGAGAAGGGCCTTCCTTTCTGCAGATGCGAATAAAACATTTGATGAAGTCAAACTGCATCCCCCAAGCCACTTTCTTGTCAAAATTGTGTGCAGACTCTCCAGAAATTGCAAATGTTTCATCTTTTCGCCAAGCCTACATCACATGTGTGTGTTCAATGCTGCCTAATGAAGATTCCATTAAGGAGGTTAGTAACCTGTAGTCCATTTTTAATACATATTTATGAATCATTTTAGAATTTATTTATTTAGTACTAAGAACGGAAGCTGAAGAGTGAAACTGTTGCAGCAGAGGTCCAAAAGAGGAATAATCTATTGCAGATTGCAGTGAGAAAGGACATTTGTATGAGCTGCTGCTGTGGATAAGAATGTATGTATGTGTGCTTGATTAGATGTGTTTGAAAGCTTAAAAATTATAACTTCAGTTCCAGTAAAAAGCAAAATATAATTGGAAAGTTGTCTTTTCTGCCTCAAACACTGGTACCAGGGCAATCACTTTTCATCAAGTCATTCTGACCTAAGAAAAGTTTTAAGAAAAAAAAAAACAAAATGCGCTTTAGAGTTGTTCTTCCTGAACTCTTAACTTGTTTTCCTGTTACAGTGACAGTCATAGCAGTGATTTATGTTCACATATAACTGCTGTGGCACATCTGACACTTGCCATAACATACCTGTTAAGGGATCAGTCTCACTTGTATGCATTTGCTATAGTTTTAAATGTGAGACTTGGACATTGTGACTAAGCCTCAGTGAAACTGGGGGAAGCTTGGGATACTAAAAAAAAAGTGACTCTCATTGCACTTCCTGCATGAGTGGCAGAGTCATCTTGTAAACTATTTTTTAAGACATCCTTTAAAATTACTTCTTGTGAAAAATAAGTATTTGGATGGGTGTTTCTTCAGGCTGCCCTTTGAGCCAGATTGTGCTGTGGGAGCAGAGAATGTATTTAACAGCTCACTGCAGACATGGTCTGTGCATTGAAGCTTTGGAGTTGATGGGTGCCTTACTGCCTGTTCTTTGCATTGGCTGCTCATGAGGAGTGGTAGAGAAATCACATTGAGTTCTGCTCCCTTTTCAATTTAATTTGAGGGTTATGAAGTGTGGCTGTTTTACCTTGATACTCAGAACAGTCTTTTCTTGCCAGTCAAGTATAAAAGTTGGAACAGAGATTGGTGAATTGAATCAATTTAATTGCTTAATTAAACTTTTTATGGCAAAATGAAGCCACAAGGCATCAAAGCAGTGTCTTAAAGCAGTGCAGTTTATTGACTTAACTGGACCTGTGGCCAAAACTGTGACAAGTACAAAGTCAGTGGTGTTGCAGTGCCAGAAAGTTAACTTTAATAACTGCAGTGTGAAGATTTGCATGGCATGTTTTTTTTGCATGCTTTGTCACAGGTGTTGCATAGTTGGCCCTCCTACAGAGTTCCTGAAGTCCAAGACTTCTAAAACACTCATTTATACTTTTGTTTTAAAAGGCGAGAAATGTGTTGTATCATCATATTACCTGTTGTCTTCCTTGGGTAGAAAGTTGTCAGGTAAAATGATAAATGGGGAAAAGGTGAAAAATTAAAAATTAAGGGTTCAAAGAATGGCAGCTGTTGGGGAGTGATAGTTGGCAATAACCAAAACCCTGCTGGGTGAAGAGGGAATAAACTGTAATAAAAGAAACAGAGCTAAGTGGAATTTGAAGTTCAGAGTAGGATGGGGGTAGGTAGAGGAACAGGGCTTGGCTGAGAAAGTAAATATTGCAGAAAGCTTGAATAGGAATGAAGATAGTTTGGGTAGGACTGAAAAAAAAAAAAGGAATTTGTTTTGGAAGATTAGGCAATGTGTGGCCATTTCCAGGAATTGGATACGATTGGGCTGGCTAAGTCAGGTGTGGAAGTTACATTGCTGAGCTCCTACAAAGTAAACTACTTCTATATCTCTAAGCAATAGTGTGTATATACACACACAGGTGTTTGCATGTATCTGTGTGTGCACACTTCTACAGGAGGAATGTAAACACATGGATATGGATATCAGTGTATAATTCTGTATGTGTGTATGCACACACTGTGTATAAAATCATCCCTTGCATTTCTGGTGCCTCCTGGTACCTTGAGTTGATTCTGAATGTCACAAGAAATACAACTGTAGAGTTGTTCGTACACTGCTGCTCTGTGCGAATGTAGAAAGTAGAATTAAGGATCACAGTCAGGCTTCCAGTATTTGGCTTGAATTTGCCAATTTATTGAACCAATTAAAATGCTTATTAAAGCAGTTCTCTTACACAGTAGTTAACTATTGCAAAAACATGAAGCCCAAAATGTGGTGTAAGATGGTTTTCTCTGACAACACTCATGCCAGCCACATGTAACAGTAAAAACGGACTTTGAAAGGCAACAACCAGTTAAAATTAAAGCCATACTGAGTGTTTTAATCATAACTGGTCATCTCTGCTGAATGTCAGTGTGAGTGTTTGCTGGTGCAGATAGGAGCTTCATATGGATGTCTGAAATTGTCAGAGTAGGTTTTGTTTAATTGGAATTCCTTTGGGAAAGATTGAACCAAAGTGGGCGAATAAAGCTCTTCAGGGAGTCAATTTAAGCAAATGCCCTTTATCCCATTCATAAAAAATGCAGTTGTGAAACAAGCAGTCATCTTTTGGAGGCCTTCTCCAAATAGAGTATCAACGTGATACCCTACTAAAAAATTGTAGAAGGCTTAGGTTAGTGGTAGGAAATTTTTATGATGACATAAAAATAAAATATCACTGTAATGTTACAAGTTTTCCTTCAAACTAAAGTAACATGGAAGACAAAGACAAATCTTACATGGTTGTATGTTCTTAGGAATAACTTTGAGGAGTAAACTGGCCTACTTTTTAACAGAACATGGGGAGAATGGCATCATTTTTTAACAATTCTAGTGTAATATATGTTAGCAGTGTTCATTCTGTAGTCTCCTAACTTTCAGTGAGTTGTTCTGGTTGGGCTTGTAAAAGATAACGGTGCTCAGCACTTCAGGTTTTCTAAAAGACACTTCAGTAAGTGTCTGGTTTGTCACTTAAGTGACTGGTTAGATATTACTGAATGATTTCAAGGTGTTCATTTGGACTTTTTGTCTTAAATATTTAAAAAATCTCACAAACGATCTCGCAAAAAATCTCACAAAAAAAGCACAAAACCCTCAAGATCTGAAATGAGATGAATTATCGTTGACCAGGTTTGAGATAGACAGGACTTGGAAACCAGTTTTCTTGTTGCTGACTCAGTAGTTAATGTCCTGAATGCAAATGAGTTTGTCCAAAAAGAATCCCATTTCTATGGGAGGAGAAGGACTGATGTGCTGTGTAGCTGTAGGTCGCTCTAAGTGCCAGACTGTGTTAGTGCTGGGTCTTGTTACAGCCTGAGGAATAACTGATGGTTGTCAAAAATGTGGGATTGATAATTTTGTAGCCTCAGAAATCCTAGTAAGCAGGTTTTAATTTTGTGGTTTTTAGCACAGTGGTGATGGTGTTCAGTGATTGTTGTTTAATGGAGCTGGTGATGAGTGTGCTCTCTGTCAGGTAATGCCTGGCCAGGTAGCTCACAGGTTGCCACGTTGCCTTCAGAGCTGTGAAGGAAACATGTCCCCTGCTTACATGCACTGTCAATATTTGTGTTTCTAAAACCCAAGCCTTAGAAGATCAGACTTCTATCAAACTGCTGCAGGCAGCTTCTGCATTATTTAACAATATTTGCTGTAGTATTGAGGAGACAACAGTGTATAATTGTGGAAATCATCAAAGACAGAAGTTTGTGTCACTTGGCTTTAAATTTAAATTTTAGCTTTTTAAAATTTGGAATAGCTTTATAAAATTTAGTGATTGAAATTGTAAGCTATAAGGAGTAGGAATAGCTGAGTGGAGAGAGATGGTAGATTACTGTGAGAAGCCTGGAGTTGCCCAGCTGTCAGATTTAGACTTCCCACCCAAGCTGCAAGGCCTGTGTAGCTGTGGCTACCCAGGGTTGATGATGGGTAAGTAAGTGCTGCTGGCAAGGGATGCTGTGGGGAGATGGCCTTGCAGCAGTGTCCTGTTACCTACAAGAGCCCCTTTCTCTCCTGGGCAGTGATCAACATCTTCACAATCCTCTCATGAGGCTGTGGGTATGGGCTGGCTTCTCAACCCTCCCCAGCTACTGGAGGTGGCACTTGATTTACAGATACTGTATGGGCTTAATACCTTTGACATGCAGGGAGCAATGGTGTCTGTTCCCTTGACAACAAAGCATTGTCACCTAAATAATTTTCGGAGGTTTCTCTCTTGCCAGGGGTGAGGCAGAGACAACTTCCCCCCCCCCCAAAAAAATCTGTTCTATTTTACTTTATCAAAAGCAAAACTGACACATGCAAGCCCTTGTAGCTTGTGGATTGGTCTGAAAATGTCTGCTGCAAAAGGTCAGTGTTGTCTCAAGCTGAACACCAAAAGTCAATGGACCTTAGAAAATGCTGGCATTGCCCAATGAACTCCAGTGTCAAGCCTGACTGGGAAACTGGGTCCTGCTTCTACTCTTCCTACTGAATGAGATGTCCATGAAAATTAGTTTAGCTTCCTGTTGTTTGTTCTCTGTCATTGTTTTTCATGATGAACAAGAAGTTGGAAATGTTTATAATATCAACAGCTGTTTAAAGTACATATTGCTAGAACACAGTCTGTTCTGTGAAGTGGAATAGATCCAGTGGAAAGGTGTATTCAAACCTAGTGTTGTCTTTAATAGTAAACAGTTAAAATAGAAATTATTAAGAGCAGCTTAACTATTTTACTGTTTGTGGCTGACATCCAAGCTAACACCCTGGTTTGATACACAGATATGTGCTACCTTAATTAGATGTTCCAGAATTTCCTTGGGATTTGTCTCCTTGTTGTGGTTTAACCCTTGCTAGACCCAGGCCCCTCGTCACTGTTCACTCAACTCCCTACAAGCAGTACCAGGGACAGAAGTGGAAGGGTAAAAGTGAGAAAACTCTTAGGTAGAGGTAAAGACAATATATTAGGTGAAGCAAAGGCCACGCACACAAGCAAAGCAAAACCAGGAATTATTTCACTGCTACTCATGGGCAGGCACCTCCAAGAGAGCAAGGCACAATCATGGATAGCAGAGACTTGGGAGACAAATGCAGTTTTTCTCCACACACTCCATTTCTCTTTTTTTCCTCTCACTGTGTATTATGAGCACAAAGTCATGGTCTGGAATATCCCTTTGGTTAGGTGGGGTCACCTGTCCTGGCTATGTCTCCTTCCAACCTCCTGTGTACTCTCAGCTTCCTTTGCTCTGTGGAAGCACTGCTCAACAATAACAAAAACATCTCTCTGTTATCAACCTGTGTCCAGCAGAAATCCCAAACACAGCCCCATCCCAGCCACAAGGAAGAAAATTAACTCTGCCCTCGGTAAAATCAACACACTACTCTAAACACTTTGATTTCTAACATCATGCTTTGAAATGTGGTTGTTCAGAATCAGCTCCTAGGGATGAAGATAACAAGAGACTGGCTTTTTCACTACTTTTGATCTTTTTGGATCTTGGTTCTAATTTTAAAAAGTAGCACAAGAATCCCTGTAAGTACAGAGTGACAGAATGGGAAGTTTTACATAGATGGTTGTGTGCATGCAAGTATTCAGCTAAGCTGCCCAAAATGGAAGGTTGTCCACAAGGAAACTAATATTGAGAAGGGATCAGAACTAACAGGTGAACTTCTCATACCATTTTGTAGCTGAAAGGTGTGGGATAATCTTTGGCTATGGGAGACATGTTTTGTTTGTGTGTTTGTGAGGCTTTGATACAGTAAATGTGCATTTCTTTTCTAAACACGCTGAGAATGAAATGCCTTTTCTTTTTAATTTTCTTTAAGATTGCAAAGGTGGATTGCAAAGAGGTACTAGACATGATATGTAATCTGGAATCTGAGGGACAAGAAAATACTGCATTTATTCTTTGTACGACATATCTTACTCATCAGCTTCAAACAGCAAATGTGTATTGCTCTTGGTAAGTATGGAAGTTGCTTGGAAGTCAGAATGCCTTGCTGTTGGTGCAGTGGTGTTCAGTGGAGTGGCCTTTCCATTGACCTCCACCTGTATCCCTGTGGATCGAGCAATTATTTAGCCACAGAGTAGGTGAATTCAAGTGGCTGATATGACATAAAACTTGTAATTTGGGGCATTGCTTTTGTCAGATCAGCCAGCTAGACCGGTATTCAGTAATATTTCATGTTACAAATGTAGTGGGATGCATTATGGTTAATGAAAATAAGGAGTTCTGTCCATACAAACTGTAGCACTCACTGAAATCATTGTAGGGCTGATTTGGAGCAGTGCCCTGGAAAGGAGATAAGGTGATATTCTCTGCATTGGTAAACTAAGCTCTATCAATAGCATGACAAATGCCAGAGCAGGCTGGAAGCACTGCAAATGTGAAGATGGACTCACTGCAATATGGATATTCGGTATCTTCCTGGAGCTCAAGATAATGTAGAGGAGTGACAAACTAGCAGGTGCTTCTGAGCCCATTATATCCGTTTAAGTACAACATAAATATTCACTTAAAATAACAAGGTAAATTGAATATATAAAGGCAGACATTCTTCTTTCTGTGACTAGCTGCTGGTTTTAAAGGGGCAGAAATTGCTTGGTTCACTTCTGTGTTGGTTTAAGACAGTTTAAGGGGTGGACACTCCGAAATTAATTACCTGCCCTATTAGTTTTAACCACTTCCTTTTTCACCAATAAGGGAAGATTATGAATGGAAGAAGATAAAAGTGAAAATAATACAGTTTACAAAAAATGAAACATCAACAAATACAAAATAACACTAAAAACCAAAGTAACAATTATAATCACTAGATACAGAGTTTCTGAATCTCAGACATCACTCTGAAACAGTTTTGAAGTGCAAAATGCAACTTCTTGAGTTGCTACTGTTGCTGCTCAGAGACCTACCTGAAGCAACCTCCTCCAGAGCCCAGAGAGAAACAAAAGGAGGCTTCTGCCTTGAGCTGTCCCAACTTCCCCAGAAGAATGAAAAGGGAAGAGAGCTCCTGCCTGAGTGACCCCAACTTTAAAAGGACCTGGTGGTTCTGTTTCCAGATGCCAGGTCTCAAAGAGAGAGTAACAGTTTAGGGCAGATTGGTATAGCACAGATATGGAATACAATATGCCTTTTTGGGGGTTACCCAGGACGGCTTCAAAGAAGGTCCTGTCTGGTTCAAAAAGGGTTGTAGTTGAACAGTTAGTTTACTCTGCTTGATCTGCTGATTTGGGTTCTACTTAAAATTTTTCTAGCAATGTCATTAACGCCTTTCAGATTTTGATTGCTGTAAGAAAATGTAATTTTTTTATTTTTAATCATAAGTCTGTGTTTCAAGTCAATAAATTATTTAAGCTTTAATTGCCGTTCATAGTGTACTTCTGGTATATTATGTGGTTTGATAGACCAGAACTGAGTGGTGACTAAAACATTTACCTGTCTTTGAGAGGAGAGCAGAGAGTAAGAGAAGCCAAGACGGACTGGTGCAGAGTCATTTGCAGGTCAACTTCCCTTTGTATTGTTACGGATTAGGGTCAGCAGGCAAGCCCTGGCATTTCTGTGTACTTGGAAATGTTGTGCTCACATGGAGGATCCTTAAATCAATGTTGTCCTGCAGTCATGTCCCTCTTGTTTTTTAGAGTAGCAGTATGTTGATGAAAGATTCTCTGCTAGCTCCTGGCTGGCCTGTCACAGATGCTGCTGGCCAGGGCAGTCCTGCTGGCTGCCAGCCAGTCCTCCCATTCCCTTTGTTCTGCTCCATGTCTTGCTTTATGCAGTGTCAGAGAGAACCAGTATAAATTATGCAAATTGAAAGTATTTTGGTTTAAACAGGAGAAGACCTGTTGGACAGCTGTGAACTGCAGTTGGAAAGGACAATGTGTTTGACACTCTCTTATTGGTGATTGCCTAGTTATAAAGCTGAGGCTTTGGTACCGTACTCATTCTTGAGCCAGTCCTGAGAATTTGCTACTGCTGAAAAGCAGAAGGTCCATTCTTGTCCTGTTGTGGTGCCTTATTTGTTGTCCTGACTGGCCCTTCTAAACCTGTAGTAAGCACATTCTCCTACCCAGCCAAAACTTGATGGCTTTCTGCAGATTAGCACTTATTACCCTGTGGTCAGACAAATTCCAGGGAAAGTGCAACACTGGGGCTTAAACCTCTTCAGCTGTAGCAACACTCTTAATCTAGGAAGGGAAAATCTGTCTCACTTGGCTCCTGTCTTCAGGGCTCCACCATCTCCCTGATGATGCAGTGCTGACTCCCCAGCCTGGCACAAACCTCTGACTGTGATTCTTGAATATTTGGAGAGGTTAAGCTGTTTCAATAGCTTAGCTCAGCTCGTACTGGAGCCTCAAGTAGTAACTTCCAGAAGATCAGTAGAGCATTTAGGTGTGTGAGTTTGAGCTCTTGGTGGCAAGCTTTATCTCACAGCTGAAGATGAAAGCAAACTTAGGTTTGTTTATGTTATTCCTCACCAAAATTGGAAAATTTCACAGTGGTTCTTGCTGAGATTCATAAAATGCCACGTAATATGACTTTTAAGACTGGAGATTCCTGCTGAGTTTGGAATTTTGTCACAGAGGTAGTGATGCTCTGGGCAGTGGTTCTGAGTGAGTTGATTGCTGCAGTCTCCAGGGAGCAGGCAGTTCATCAGTCCATAAAATAATCTATGTTTACCATTAGCACAAGCAGCCTTAAGTGTGAGCTGGAGCTAAGCACAATTTCAGAAGCTTCTCTCTGGTCTGGTATGTTAGTAATATTTTTTTTTTCCTAAGTATTACTAAAAACCTGTCTATCTGGAGAGACTTCTGTTCTCAGCACTGCCTCACATCAATTTTGAAATGGAAAATTGCCCAGATACTTGGGGTTGTCCTTTTTGGCTTTTCTTCATGTGTGAATATTATCTGAGGAACACTTCTGCATCACCATACTTGAGGATCCCTTCCAGCAACATACGTTAGATTTGCAGGAAAGGTGGTATGAGAGAGAACAGGACAAATACTGAAAACTTATTGCTCTGCCAGAAAGTCTTGGGAACAAGAGGTTATCCAGAGTGAAGCCTTTTTCTTGCTATTTTCTCAGCTACATAAATAGACATACAAAACGAGTGATAAACTGTATCACAAATTTTTTTTGTTGTGGTAATGCGGAATTAAATTTTTTAAATTCTTGCAGTATGCAGCTACCTCATGAGGGGAAGAGGAGGGTCAAACATAGATCTCTATGGTGATCTGTGACAGGAGCCGAGGGAATGGAGTAAAGTGTCAGAGGAGGTTTAGATGAGATATTAGGAAAACATTCTTCATCGAGAGGGAGGCTGGACACTGGAACAGGCTCCTCAGGGCCGTGGTTACAGCACTGAGCCTGACAGAGTTCAAGAAGTGTTTGGACATCACTCTCAGGCACATGGTGTGACTCTTGGGGATGGTCCTGTGCAGGGCCGGGTGTTGGACTCTGATCCTCGTGGGTCCCTTCCAGCTCAGCTTATTCTGTGATATATTCTGTGCTTTCCTTGCCTAAGCTTCTCTTCATACAGTCCTTCTGTGTTAATCATCCTGATGTTCAGTTAAACTTTACATTTAGTTGAAGTATGGGACTAGTTTTCTGTCTAGAAAGGAAGTCTGTGCAGCTATAGATGTGTGCATCCAGTGAGATGAATCCTTGTGCCAGTGTCTGGAGATAGACTGGGGTTTGATCTGATGCTGGAGTGGGGCACAGGAACAGTTCTCTTCAGTGTCACTTGGAGATCAGGACCTGATTGAACTGTGTGCTGTCCTTGAATAACACATTTTTCCTGGCATCAGCTCTGAACTGACACACTGTGACTGCACGAATTGTGTGTATCTGCAATGTTCTTACAGTCTGCTTTCAACTCTTCACAGGGAGCTGACACTTTTCTGGAGCAAACTGCAGAGAAGAATAGATCCTTCTTTAGACTCCTTTTTGGAGAGATGTCGTCAGTTTGGCATCATTGCTAAGACACTACAGCATCTATTTTTCTTGATAAGAGTCATACAATCTGAAGTAAGTAAGATACAGTCCTGAGTCTTTGGACACAGACAGAGCTGCTTACATGAACTTATTATTTTCTTAATAATTCTGTTAAACTGGAAAAAAAACCAGCTTATTCATTATTCATATTTTCTGGTTAAGTGCCTAATAACATACTAATAAAAGTCTTCTATTTTCTTGAAACAGGCAGAGGAAGCAGGACTTGCCGTGTCTGTGTTGTTATGTGTGAGAGCCCTTCAGATCAGATCCAGTGGAAGCGATGAAATGAAGACATCAGTGTGTAAAACAATTGCTTGCCTTTTACCAGAAGACCTTGAAGTTAGAAGAGCCTGTCAGCTCACAGAATTCTTACTTGAGCCCACTTTGAGTGGATTTAATGCCTTGGAAGAGCTCTATATGCAGCCAGACCAAAAATTTGATGAAGAAAATGCACTGGTTCCAAACTCACTCCGCTGTGAACTGCTGTTAGCTTTGAAAGCATACTGGCCATTTGATCCTGAATTTTGGGACTGGAAGACTTTGAAGCGGCATTGTCTTAAACTATTAGGGAAGGCAGCTTCTGATTCTGAGGATGAAGCAGGTTGTCATATGTCACTCAATGAAACCGACATATTAGAAACTTTCTTTAGTGACTATGATGATTCAAAAGAACACAAATATTATGATGGGAAAGACACAATGAACCACCCTAAGGAAAAAGCAAGAGTAAAAAAACCAATTGGTTCTTCTGAAAGATACCAGAGGTGGCTTCAGTACAAATTTTTTTGTGTGCTCTGCAAAAGGGAGTGTATAGAGGCCAGAATACTGCATCATTCTAAGATGCACATGGAAGATGGTATTTATACATGTCCTGTCTGTACAAAAAAGTTCAAGAGAAAGGAATTTTTTGTACCCCATGTAATGGAACATGTTAAAATGCCACCTAGTAGAACGCACAGACCTAAAAAGAAAATAATTCTGAAAAAAGAGAGATCCCCGCCAAAGGCAACAGCTTCCAGCAGCCCACCCCCAGCATTTCCAGAAACATCACACCAGGAACAGCTTCCTGAAAGTTTTGATGATGACACCCAGGAATACGTCACATTCAGCCAGCTGGAAAATTGCCAGCTGCAAGACAGAGACATCTACCCATGTCCTGGGACAGATTGTTCCAGAGTATTTAAACAGTTCAAGTACTTAAGCGTGCATCTGAAAGCTGAGCATCAAAACAATGATGAGAATGCAAAACACTACTTGGATATGAAGAACAGGAGGGAGAAGTGTGCGTTCTGCCGCCGGCACTTCATGACGTCCTTCCACCTGCGGGAGCACGAGCGCGTGCACTGCGGGCCTCAGCCTTACATGTGTGTGTCCATGGACTGCTACGCCAGGTTTGGCTCAGTGAATGAGCTCCTCAACCACAAACAAACCCACGATGATCTTCGCTATAAATGTGAGCTGAATGGCTGTAATATTGTGTTCAGTGACTTAGGGCAGCTTTATCACCACGAGGCGCAGCACTTCAGAGATGCGTCGTACACCTGCAACTACTTCGGTTGCAAAAAGTTTTATTATTCTAAAACTGAATTTCAGAATCACCTTGCAGCACATGATATCAAAGTGTCAAATGGGGAAGGGAAGCAAACACTGAACCTTGAAGGGTTGGTTTCAGAAGAAAAACCCAGTTATCTTCCAGAGTCTCAGCTGCTTGAACAATCCGAAAATTCCAATCTGAATGATAACTTGGATCCCTCAGGCTCTCAGGAAATTCCACAGATGAAGGAAGAATCTCTCTCTGACAGTGAAGATCTCAACAGTGAAAGTAATTGCAGCCTGCATTGTGGTGAGCACAGGGCAGATGCTGCAGAAAGCCAAGGTCAGACATCTCCACGGCTGCTTGGAACAGCGGCTCACAACCAGTCAGTTCCAGATTTTGTCGTGTCCCAGGAAGGAGTCTTCCATCCAGCAAATATGAAACAACAGTGTTCCAATGTGGCAGCTTGCTTTGATGAAAAGAACCTTTCCTGTGGTTTTGAAGGCTGCTGTTCCACCCACAAAAATTCCAGAAGTATGCAAAAACACCTTCGAAGGGCCCATCCATACCACTTTAAAGGTAAAAGAAATATGGAAATGAAAACTAAATACTTTCTCGATCTGTTGAATGAGGTTCAGGACAGTAAATCCCCTAC
This sequence comes from Petroica traversi, assembly GCA_025920805.1. Taxonomy (NCBI): domain Eukaryota; kingdom Metazoa; phylum Chordata; class Aves; order Passeriformes; family Petroicidae; genus Petroica; species Petroica traversi. The sequence goes on along the minus strand of JAHLSL010000112.1, from coordinate 2,578,749 downwards.
AGATATGAGTACAGAGTTAGGTCATAATTCTGATACAAATGCTGATTCTCCAGAAAGTGTGTGTTATTCTGTAGATGCTAAAGGAAGCAGTGGCCTGAGGGAAGAAGCTTATCCTTCTTCACCAGGAGAATCTTATTATGACAGTTCTAGAGAAGCAGATATTGAAGATAACATGTTGGAGCTAATGTTAGGCTTGAAACATCTAAGCTTAAAAAATTCTAACATTCAGAATTCTTCAAGACAGAGATCTTTTCTGGGCTATTCATCTGGCAAGTGCCCTGAATCAGTTGATGAAACTACCTCAAAATATCACCTTCAAGAGCAAGATGATGATTTACCCAGCCAGTACCTTACTCAACTGGCAGCTAAACCATTTTTCTGTGAATGTCAAGGATGTACATGTGAGTTTGTGACCAGAGAAGCTCTCTTAATGCATTATGTTAAAAAGCATAACTATTCAAAGGAAATGGTTCTTCAACTAAATATGTTCCAGCATCGATATTCACCTTTTAAGTGTCATATTTGCCAAAGATCATTTACGAGAAAAACACATCTTCGAATTCACTACAGAAACAAACATCAAATTGGCTGTGAGAGAGTTGCTCACAAGGTGTGTCCTAGTGAAAAATTTGATCATGTAGGTTTATGTACAGAGGACATGCATAAGAATAGCACTGCTGCAGTGGCTGCCTGTGCAAACAGTGTTGGATTTCCTGGACATTCAGACTCTGAACAGCTGTGTCATCCGAAAAAGGAGGACTGCAGTTCTGAGACTGATTTGGAGTCCAATGAAGAGACAGACAATGACGTAACAAGAAAAACATCCAACATAACTTCTCTGGACAGTCATAGGGAAGAACTGGAAGCAAGACAGGGAAGAGGAAGCAAAAGAACAGTTGCTAAAGGAAACTTATGTTACATATTGCATAAGTACCACAAACCATTTCATTGTATACATAAAAGCTGCAACTCAGCATTCACAAACCAGAAAGGTTTGATTCGCCATTACAGAACTGTTCACCAGTATAATAAGGAGCAGCTCTGCTTAGAAAAAGACAAAGCAAGAACAAAAAGGGAACTTGTCAAATGTAAAAAAATATTTGCATGCAAACACAAAGAGTGTGGTAAGCGTTTTCTGTGTTCTAAAGCTCTTGCTAAGCATTGTAGTGACTTCCACAATGAAATCTTAGAGGATCAAAAACTGCTTTCTGAAGCTGAGTCTGCCAGATTTGCTTGTAACCAAGCCCACTGCCATGCTGTATTTTATACATTTAATAAGCTTAAACAGCATCTAATAGAAGAACATGCCAATGAAGAAAAATTAAACAAAGATTTTGAAATCCATTGTGACCTTAATGGCTGCAATCGAATTTTCACAAATTACAGTCACTATTCTCAACATGTATATTTCAGACACAGTGAATATTACGATAGCCTCTTTGGAAATCCAAGAGAGGAGGAAGACAGTGAAGATAAAGACAAAAACGAGCAGAATTATTTGAAAGACAGCTTTGACACAAGCAAACAGAATGGAAAGCAATTAAAAGAAAAAACTAAAAGAATCAGCAGAAGCAGAGAAAAGCATTTGCTGAATTTCAAAACAAAAGAGGAAGCCCTACAAATGTGCAAAGAGAAGTCTAACCAGACCCAGTACCCCTGCATGGTGCAGGGCTGCCTGTCTGTGGTCAAACTGGAAAGCAGCATTGTGAGGCACTACAAGCGCACACACCAGATGACCAGCATGTACATTGAGCAGCGCCTCCAGAAACTCGTTCTTTGTGTTAAATGTGGCGTCATGATTGAAAAGCAGCCTTGCTCTGACACAGCTTCAGACTCAGATAAAAAAGATGTAGAAGTTAAGGAGGATAAGTCAGCTGATTCTGAGCCTGTGCAGGAAAGTGACAAACCCCTTGTTCCAAACCCCACTTGTGATCCTCCAGATGCGAGTGATGAAGACCAAAAACAATGTCCACCCAGTGGTGTGAATTTTGATGCCGGTGCCTTTCCGCATTCAGGCACTTTAAAATGTAACCACAGTTCAAAGAACACCTCTTTGGAAGAGCCTGACACCAGGGAGACGACTGTGATTAAAACAGAAGATCTTTCTGAAAGCAGTGAAAGAGAGAATAGCTCTTGTTTTTCCAGTTTACAGTTAGAGTTGCCGAGAGAGAAAGACCCAGAAGGATGTCAACATAGTGCAGGCAATCAGAATGCAAAAAGAAATGTACTTTGTGCTACAAAAGACAAATTTCAAAAGCCTCCTGTGTCCAAACCATTTGATTTAAAGACATATAAACCAATGGGATTTGAGTCTTCATTTTTAAAATTTATTCAGGAAAGTGAGGGAAAAGATGATGATGATGATGATGATGATGATGATTGTGATGAGGTAGTAGAATGGGAGTCTCCCGAGCAGTTGCCAGCAGATGAAACATTGCAAAAAGAAGGAGACAGTCAAGGGGATACACCAGTAAACAACTTTGTAAGTGATGAAAATGTAATCATAACCCCAAATAATCCTGGGCAGCTAACAGAGATCCAGCCCTTGCTGTCAGAGTCCTCATCTGCTCCTTCTTTAGAAAATCTGAGGGCAATCTTAGACAAGGCCCTAACGGACTGTGGAGACCTTGCCTTAAAACAGCTGCATTACTTACGACCTGTAGTTGTTCTTGAAAGATCCAAGTTTTCCACACCTCTCATAGATTTATTTCCAACAAAAAAGGCAGATGAGTTGTGTGTAGGAAGTACATAAGTAGCTTTGCTTAGAGCAGATAGCCTCCACTACTGCTGTACGGGGAGAACTTCAAGTTAGAACAGTAATTGTTACAGTTCACACTTTTTAGGTTAGTTTTGACTGTTTAATTCCATGAATGTATAATATCTGTCAAAAGTAATGGCCAAGTTAATTTAGCTCCCCATTTTTTTCAATGAACAATGCTGATTTTGGTGCTATTTAACACATCAGAATACTGGGGGCTTCCTCTTGAAGAGTAAATGTGCATGATTGTATATGGAACAAGTACTGGGGTACCAGGGTTTGGGGGGGCGATGGAGTTATTACTTGACTTGAATGTGCACCCCAGGGTGCTTTGTGTAACATATTGTACACTACAGCATCTTATATTTTTTGAGTTATGAGTTTCAATAAATTACAGTTTTTCACCCATTTGTTTACTGTACAGTAAATCTTTAATGTGCTTTACTTGTAATTGAGTTTGGGACCATTCTGAGTACATTGGACAATGTTGCTTAAGTTTTATGCATTTGTAGATAATTTATCAGACTGATAAAATAGATACAGAAAAGTAAAGTATTACATTTTATTTTACAACATTCTCTGTGCTTTTTTCAGACTTGAAAGAACTGTACTTAGTACAGGCAGAAAGCATTTATGCATGAGGAAGTCCTTGTCCCTTTAAAAGCAGAGGGTGCTTTCTGAGACTGCCTGGCACCACCTGAGTGTGTGACGAGTGTTGCCAGACTTCCAAGCAGGTTTTGTCACATGAAAGTACCACTATGCATTTAGGGTTCCTGAGTTAGCTTTTCTTGACAATGAATGTCACCTAGCTAGAATATTCACCACAAGAGTCAGCTAATATTGTAACTCTGTTTCCTGTTCTGTATCATGTTGTTTGCCACACATCATGAGGCCCAGAATAGCTGTCCCCTAGGGTATTTCCCTGTTTCCATTGGGACTCTAATGAGCAGTCACAGATTCTTACTGATTGAGGGCTTGGGTGTTGTTTGGCTTCTGGGTTTCTATACTGTGATCTGAAAAGCAGCAGTGAAAAGGAAATGGAAAAAACTTTGGGAAATGTTTAAAACAGAGCATGGGTATTGCCTGAGTGCAGGAATGATGGCAGCTATTAAACTGTCTGGTGAACTGTAGTATGACCAGAACTAGGCAGAAATGGCATCTTTGTACTACATTTAGGAAAATAACGTTATTTGGCCATTTTTCAAAATTTGGTTAAAAATAATACACCAAGCAAGAGAAATGTAGCTTACTGGCTAGCCTTTCATGCTATTTCCTCTCTCTAAACTATAAGCTTCTCATAATGAAGGAAGTATGGTGCATCCATCTTCTCACAAAGTTCTAAAAATGGAAGTTGTGTCACAAGGTTAAATACTGCAACAGGGTCAGGCAGCCTTCAGTGTGTTCCAAAGTAATATCTCTCTCTAAAATAACAAAGTACCTTCTAATGTCAAGTTTGGGTCATGTGTTAACATACTTGAATCATCAAGATCTCAAAACAGGAGAAGAGTTTAACAGCAAACTTACCAGATATGTGATGGCTGCTTCAGGTATCAGGCCAGAGAGACCATTACACTCTCAGGTTTGAGTATCCCACAAAGGAACCTGTCCCTTTGTGGTCAGCATGAATAGTAAATTCCTTGAGGCTTGGAGACTTTATTTTCAGGTCAAGCAGCTGTATTCCCACTAAATAACCAGCTTCAAATATGACAGTATTAAAGAATTCAAACATGTAAAATACTTAGTTTTGAATAAGGGAAATCAGATTAGAATGCAGGATGAAATGAGATTGAAAATACACATACACATGCCTCAGACCAGGGAAGTAGTGAGACTGGCAGTGTGCAAGCTTTGGCTTTGTGCAGTCCTAAGAATTATCCAAATCTTTTTAAAAGTAGTTTTGATGTCATTAATGCTTCCTACAATTTAAAATGTGGTGAGTATAGCCAGAAGAAGGGTAGAGATTAAATGCAGGACTGATACTGAATGTGGTGATCCACTATCTGACTTGTAAGAGACCATTACAGGACTTTCTACTTGGAGAACAGCAGAGAGAGATTCCATCAGATTCCACCAACTGTGTCATATCTGATGATGGCAGCCACTCATCCCTGAGCACACATGGAGGGAAATGTGCACGGTGCCAGAACCTGAAGTTGTCCTGAGTGACTCAGATATGACTTGATTTTGTTAAGAAAATTGAAAGGTAGTACTGCTTGTTTACACCAGCCAGGAACGAGAAGGAAATTTAAAAATTAAAAGTAGAATTTATTCCCAAGGTGCTGCTTTACAATGCAGATGCAGAAAGATTCTGCGACCACATAAATTGTCCAGAAATAAGGAACAAAAGAGTTAATGCTTGGCATGGCTGAAGATTTTATGCTTTATTTTAAATCTGTGACTTTCAGTTTGGATTTATTGTATGCTGATCATAAAAGCTCTGCTGCAAACTTGCCACCAAAGAACTCTACAAAATCATGCAAAATTCTCTTATACAATCTTACTGTGCTTTAGATGTGTATTAAGCTTTAGAGTTGCATTTTTCTATTAAAAATTTAATCCTGCCATTTGATGTATAAACAATTTTGCATATTGCACACAAATTTTGTGACAATTCTTTAATCCCACAAAACAAGTTGCGTATGAAGCTGATACTTCCTCAGATGCAATTCTGCTTTTACCAAACGACTTACTGTGTGCCTGCAAACCAGTACTGGGCAGACTGGTACCCTCTGGTGTTCCAGAGCCTGTTGAGCAGGCTCCTGCTGTTCAGTTACTGCTATTTCCATAGGCTGGGATATACCACAGGACAAGACAGAGATCATTTCTATCTGCCAGGTGTGGAGACAAGTCCTGCGACGCTCCTCAGTCCAAGAGTTGCATTTAGAAAATGGTTGAGTCGCCTTGGGCTGCACAAAAGCTGCTTGGAGGCATTTTCCTGTGGTGATGTGGCACTGTATGCACTGCCAGGACTTTTAGTAATGTAGGCTTATACAGTGTTCATACTTCAGTTGAAAAATACCAGTACAGCACTGGTCAGCTTCTTCCTTGTTACAAAAATTATGTCTTCCCCATTTCAGAGAATGATAGTGTGTTTCAGTCTTTGAACTCCATCATCTACAAAATACACTACTGTCTCAATGAGGTAATAGGCATCACACCATCAAAACTGTTCAGCTTGGATCTACATCTTTTTCCCAATTTCTTCTTGGGGTTTTTTATCTGATCTAATTGCCTGGCATAGATGGGTATCGGAGAAGCAGGCCACTAAAGGGTAGAGGTTTGAAGTGCTTTTACTTTCTATTTCAATTTTCATGCCATGAGGTAGGCAATCATTTTCCTTCCCAAGTGCTACCAGAATTTGTCTTACAATGATGTAACATTTCCAGCATCTTGCTTTCAAGCATATGGGAGAAACATTTAGTTCTGCAGTAAAGGAGCACTGTTGCATCAACTTTCCAAAAAAAGAATCCTTAGATACCTCAGAAAACAGAGATCATAGGGAATGTTCAATTTTTAAAATTGTCTTCAAATGTGTAGGTTTTATACGACAAAAACATATTTATTGTTTGTGCATGCCTAAATTCTCCAAGGCTGTGTGCCTGTTCCCATGGGTAGTGGAAAACTGTAAATTCCTTTACAAAGAGAGACCTTCCAGACTGACTTTGTCTTTCTAGCAGGGCTCCCAGCAGAGCCCAGCAGCACTTCCTCATCTACCTTTTTCTTCTGCAGGGATATATTAGGTTACAGAAATTGATTGCCTTCGATATTTTTGACAGGTCAATCTTCTAAATAGTTAAAAAAAGGTAACTGATAGATAATGAGAAAATTAAGTTGGTATCATTTTATTTAAAGTTAATGACTAAAAATCCACAGACATTTTCTGTTATACTTTAGACTGGTAGAAATTAGATGAACGATTGATACTAAAATGTCATATGTAGAAGTGGCTAATCGTTAACACCCATCTTACCGCATCTTTGTCAGATGATGCAGTCCCTGTGCTCTGCATGGCACACGCTTGTCCGCAGTGCTGCCGGGCGATTCTGGATTTCAGCAGCACCGCGCAGTCTTCACGGAGCATTAGACACCGAATCTGAAGTGGGCGTTTCGGCTTTAAATAAATCAGCAAGTACTTGAGCAGTCAGCGTTCATTTTGTACTTCTCTTAGTGTTTCTGTAAAAGGTTTTGGACAAGTACTAACGAGGCTTTATACGCATTATTGTGTGCATTCTGAGTAACTCGTAGTGAAGAAAAGTAATTTAAACATCTGCTGAGATTCTCGCCTTGCTGCCCCCCACACGCCTCGACCCAGCCCTGACTGGGGTGGCCCAAACAAGCTCGAGCCGTGCCCGGCGGAACTGAGCCTGAACCCACCGCACAGCCCGGGGCACCCACACGGAGCCCCTCACGGCCGCCCCTCACGGAGCCCGCCACGGCATCACCTCAGGGCCGCCCCTCAC
>JAHLSL010000112.1:2555814-2566531 GCA_025920805.1 Petroica traversi | reverse complement strand
GCTGCCCCGCTCCTGCCGCCGCTGCTGCCCCGCTCCTGCCGCCGCTGCTGCCCCGCTCCTGCCCCACTGTTGCCACCCATGGAGAGACTCAGGCCCTGCCGAGTGGCGTGGAGTGAGCAGCTTGTCAGCAGAGTTCCTTATTCAAACTATGCCCAGGTTTAGTTTAGTCCGTTTTCCGTTGTTTCCAGGCTGGGGGAGATGGTTGAGCTGCCAGACCCTCTCTGGCGTGCTGCCTTTGTTCTGAGCGCTGCGTGGCAGGCAGTGTAGGAACAGCCACCTTTTGCCTTTGTGTGGAAACAACACTGGGCTGCCTCTCTTCAGGAAGCAGTTTTGGGTTTTGGTTACCACTGTGACTGGAGCACTCTCTTTTGTGCCCTCTTTGATTGACACTGTTGTGTTCATCTTTGCCTTCTAAGCCCACAAGGTCCAGTGTTGAGGCCCTCTGCCATCTTGCTTTTGCCCTAGGGGGCTCCAGGCAATATCTTGCATTTGTTGGTTAAACCAGTTCTTTCTTTTGTACAGTTTTCTTTCTAGCATTGTGTTTACTGCTATTTTCTTTAGGAAATTGTGACTGTTATGTATAATCACTGAGTTGAATTTTTTTTGTTGTTCCCCTCCACTACTGAAAAGGTACAGTTTAAGTGGCTTTAATTTCTCCACTGAGCTTTTAAAACCACTACACTTGTTTTGGTCCTTTCCATCTCCTGCTGACACTGAAAATGCACTATAACAGGTTGTAAAAGTAAGCCTTTTCAAATCAAATAGATAAATAAACTCCTGGTATTATCAATATTGGAAGGCTACTTGCTTGAAAACTAATTTTTTTATATATATAGTGATGCATTACTTGCTAAGAAAGCAAACATGAAATATTTACAAGTTGAGCTGTATTAAAAATGCTGCCAGGCCTGGATGGGAGCTGTGGTGAGCACATGCTTCAGTAGCTCTGGCTTGGGCATTTCTTTGATGGTGGTGTACCCCAAATGTTCCCTCCCTGTTCCTTGGCAGCCAGGCAGGAGATGTTGGAAGCAGGCACAAGGAGGAAACCATGAACCTTTCTTCAAAATGTCTGTAGCAACTCCAGTACTGAAAGTGAAACTGGGGCAGGGAAGGCAGGTAACCTCTGCTCTAGGAGAGGAGGGCAGCTCCTCAGTGCAGGATGGATTTATGTATGTGGTTATACAACCATAGGGCACATGAGCTTTAAGGTCTTCTGAAGAGGTACCTCATGTCTGAGCCAATATAGCAGCAAAGTCTACTGAAAATAGGCTTGGAAAGATGCTAGTATTTCACAGGAAAAAACATAATTACCTGCTCTCTGCTTCTGTAAAGTAAAACTTAACTATTGCCAGATACTCCAGGCTTGTTTTATCACTGTTAAGATCAGAGGGGTAGCAAAGCTAATTATAAAACTTGTCTTATTCACACTTAAAATGTTCTTATCATGCTGAAACTTTAGTAGGCTAAGATGACAGTGTGTTTCATTCTGCCTCTGTGGTATGTGGTTTTGTTTTCAAGATGATCCTTCTCTGTGGAGGAATTCCTTTTCTATGGAAACTGTCTGGTCAGATCTCTGGTCGTGCTGGGTTTGGACCAGAATATGAGGTAAGTAGGCTTTAAAGTTCTGTGAAAGTACTTGGTCCCTACTGCAATAAAAATTTTTAGTTTTAAATTGGTATTTAGTTAAAACTGAGATTTTGCTAACCTGTAATATGGTAAAAAACCAGATATTTTCTGGTGCACACAATGACTGTGTGATTCTGAGAACTGGTATCAGTAAATTAGCTTGCTTTTAAATTAACTTACTAATTAAAACAGCCTTATGTGTTAAAAGCAAAGTCTGGTATCTGCTTGAGTCAAATGAGGTGATGGGCTGGTTTTTGGGAGCTCTTTATCTGGGTGTTTTCTTGTTACCAATCCTTGCATTGATCTATCTGCACACTAAAAGGGTAAGAAATTTGAGGCTACTGCTTGTTGCTTTTGTGCTGTGGGTGTATCAAAAGTTGTTCCAAATCCTTAGTAAGCTATTATAGTGAGCAATAATCTATTCATCTTGAGCAAGTTAATTCTGTGAATTTATCTAGCATCATCTTCTAACTGGTTTCAGTTAAACCACTGACCTAAAAGCCATTTTAACACCTAGAATATTTGTTAGTATGGGTCAGTAAGAATCAGGTGGTTTTGTTTTGTTTTTTAGATTGTTCAGTCATTGGTATTTCTGCTGCTTGCAACACTCTTCAGTGCAGTGACTGGTCTCCCTTGGAGTTTATATAATACATTTGTCATAGAAGAGAAACATGGCTTCAATCAACAGGTATGGCAGAGAGCACTTGTAGTGACCAAATTGGTTCAGATTGGTTAGATAGACTGGGCATTAATGAATGTGCAACACAAAATGATGGTTTGGGTCAGGCTTTACTGAGGAAGAGTGCATCTGCATGGGCTTGAGTCTGTGTGGTTGAAAGGAGCTACTAGAAGAGCTCCTTTTTGACTGACTCTGATTTTCTTATGACACTGGCATTGCTGTTTGGCCATTTTTCTTAACTGAAGGGATCAGTTCACTAACCAGAATGGCATATTAATATTAAGATTTACATTGACATATCACTGATAGAATTTATCCTTTCTTTGCAGACACTGGGATTTTTTTTTAAGGATGCTATCAAGAAGTTTGTTGTGACTCAGTGTATTCTGTTGCCAGTGACATCCCTTCTGCTTTACATTATTAAAATAGGGGGAGACTACTTCTTTATCTATGCCTGGCTCTTCACATTAGTTGTTTCCTTGGTGAGTATGAGAGGATGTTTGGGTTTCTTCCAGACTCCAGCATGGCTCAGCATGCTGAATACAGCTGAAAGGAAATGAAGAAAAATCTAAATCTCCTGTGAATTTTTATGTCTCCAAACTTTAACAGACTGTCTTGCTCTCAATGTACTTGTTCAGGAATAATTGCCCATGTTAGTTGTCCACATTAATGTCGTATATATCTAATGTATTTAATACTGGAATGTTCATCAGTTAAAGATAAGCACTGGTAAAGCTTTAGAACAGCTTCTGGAAATACAGCACTATGTGGTGATCAGTTTTCTCTTAAATATAGAGGTGGGAACCAGAACATATGCAGCTAAAGCCATGTTCCTCTCTCTGACTTTCCTATCACAAACCAGTATTTTACTTTTCCTCTGCCTCCACATTTCCATTGAGCTGGCCACGTAGATTTTGTCCTGAGGTGCTGCAGATACTTTAGAACCTGATATAATGGGGTATGGTCTGTCTTTTATACAACAAAAGCTCGAAAATAAACATCTTGGCAGAGCTGCAAATATTAAAAATAACTTATTTTTAGTGGTGTTTCATATTGATGACCTCACTTCCTGTGACTTTGCAGAAGTCAGTTTTTCTGATTTTTAGTTTCACTGGACTTTTTCAACAGCACACACACTGTCAAAAGTCCAGGTACTTGTTTTCAGTGACATAAAACATATCAAGATGATTCTGACATTAATGTGGATGTCCATTTGTCTCTCATGTCCTGTTCCCTTTTTGCTAACCAGAAATTAAACTTTTAAAATAAATAAAAATAGTTTTGTGAGGATCCAGAGTGTGAGGAAAGTGAGTTCAGCTTTCCTTTCCATCACATTATTCTAGTCCTGGCTTTTTCAACTGGGCTGCAGCTGATGCCAGTTTGAAGAGATGCAGGTGCACTGCAGTGATGTTTTTGGGTCAGGGCTGTGAGTCATTGTGGAACCAGAGGCACCAGGCAGACAGCTGGGAGATGGAAAGAAAAAACATGAAATTTCTTGCCCTCTTTTTGAACTTTTTGCTTTGCCTTTAGTACTAAACACATTTGCATGCCCTGTTCTTAATATCTGCATGTGTTTGCAGGTGCTTGTTACAATCTATGCAGACTATATTGCACCTTTGTTTGATAAATTCATTCCGCTGCCGGAGGGAGAGCTCAAGCAACAAATTGAAACAATGGCAAAGAGCATTGACTTCCCATTGACTAAAGTGTATGTTGTTGAAGGTGAGGTTTTGGGGGTTTTTTTTATATAAAAAGGCTTTGTAATTTTTAATTTGTGGGATTTTAGCATTGATTGTGGATGCTGTAATAGGGCAGTTGCTTGCATTGCTCAGACACTGCAATACTTGCCAATGTCTGTAGCACTTTCCTGGTCTTTTTTCCTGAAGCTCAGTGCAGAGCCTGAGCTCATCCTCAGGTTGCAAGCATTGTCCTGGGTCTGTGGAATGGAAACTCAGCACAGAAGTAGTCAAGATTATAATTTCAGAACTGTGAAACAAAGGGAATAGCTTTTTTAGTTGGTCTAGTCTCAGTTTAGCCTTAATTGCCTCAAAGTCCTTGGTAACATAATTGAAAAAATATTGATTATTAAAAATACCTATATCTTGAAATGTGTACAGGGATGGTTTCTTATGCTGTAACTGGATGGTCTCATACCTTCTACTTGAGACTAATTTTTTTTTACTTTCTAATACTGAATTTCTCATCTTTTTTTATTAGGTCATGGAAAATAACATGGAGCATGCCAGCTGCCATGTCACTTAAATTCCATGTTCATGGAATACTTTACTTTTTGACATTTCCACTCTTACTTATTTTGCTCCTGATTTCAGGGGCTTTCCCAAATTTTCTTTTGGTTTCGTGCCCCATTTGTGAGGCTCAGAGGTGTTTTTTATTGTTGCAACAGCTTCTCTCCATAAGCAAAAATAAGCTTTTTAATCAACTGAAACTGGCCACATTCCATAGAAAGAGATGAGTTTCTTGGCCTAGATTTATTGGTGATAGAAACAGTCCATGACTGACCTGATCTAGATAAAGGTAGCTGTAAAAAATGGGCCTATTGCAAACAAAATACTATTGAGAAACTTTGTTATCTGTAGTTCATCTCTTCTCCTTATCTGTTTCTAAAGTCTTCATATTTATCTGCTTCCATTCATCTTTGCTGGCACATTTGAAAGAATTCTACATAATTTGGTGCAGGTCCTTTGCCTGGAGCAGTGTCAATGCAGAATCCTCTTTCCACTCTAAATCTGAAAGTGCAATAGAATTTGCTTTTCTTCTTGGACATTCGATGTTCACGACTGCTCTTATGGTTTAGTGTTTTCAGTGATTACACTCTGCATTTCTCTCTCTGAGTCATCATTATTTAGATTTTAGAATATGCTTCAGCTTCCAAACAGATCTGCTTGAGTTTGTCTACTGTTCATTTGGGGACTTTGAGAATTCCTCTGCAAGAATCTGGTCTGTGTCATATTGTACAGGTTTAAGTGCATGGGTTTATTCACATCATGCTCTTTACATTTTCCCATCAGGTTCTAAGCGTTCTTCCCATAGCAATGCTTATTTCTATGGATTCTTCAAGAATAAGAGGATAGTGCTCTTTGACACACTCCTAGAAGACTACTCTGCTTTGAACAAAGAACCAGCAGAAGGAGAGGATGGTGAGAATGAAGAAACAAAGCCTAAAACCAAAGTGAGTTTGTTTTCCATGATGTTATTCATATTAACTTCTTGGTGAGATATTCCTTTGTGTTTTCTAATGTATTTTAAAGTGCTGAGTAAGTTGCTAAAACTCAAACCCTAATGATTTCAACACCAAATTATGCCTAGTTTGCTAATTGAAATTTCTGGGGCTGTGTGAGTTGTGCAGATAGCACCAGAGACTGTAAAAATCCACAGAGCTTTAGCAAAACATTAGTTCCCTGCAAGAACAGACCTTCCCTATAACTCTTTGAATAAGTGACCTGTTCAGGGTTTTAGCTCATCTTCTCTTGGGACTTGCACACAAAAGCTTCACTTTGAAGGAAATCGTTTTAATTCTTAGTGTGTCGTTTGTGTGCCTCTGGCTGCATGCAGAGTTTTTGCTGCAGAAGGCACAGCAGATTGCATATGTGCATCCTCTCATGCTCTGGTCAAGAACAGGGTGGTGGTCTGGCACTGCCCTCTCCTCTGATGTACAGCTGCACATCAGAGTCTGCTGGACCAGCTGTTGTGGCCTCAGAAGAGCATGGAAATGACTAAAGTTAATGGAAAACTTTCTGAATAACCTGAAGGAGTAACTCTGAGAAAAAAAAATGGCCTTGTGCAGCCTAAGCTTAGGCCAGTGTCTAGATTGTTGTTCAGTCCAGCTTCTGTAACTTGACACCACATTAGTAGTGCCCAGGGTTTTGTTTGGCAAATACTGCAGAAGTGGGAGGAGAGGAGTGGATGCTGAGCTCACCTGATCTAGTCATAATGAGAGTCTGTGTTCCATTTCAACAGGTTCTTCAGCCTTTGTGTTTGCTTCTGACTTGCTAATGGATCTTTGAAGGTGCAGATGTCCTTCCTAATTATAGCTTTAAGGCACCTCATAGGGCTTTTTGAAGAGGAGAAGGCTACATGTTAAATATTGAAGGAAAGTAGGAACAAGGCTTTGCTCTCAATTGTCCTCTGAAAGTCTGCAGCTCTGAATGCCTGCTTCCAGTGTAATGCTTTGCTTGAGTAAAGAAACAGGATGAAAAGGGATAGGAGAGTGTTTGGAAGGCAAATCTTCCAGTGTTCTTTCAGGTTTGCATCAGGGTGTCTGCATACATAGAAATAAGAGAACACAGCTCATAGTAGAAATCTTCTTAACCTTAAAGCTTACATTTTTGTGAGTATCTTAATGAAAAAGCTCAGCAAGAAATTATATGTGTGTTTCTGGTATTAGAAAGGAATGATCTGGGGACACTTAAGTGATCAAGATAAAAACAAACAAGTAAGAAATTTATTTGGTTGTGTTCAGACACACCTGATAATTCTTTTACTTTGTTATTCCCTCAGAATAAGAAACAAGGATGTAAAAATGAAGAAGTTCTGGCTGTACTCGGTCATGAATTGGGTCACTGGAAACTAGGTCATACTGTCAAAAATATAATCATCAGCCAGGTAAGTTATTTTGAGCTGGTTTTTTTTTTCCTGGAACTTCTGTAATTATAGCTGTTTCCAAATGCCATCTTCCAGATTTGTTCTTGTACATTCACCTGATGTGCTGTGGGACAGAAGGTTGGTCTGGATCACAGCCATCCTTCTTTTCTGTTCTGTGTGTTTCAATAACCAACAATATTCTGGCACCTTCCATTTTACTCTAAAAAGAGCAAACAACCACTTGGACAGCTTGAAAAGGTTCTAATCACCCCTCTAGAAAACTTGGTAAGGCACAGTCCTGCCTCTTGGCTCTGAAAAGCCAGGCAAGCACAGTGCTTGTACAGGCACTGCAGAGCTTGGATGGAAGCATGGATTGTTTCCAGGAATAGAAGCACAACACAGCACAGAAACATTTTGTTTGGCTTTAAACTTTTCAGAACCTGTGCTTAATTCCAAGGAGATGGGTTCTATCCTGTCCTCCCTCCTCACTTCTCTTTTTGCTTTTTCATCTTCCTTCATTACTTTTTTTTTGCACACTGACAGAAAATAGGAGTTCTTCTACTGTTGCATTTTGAGAAAGCAGGTAAAGGCCAGCTGTTTGTTCTCTCTGTATATTAGTTCAAAAGTAATGTAAATGTTTTTTTACAGTGGCATCCATGTGCAAATCTATAATGTGATGTTATGTAATGACTTACCTTAATCAAGAATGTTTTCTCTTTTCTCCAGATGAATTCCTTCCTTTGCTTCTTCTTGTTTGCTGTGCTAATTGGTCAAAAAGAGCTCTTTGCTGCATTTGGTTTCTATGACACCCAGCCTACTCTGATAGGCTTGATGATTATTTTCCAGTTCATTTTTTCACCTTACAATGAGGTAAATTGTTTTCAAGACATAGACACTGAAGTGTCATCCTGTTTAAATAATGATTCTGTTTTGCCAGGGGAGGTTTGAAGGTTTCTAGGGGCTGAATTGAGTGTCTCATTTTGATAATCAGGCTCAGTGCTGCATGTTGGGTAGGGCTCCCAGTTTCTGGGGGATTTGGATAAAGCTTACTGAGATCAGTCTGCAGCCACAGTGATGTGTGGGATGTGGGAAGCTAGATATGGTAGGATTTACTTGCACTGAAGGAATTTGCAGATAGCTGAATTTTAAAATTATTTTGAATACATTTCTCTCCACAGGTTCTCTCATTTTGTTTGACCGTTTTAAGCCGGCGATTTGAGTTTCAAGCAGATGCATTTGCCAAGGAACTTGGGAAGGCCAAAGACCTTTATTCTGCTTTGATCAAGCTAAACAAAGATAATTTAGGATTCCCTGTTTCTGACTGGATCTTTTCAATGTGGCATTACTCCCACCCACCCCTTTTAGAAAGACTTCAGGCCTTGAAAGATGCAAAGCAAGAGTGACAGCAGTGATTGCTGGTTCAGAGACAGTGCTTCCATCTCAGAAGCAAAGTTCAGAGCTGCTTTTTAATTTTTTTTTAAATGGATAATGCAAGTTAAGTGCACTGTTATCAGCACCAGAGGTCTGAGTATCCTGAAACAGGTATTAAATTATAAATGACTTATTTTTAACAAAACAAAACTGTGGAACTTAATTTAGAAAAACTGCTGGGTGAAGATCTTTCCCCCACCCCCTCACTGACTTTTATTTCCATATCACAGTATAGACTTTTAAAGGGAGGAAAACAAATGTAGACTTCAAAGCACCTTTTTCTTCAGTTTGTGTATGCCTTGAACATTGCTTTTGATCCTTTTTCTACTCTCAGCATTCTGTGAACCTTCCCAGTCTCACCCTCTTCACAGTGAAGAGGCTTTGGGTGACTTGATTTCCTGTATAATGATACTTGTACTTGCCAGCGTGTTTTAAAAAGCTGAATGCAGCTGCAGGCTTTTCTCCTGCATTCGTGTCTGTCATAATGAAAAATGCTACTTAATAAAACCTTCTTTCTCTGAAGTGAGGGAAGAAGGATGAATTATAGCTGAGGAAATGTACTATGTCTTCCTTGAAAATGAGCACTAGGTGGTATTTAGTGGCATTATAGTGGGATTAGGCTGCTCCTATTGCCCCCAGTGCTGCTGTGGGTGTGGATGGATGTTACAGGGAATCAGAAAGGAGCCCACACATGTGAGAAAATTGCTGATTCTCTCTTGCTCTCCCTTTTTCCGCATCTCAGTTCCTCCATTTCTGTTGTGCTTTGACTACATTTTTTGTGTATATGCAAGTGTCCAGTTGCTCAGCCATGCTTTCATTCTGAGGGGATTTATCCTCCATTCCATTGAGGGTTTTTCATTAATATGAATCCAGCTGAAATTGTAGTGCTGACATACCTGTTCTTCATCATTGTTGTTTATATATGAAAATTCTTACATCTAAAAGGCCCAGGAAACTGTTTGCCCACATCAATTACTGAAGAACCAAGTGGGTAAATGTGGAAATTACTTTGGCATTGATTATCTCAGACTTTTCTGATGAAAAATAGTATTTCATTTACTTTTGTTGAAGTAAAAATAAAAATAAAATATAAGTTTGCATGTGCATACAAATGTTTTAACCAGCCTGAATACACATACTCCTTATAAAAATCAGATTTTCTATCTGCAGTAAATTTAAAAGTTCCACTCAGTTCTGTACAAAGAGAGAAGTCATCAAAGCAAATTGTCAATGTTTCACATGTCAGAATATTCTCTCATATTTTGTTGTTAGCTTACATTTGTTTTTCTGATCATAGGGAAAAAATGCCTTATAAGATGATGGGCACAATGATGTCTTGGGTGAAACAAGATGTTGCTGAAAGCCCTTTGTATGCCTTATTCTAGCAAATATGGAGCTAAACTACAGATACAGATTTAAGAGACAGTTTTACAAATCTGGAGAGCCAATATTTGTCATGTTCACTGTATCTAATAAAAGGCCCTCAAAAATAAAAGCATTAACTTGAATCTGTCAATTCAAGAAGAATAAATAACTGTGTCAAGTTTTGAATGAGATGTTGGCTGGTGTAAAGCTATGGAAAACATGTTAAATGTGCTTTGAGAGAACCATTTGTCTCATGTTAGGTTAAAATTATATGCAAAAATGAATTTTCTGGCTATTTCAGAAATTTGGGTAAATGCAAACCAAAGGAGATTAAAGTGTGAAGGTGAAGGAAATGCCAGTTCCTATGGCAGCATGAAATACTTAAAATACCCAGCTTACAGGTGAAGATAGTGTTCCTATTGCAATTGCCTGTGACTTCCTTTTCTCCCCTATCACTCTTTAGAGTTATTTCTGCACTTCTATTTCACATATAACAACTGAACAAGGTTTCAGAGTTGGTTCCATTCTGCTCCAATTGCTCTCAGCATTGCAATTGTTTGTCAGTGTGTGCTGCTGAACTTCTGCCTGCCCACATTACTGCTGGGCATCTGGAGAGCATCAGCTACATCTTGTAGCCCTTCTACAGCCTCTGGTTGCTTCCTGTCTCCCTGAGAATGGTCAAAATTACACCTAAATCTTCCTGTGCGACTTCTGCCTTCCCAGGTACCTAAATGCTCCTGCAAAGTCTATACAACCACATAATAAACCAGTACCAGCTTCGGGCCAAAGTAGGTCTGCTTAGACCAGCCACCATCCCTGCCAGGGAATGACCAGGTTTAAGGAAAGAGGCAGTAAAATTAGCAAGTGTGCATATAGTTTTCTGTTGTCTTTAGCAAAATAACTCTTCAGATACTCAAGGGAACTCAGGGCAGAGCATCTCTGGCAGTGTCCTTCTCCCAGGCATCTGTGGGGATGCTGGGTTTTCATCAGTCTTGTCCAAAGGCTGGAGCTTCA
>JAHLSL010000112.1:2493231-2554736 GCA_025920805.1 Petroica traversi | reverse complement strand
GGGCATCCCGGCCGTGCTGTGCTGCTCAGGGCATCCCGGCCGTGCTGTGCTGTGCTGCTCCTCAGGGCATCCCGGCCGTGCTGTGCCGTTCAGGCCATCCCGGCCGTGCTGTGCTGTGCTGCTCGGGCCATCCCGGGCCCCGGCCGTGCTGGGCACAGCCCCTCCTCAGGGCATTCTTGGCCTCCCGGGTCCCCGGCTCCGCAGAACGGGGCGGGCATTATGCAAGACCAGGGCTCCGGTGTTGTGAGGGCAAAGCACAAATATACGGTTGCCCCGGGAGCCACACTGGCTTAAGACTAAGATCGAGATGTCCTGTTGTCCTAGCTCACCTTCGTGGGCTCTGGGGAGGATTCGTGTCCTGCCATAAAAAAGAGCTTTCTGCAGCTGTTTAGGAACTTCTTGTGGTTCCTGACCCGATACCAAGCAGTAAAAACATTCGAAATCCGTGGCAATGCCTTGGAGCACTCATGAGCTTACGTTTTATCAGCAAATTCTTCTGTTACTGTGCTATATGGGTGCAGCCTCTCGAGGCTCACGTGCATGGGATGATGCTGGGTTTGCAGGGTTGGAAGGTGATGGCCACGCTCAGTCCACTGTTCCTCACCTTCCCTCCGTTGGCATTGGAGAACTGAGTCAAGGCTGTGTGAGGGTGAGATTTAGCAATGAAATCTAAAGGCTTTAAAGAGTCTGAAATAGTTTGGGTCTACATAGTAGTATGTAATTCTCATCTGTTGTAATGAATATATGAGATTATCACCTATTTTTGGTGAAATGTTCTCTTGGAAACCTTGTTTCAGAAGATATTGAAGATCTCTGCCTGGGGTTGGGGTGTTTGACATAGAAACTGAAATTACTTTTTGGAACTGTTTTGTCCTGTGGCATTGAATGTGGCTCTTCAGAGTCATTGTGTGATGTGATAATTCAACTGGTCCTTCACACACAGGAGCTACTGGGTAGATCAGTCTGGTGCATCTTTTAAATCAAAATAAGGTAGGTGTCCACGTAAGGAAGGCATTTTTTACAATGAGGATGGTGAGGCCCTGGCACAGGTTGCTCAGAGAAGCTGTGGCTGCCCCATCCCTGGAAGTGTTCATGGACACGTTGGACAGGGCTTGGAGCAAACTGGGATAGTGAAAGGTGTCCCTGCCCATGGCAGGGTGGCTGGAACAGGATGGGTTTGAATTTCCCTTCCAAGCCAAACCATTCTGTGATCTTCAGTGGAAGTGTTCCTGCTTTATACTGTTCTGTTAACCAGCAGGAATTAGTGATCTGTGTTTGTCCCTTGTAGCACCATCTGTCCCCTTGAGCATTCAGGCCAGCTTGAGGTCACCTTTCCATGAATGTTTGTGGTGTGAACTTAGTTTGGGAGGGAATCTAGGTTATAAATAAATCTAGTGAAAAGCTTAGGGTTTTCTATTGAACTTGATTGTTCTTCAGAAGTTGTGGAAGCTCAAAGGGAATGGGAGCTTTGAGAGGGCCTTTGGACAGTAGTGTGTGTGGCTTCAAATACCCATGGCTTCAGAGTGGGAGTCCTGGAGGTGCAACAGTGTGTAAAACTGAATATGTTGGGCATAGTGGAATGTAAATATTTAAAAGATAGTTAGTGTCTTAAAGAATCCAGGGTTCCTGTACATGGGCTTCCCAAAGCTACTTTGAATTGTGCTCATTATTGCTCTTTTTTAGTGACTGAACTTGGGCTATGAAAGATTTTTTGTTGTTTTTGTCATTTCCTGGTGGAAGCTGACCTGTCAGATGTTGGACGGTCACTAGCTGCTTTCTCTGTATTTTTCACATGGTTATATATTGAGAAATGCTTTCTTCCTTTCCAGTCAGCAGGGAAATTCAATAGCAGTATATGAAACTTTCTTGCTTTGGATTACAGCTTGTTCTACTAAGCAGGATGAGATGCAGCCCCTCCAGGCTGGTTCTTGGGGTTTTCATATTCATTCAAGTTGGAATGAGTCTTTTTGGCTGGTAATTTTATTTATTTTTACTGGAGAACAGAACAAGACATATATGGCAATAAAGTCTGGGGGGGGATGAGGGAATGGGATGTTTCTTGTGTTGAGCCACGAGTGTGACCATTCTGGAGAGGAGGCAGCTGTGACCCTCTGTACCAGGGCAAGATTCCCAGTAAGCAGGAGACCATGCAGGACACAGGTGGGATTTCTGCAGGAAATCTTGTGTCTGCTTCTTGTCATCTGTGCTTAGCAGGTGAAATTCAAGTTTGAACATATGGAGTGGACATAGAGGCTGCTTGTCATGCCTTAACAGGGTGTGAAGGAAGGGAAGAAAACCAGAGAGGTTCAATGATAATATAACACACATAAACTGGGCTTGGTGTGAGTAGAAAGCTCCTGCTCTAGGGTGCTGAAGATTTATTTTTTTTTAGGTGAAGGGAAAAACATTTGGAACTTGTTAAGCTTTGTTGCATTTTATAACATGGTATTTGCAATAAGACTCTCAAGCCTTTTCTTAAAACTGTAAGCAGTTTTGTTACTTGCAACATTAATGTTAGCAGCCTGGCTTACTGCCATCTTCAGTGTGTTTATGTTCTGTTGTGCTTTTTACAGGTTGAGTATAGAGAGATGGATGAGAGTCTTGCAAACCTGTCAGAAGATGAGTATTACTCTGAAGAAGAGAGAAATGCTAAAGCTGAGAAAGAGAAAAAACTACCCCCACCACCTCCACCAGCTCCTGCAGAAGAAGAGAATGAAAGTGAGCCAGAGGAGCCATCTGGTGAGTAAAGAGAGAACTCCTCTGAAACTGTTTACCTGATTTGTTAACAGAAATTAGGTAGGGCTGGGTGTGGCATCATGAATCCCATGTCTGGTTTCAATCTGGTTTTGAATAATTGTTCTACAGTGTTTTATTTGCTGGCCCCGTATGTGGAAGGAGAGGAGAAATGCAGAACAGCCTGATAAAGATAGGAATATGCATTAATCTAATTCCAAATGAAGCCAGATTCTCATGATCCTTATTGACCAGAGTAGCCTCTCTGGCTCTCTGCTGCCACACCTGCTCATGTAGGAGCATTCCCTTTTCCTCAGAGAGAAAAGAGTTTGGGTTTATGGGGGGTTTGTTATGCAGAAGAACAGATTTAATCTACTGTGATTCCTGTGGCTTTAAACTATGACTCTAATCTTAAATTCTGGTGGGATACTGTTTGCTTAAATTTCAGTGCTTTCCTTATTAGATTTGACAGAACTTCACTTTACACTGAGAAGTTTTTTGGTCAGTCTTGTTCAGGAAGCAGATTTTGAAATCTGTGGTGGTAGCAGCACCCTCTTCTTTCCCTGCATTGTGTTTCAGCTGCCACCATTAGTGGGATCTGTTGGTGGGATGTGACTCAGCTGCCCAGCTCATGCTTCTGCAAAGTTCAGAGTCAAGACATTTCATGAGATATTGTGTGTACCAGTTGGTTTTAGACAAGAGCTGAAATACAGTAGTTGAATCTTTGCAGGTTCCTCACTGATACCAATCACTGTTAGTCTTCAGTTATCCTAATTTTCTTTTTGGCTGGCAGGTTTGAGGACACAGGGCTGATGTTAGCTTGGGGGTACCTACCTTCAGTTGCAGAAAAAATATTAAAAGCTGTGGGTGTGTTTTATCTCTTAGGATTTGCCATTATAACCTCTCTGTGTTGCAGCTGTTGGCTCATGCCTTGATACAGGAATACTGTTGCTCATATGCTTGACTGAAATACTTGCAGTGATAAAAATCCTGCCACCCCAATTGTAGCTGATGTAGCAAAAATGGAATTTTAATAGGTGTAATTAAGCAAGTATTTTAAACTTACTATTTAATTTAGCTTAGACGTTGGGTTTAATCCTTGAGACCTAATATTAATACATTTAAAAATTTCTCTCAGATTCCATTTTGTGCCTCCAAGAATGATTATTAAAATCAGTTTGAGGCATAATCAGTGAAGTACAGTGGAACAGGTTTTGTCCCATGAAGGAAGGAATATGGAAGTTCAGCAGTGTTGAGTCATGCTGTACTATACACACAACAGCCTGTTAAACAATTACTTTGCAAGCACTGTATTTAGCCATCTAATTACAATCAGTTTTCAAACAGGCTGTATCCAGCTGCCTAGAAATGAGTAGATTTCAGGTCATTGTATCACTTCTCTATTCCTAGAAATTCTATGAATATGCATGAAGCAATAAAGTAGAAAGAAGACAAAATTCAAGTTGTCATTCCATAGCTTAGTCTTGCTGTCATTTTAAAGGTTTGTGAGACTATGTATTTTTGTGGATCTCTATTTTTGTCTTTATCAATACAGGCATCAAGAACATCAGGTCATTTTATGCTGGCTGTTAAAAGTGCATTGAAACTTCTAATTCAGCCACCCTTTAGAAGGAGGAGGCAGCATGGAGTCTGCTGTATATAAAAGCAGTGTTTATAATTGAGGTTTTCTCTCTCTGTCACTATTTGAAGGAAAAATTGAGGTGTTCAATAAGAAATACTAAATTGGACAGTAATGCTAGAGTAGGATTACATACTGAAATCTAGGAAAAATTTAAGTTAGCCTGTGTATTGCTGTTACTTTATTCTCATTGCAGACCTTAAAAAATTCATTTCTGTGTTTAAAGCCTGTAAAAATGCAGGTAATGCAGTAGAGGGAAAAAGCTGCCACATTAGAGCTTTTGAGCTGAAAAGCCTGATTCTGCAACTTCAAATGTCCTGGTGCTAGTGTGTGGTATTTCATTAGCCTGTCCCCTCAGACAGCTTACAGTGAAGGGGATTATTAAATGTCACACTTCAGGTGACAGCAGAATGCTGGCCTTCCTTGAGTAGGTTCAAGTCATGTGTTCAGCTGTGGGGAATTCCAGGTGTTTTGGCTGTTTCAGTCTGGATTTGCAAGTTATACTGCATGCTGCTGCAGAGCAGTTTTAAAAGGTGGGACAAAATTTCAGGGTTAAGATAATTTCCTTAGAGTATCTCTTCACTTTTTACTTGAGGAATATTGTCTAATAGCAAAAAGCTTCCAAACTCCCTTTCAGTGCTGGATGATGACATTTGTGTTTGTCAGTATCCCTTTTGGAATCAAGGAGCTTGCTTCTTTTGGTTGCTTTTTTTTCCTCTAAGGATCTTGGTTTTGTTTTTCTTCACCAAATTGGACTTTCATTTTTAGAACTATGGAAGATTTTCTTTACTAGCTCCTGGCCTTTTAGTGTTCAGTATTCTTACTTTGTGGTAATCCTATGTTTTTAGGTACTGTTTTCCAAGGAACTGAATATTATCAAGATTAAGATCAAGGGAATGGTCAAACTTAGTGGTGCTTTGTCTCTTTATTTTATCTAACTTGTCTGTTTTCCTAAATAAATTCCGTACTCTGTGATAACTCATGCACAGCTATTCTTAATTTTGAGACAGTAGATAATTATATGAAGTAGATTTCCTTGTGGACCTTCTTCCTTACTGCTCTTCAGCTCATGGTCTGATGTTCTGTTGCCTTGGGACTTTGAGAAGATTCTGCTCTTGCACATGTTCTGTTGAGCTGCAGTAGTTTGATGTTACAGGGATCAGCAGTTCACTTGCTGATAGTTCCTTTACACTTGAACCTTTCTTCCATGTGAGGAGAGGCAACCTTCACTAGCAGGCCTTGTTTCCATACTTCTCTGCTCAGACTGAGCAGCATTTGGAATTGTGTCCAAGCAATCAGCAATAGTGAGGAGAAGAGGAAGAGTCTGATTTCTTTCAGTAGGGAAGCCAGGAGCAATTTTTTCCCCTCTGCTCATTGTCAGTGTAATTCAGGGATTTTGAATGCCATAGACTGATGTCACAATCTTTTTAATTTATTAATTTACGGAAGGTACAAGTTAAACTTTTATTGCAAATTAATGGCCTATGCTTGAGTGTAAATATTCATTTCAATTGTGCTAGTCTCTCCCAGAACGGAAGCAGGTCTTGAAATGTTCCCTGCAAAATAAAGTACTTGCAGTGTAGATCAAGTAAAGAATTTTATCTTGCTGTTGCAGATGTGTTTATTCACAGTATCATAACTTGGGTCTTGTGAGGCCTGTCAAAATACAATTATTTGTCACAGTCTCTCTGGGAGTTTTTGTCTTCCCTGCTGGCAGACTGATTTTATACAAGTACTAATGATGGCTCCTCTGCTGTACTGAGTGAAAATGTCTGTCTTGTTTCAGTTCCTATTTTAACTGTAGATGTTTAATGTTGTGGCATTCTAGATTAATCCAGTTTAGCACAGTATGGAAACATTAGTTTAACTTTCTGTGTCTTGCTTTAGTTCAGATTAAATTCTTCTCAGTTATTGTATCCCCTAAGAACCTTAAATTACATTCTGGCAAGATTGTCCACCCAGACTCTAAAGGGTATTAAGGATTGTGTGTTTAGCCTCTGGTTAGACCTTGCTTTTACCTGTTTGGAGATTCCACCTGAGCAGTTTTGCTCTAGGAAGCAGCTGTTCCATGCCAGTGACTGTTGTAGTGTGTTCAGAGCATGTTGGTTTGGACTTGCTGACTGTTGCAGTGTGTGGTTTGAAAGAGCCCTGGTTGAGCAGGAGCCAGCTGAGCCATCTCTGGAGTGTGCCATGGCTTCCTGAGCTCTGCAGGTGACAGGACTTCAGGCAGCCATCTGAGGGTGGAAAAATACTGCTCATAGCTCAATTCAGAGCCAGTGTCTCTGTGAAGGGAGCAGGGTGTGAGGTGTGCAGTGGCTTTGTTCCTGCAGACACTGCAGCTGTACTCATCTCTCTTCTCAGCATGCTCTGTTCCTGCCTGTATTGCAGTCCTGTTTAGGACTTACATGCAGGCTGAGGAAATTCTGAGATTGTTCAGATCTTTTGGATGAGTGCTTAGCCTTTCCTCATGTTTCCATCACTGAGAATGTTGAAAGACTAATGTCTTTCAGTGCTGGGTATTGATCACATCACTGATCAATGGTATGATGTGTATTTGGCTTCTAAGATAATCTTAGTATTAGGACACTGATGATGTATCAAGGGTACTGAAGCCAAAATAAGTGGTCTGAGCCTTTCAAGAAATGTCCTAGCATCAAGCTTCAAGGAAGGGTTTATGGGGGAAAAAAATAGGCTCTCCTGAACATAAGAGGCTTTTCAAAATGCTTTAAACTATCTCCTTGGGATATGGGGAGATTTGGGAGCGCCAAAAGCAAGATTATCAAATTCTTAGGGTTTGAGATACATAGAATCTGATGGTATCCGTCCACCAGATCATAAGTATTTAGCCACCAGGAATGCTACATATGGTGTACTTCTTTATTTCCCATAAAATCTGATGTAAAGCGTTCCAGTAAACTGGATAACACTTCAGAACATATTTTTTTTGTGTGCCCTGAACCTAGGTTCCAGAAGATGGGATTCTCAGAAAACGGGTTTAGTTAGTTGGTGAAATTTAATACCTAAAACGCCAACTGCCGGGCCTTTATGTCCAGTATGGTTTAACTTATGGAGTAAGGTCCCTGAGTTCTCCTCTTTCCTTCCACAGGGCAAGCAGGAGGACTTCAAGACGACAGTTCTGGAGGGTATGGAGACGGCCAAGCATCAGGTGAGGGTGGCGTTTGATGCTTGCCACTGAGTAGCAAGAGCCGCCAGTTAGGGATTGATGCTTGCAAGTGCGCATGGGTGTGGTTGTCCCCAATTTAGCCAGAGATGCAGGAGTTGTGCACCCACCTGTTTGGAAAGTGTGGGCTCTTCAGGTTTCAGTTGAGGTCTGTAACAGCTGTGGGAAAGGGTGCTAGCTAACCTGTGCTGAAATGCCTCAGGCCGATCTCTCATCCCTCCACTCCTCTCCATGTTCAGAGGAGTCTGAATCTACAGAAAGCTGTTTCTTACCTGGCCAGTTTGTGCCACCTAGTCTGACACACAGAGCTTTAGAACAGTGTACCCTTTTTTCTAATCTGCTGAAGAAACAGCACAGAGTACCTTTTTGCTCCTTTCTTTTTGTCTTTTGAAAGGGTTTGTGTTTGACCTGTGTGTCAGCACTTAGCCCAGGAGATTGTCTGCTGGGCAGATTCAAAGTCTGCTGCTCGCTGGACTGGATTGTGAATTGCATTTGCCATTTGGCCTTGGTGCTGCTGCTGGCAGCACTCCCTGCTTCATTCACAGGATTGGTGTCTTTACTCTTAAGTATTTGGAGTGCTACTTAAAATCTTCCTCCAACTCTGCTGCTTTTGCTCTCACTTCATGATTAGGGTTTTAAACAAAAGAGTCAAAGGCTCCAGAGCCTATTCTGTCCCTCCAAGTTGCTCTTTTTGAAGCAAATAGAACTTCAAGATACTCATCTAAGAGTGCATCCTTTGCTGTTATAAGTAAGGGAGCCGAATACTGTTGTGGATGTTACCACTTGCATGGAACTGCTGGCTGTTATGGCTCATGGGCTTAAGGATGCATTTTCTGTTTCATTTTTAGGTGGGCATTGACAGATTGGAAACTCTACATATTTTGTATTATATGCTGGGAGTGTGCTCTAACAGCTGTCCAATTCAACAACCAGAAACCTTTCATTCAGTGTGTTCATCTGCAGATGTTTTAGCAAGTCTTTAGAAGAGCAGCATCCCTCAGGATTTCTTCTGTGGGGAAGGATATAATCAAAACTTCAGCCAATTAGCTGCTAGTCCTGAATGTCAGGAAAGGGGCAAGTGTGTGTGTGCAAATGTGAAGAGGAGCTGATAATCTCAGCAGAACCATTCCTTTAGGTGCCTGCCCCAAGGAGAAACATGTAGTTTTGAACTGGTAATCCCTGTAATGTGTGGCTTTCATGAAATACAAACAGTAAGGGTGTAAAGTGGGAATTAGTTAGCCTGACATCCAAATCCATTTAGATTTGAGCTGTGTAGTTGCAGAAGTAAATTCAAAGACATTTAGTTTTTGTAAGATCTTCCAGTGACTGGCCAAATAAAAACTGTATCTTTCCTGTTAATAGCTTTGCTTTTTCTAAATTCTTGTGTGGAACGCTCTTGGTTGTTTTTTTTTTTCTTGAATACCTATGCTCATCTGGAGTTATTCTGTCATTCTAGTTTTAAAGTTTGGATATTGCCACGAAAGATAAATGGCCTTAAAAGCCCCCACAGGTCAACCCACCTTAGGAGTTCTTTTCACAACTGGTAGCATGTTCTCTGGCTGCTCAGTTTGAAGAAATAAATCCCAAAGCTTTTTAAGAAACTGCCCAGTTGCCTTAAATCCACACATCTGAGAGTTTGGTGGTGTTTGATGGCTTTTCAGCAGGTACCTGGAGAAGCACACTTCTTTCAGCACAAACCTGTAAGAGGAGTTGAGTTCAACATTGCAGGTCTTTACCTGCCAATTCTCTGAAAATTGTGCTGCTGAGCTTCTTGCTGGCGCTTGAGGATCTAGAACCTTAACTAAGATTGTTAGCATTAATAAAATATCAGAGACTTGGTAACTGGTTTGATTTCCATACCAGTTTTACAGAATTCATAGTTGAGCAAATGCATTCCTATGCAGATTTTGGCACAATTGGGCCAGTGTTAGATGGAAGGACAGCAGAAGGGCTGGGGAGTGGTTGTTGCTGGAGAAACTGAAGTTGTAGTAGAGCTGTGGGTTTCTATTCCATAGCTGAATATTAGTGCAGGAAACCTTGTGGGTGTGTCAGCTTCTCCTATGGTTAATTTTATTTCACTTGCAATGCTCTGTAGCTTCTGATACTAATTTCTTCTTCTTGTAAAATTTGTGTAAATGATTACAGACAGTTGTCTTTACCTTGAGTCATCATGCAGATCTTTTGATCTTTACTTGTGAATGAATTTTTGCTTGTGGTTTGTTTTTTTTTTTGGTTGGTTGGTTGGTTTTTTTGTTGTTTGTTTAGTTTGTGGGTTTTTTCTTTTTTGTTTTTTCTTTTGTTGTTGTGGGTGTTTTTGTTTGGGGTTTTCTTTATTGGTTTGTTTTGGGGGTTCTTGTTTTGATTTTGGTTTGGGTTTTTGTTGGGGTTTTTTTTTGTGTGTTAGTTTCACAACCATTTCCTTCCTTGATTTTTCTTTTTTTTCAGCACCTTTGGGCAGTAAAACTGCTTGGAAGTTGAAGGGGTGTCTGGTGGCACCAGAATTAAAAGCAGGGAACTCCTCTCCCTGGTACAGTGACATGTGCTCCTGTACATGAAATTCAAACTCTTAAACAGTTGTCTTGGTTAGTGTAACACACTGCAAACTTATATTTACTTTGCTATTTATTGTAATCTTCTGGACAATTCCAGTTTCAGCAAATGATCTTAGTCATACTGTGTTACTTGTGGGGCTTTTTGCCCCTGGGATGTATTGGCTTCTATCTTTTTAGATTGAATGCCTTGTCCTCTGAACCTGTCACTTGTAGGACGTGGCAGGTTTATATTGTTCTTGCTGTATTTCACATCTCAGTGCTTTGTTTTGCTCACTGTGCCTGCAGGATTTGCTTTCTGCACTCTACTTGTGCTGTAGCACTTGATGCAGCTGTGTCTTAGTTTGTCACTTTTTCCATAGCAGAACATAACAGAAACTGAGGAAAGCAGGGTACAGAAATGTGGTTTCATCTCTGCCAGTGTGTGAATTGGTAGAAGTGCAGGTTCCTGGATGAATGAAGGCTTTCCATAGAGAAAGCCTCTCCTCTATGGGTTCAGCATCAGTCTTTTACATGTGGAGCATTGAAAAAGAAAAGTAAGAAGCACCTGGGGAAGGCAGCACAGGAAATGCATAAGTGTGATTGTATTTCATTGCACTGCCTGCTATAAATGTATCAGATATGCAAAATGAGAGTTTAAGGTGGGTTCCTCTAGCTGGAGAGTGTCAGTGCAAGTTAAACTTTGAGAAGCAGGTGAGAGGGGATGGTAGACCCTGTGCTTGTATGTTACAGATATTTTGGCTTCTAACAGTTCCTGTTAGAAACTGGAGACCACACAAAATAAGGACAGCATCTAAAATAGTTATGTTTTATTGATAATATATATAAGTGTGTGTGTGTTTGATATGTGCCCCCACCCCACTTATTTTCAGGCTTTACCTTTTGGGGATTTTTTGTTCGCTTGTTTGTTTTATTTCCCCTGTAGTGTAGCTTTTTAATTATCTCTAGATGATGCCTGTAATTAAAAGAACTGTTGACTTGAAAACCTGCATGTCTTGCAGAAATAAACAAAAAAGACTAAATGAAAGCATCACAAGATACTGGCCACTGTATCCTCTCATGGCTGAATGCACTGGCTGGGAAGGGCAGTGTTCCTTTGCAGTGCCTGTAGACTACTTGTCTTTTTATTGTAGGTGTGGAGGGTGCAGCTTTCCAGAGCAGACTTCCACATGACCGTATGACATCCCAAGAAGCTGCCTGCTTCCCTGATATCATCAGTGGGCCTCAGCAGACCCAGAAGGTGTTTCTGTACATCAGGAACCGCACCGTAAGTTTGTTCTAAAAGTATTGTTGAAAAGAGGGTGGGAAATTCGTGTGCCTTGCTAAGACTTTTTGGCAGTAACATGTTTAGAGCAGTTGAATTTTTGTTTTTGAGAAGTGGAGTTTCATATCTGGCATCCTGTCATGCTCTGAAGTTGTTAAGAAATGTGCTGTTCAGTTCTTGATCAAAGCAGTGCTGTGAGCAGCATAAAGAATCTGTAGTGTATTTACAACATCCAAAACAGGGAGCAAGGCTTTCTCCTGTATTTAGAAAATATTATTTTGGAAAACTGAAGTAATGTTAGAAAAATTAGAGTAGGAAAGCAAGAAATATTTTGAAAATTGCTGTGTTAGCATAGTTAAGAGACAAAACACACCTTATGCACCTCTCAGTTTTTTCATAGATGGTCACAAATCATCCCAGGTACTGACATGGTAACACCCAGTGCTTAATAACTTAATGAAGTTACTTAAAATTTATGTGTGGTGGACATCTTCATACTAAGAGCATGACTTCTGCTGTTACTGTAAAATTTTCCTCTAACTCCAGTTGTAACTTCTGGGAAGTCATGAGATGTATAAAAACAGGCCAGAGCATGCCTAAACACTTAGAAAACAATTTGCACAAAATTAATAGTGAGTAATCCTTTTACAAATGTGTTAGAAGCAGAAAATCTTTCCACTGAAACAAAGAAATTACTGGAGAGAGAGATTTGCAGGGAACAGCAGCACTGCTGCTCTGTGGGCCTTGATCACTACAGAGGACCTTGGAGAGGTTCCTGAGGAGGAATCCTGTTTGAAGAAGGCTGTGAGAGGATCTCTTCCAGGGAGAGCAGCAGAGACTCTGGAGCAGCTGATTTGAACCCAGTGCTCAGCAGAACTGCAAACTGCAGTGTGCAGCCTCTAAATTAGCCATTAGCAAATAGCCTCCCAAATTACAAGGAAATTATTTCTTAATCATTACTCGTTATAGTTGTAGGATTTTCACTTTAATTTGGTATCTGTGAGGAGCTGTGAAGCTCAGTTGTGCAACTCTAGAGAAATGCCCAAATAAATTACTAATTATGGAATGTAAAATGGTGTGGAAATGCTATGTATGACCTTGATTTTAGACATGGAACAGTAAAATTACGTATTAACTCCTGCCTCTGTGCTACAAAGTAGGAGTTCTCTTGGGAAAACAGTTCTTTTCTAGTGTGAATTGACCTACTAACATATCACAGAAAATTCCTCCTGCTCAATTTTAGACTGTCCTAAATGTGCTTTTTTCTGTGTATGTGGCCAGTGTAGTCCATGGTAGTGTCTTATATTGGTGATGATGGATTGGATCCTTAAATGCCAGAGATAAATAAACCTTGTAACATGACAAGGACTGCTGTAGCTTTTATGAAAACATGAAATCTGATGCCAAAAAGACAGTGCTGGCTGATGTTGCCAGCCTCACACCTTTGTGCTACCTTAGTGTGTTTCCACTTACTTGAAATGGTGTGAAAATTTCAAACAGACTGTATTGCACCTTAAGGAACACTGGAAGGCAAAGTTCATTGTGGCTTGGGTGGTCCTGCCAAAGTTTAATTCATTAGAGGGTTTCATCTCCTGACAGTACTTGGTAGCAAACACACATCAGGAAAACACCTCTTTTGTATTGATTAATATGATGTGTTGTGTTGTTTGTTTAAATACAGCTGCAGCTCTGGTTGGATAACCCAAAGATTCAGCTGACATTTGAAGCCACTATCCAACAACTGGAAGCACCTTATAATAGTAAGTCAGGTTTTTCATTGCCAAAACCATACTGTGTGTATTATTGCTGCTTTCTTTCATTTTTGTTTGGGGAAAAGCTGCTTCAGGTGGGTGCTTTGTTAGTGCAGCTCCATGAGTGGTCATGTACAGACTGGATTATTGCTTTATACTCATGGTTCAGATTTGTTGGAGTTCATTGCCTGGTAAAGAAATATCACTAGCAGGACTCATAAAAGCTGCTAAAAAGATGGATTGTTAGAGTAGGGTTAATTCATGTAAAGCTTTTAAGGTTTGCTACAGCTTCTTGGTGGTTTTCAGCTGTAAAATGTTATTAATCATGGTTTTTGGGAGGCATTAAGAAGCTGCATAAAGCTTAGACTGGATGTGATACAAGAAGGCAGTGAAAAAGTGAGGAATTACTGCTTGCAAATGGAGTCCATTCCACATTTCTCAGACAAGATCCCAATCAACTGGAAAACGGTGGAGGGGAGCCATAAAAAAAATTAGGAAGAAAATAGTGCTGAAATAAATGCAAATATACAGTCAAAGATTGCAAAAGAGTGAATTGTTGTGCTTTTAAAAATAAAAATGAGAATTCAGTGCTGCAGGAAGTATTGGCATAATACCAGCAAATCACAGTTCTGTGTTGTAATCTTGGGATTTTGCAGTGAGTTTCAGAAAAGGTGTTCTCCTGCACCAGGTTAAGAGAAGCACCTATTGTCCTGTACAGCTTTTCCAGGATTCCAAACTGCAGTACAGCAGGAGTGCTTTCAGAACACCAGCCTCAGGCATCCTCAGGGAAGGTGAAGGGGTCAGCAGGGCAGCAGAGCTGTAGGATGGGATGTGTGCAGTGGGATTGACTGGATTTGCTGCTCTGAATGTCCTCAGTGCTGCTGAACATGCAGAATAATTCTGAATCTTTGCACATTCTTTTAGGTGACACCGTGCTTGTTCACAGAGTTCACAGCTACCTCGAGCGCCATGGGCTCATCAACTTTGGCATCTACAAAAGAGTGAAGCCTCTTCCAAGTGAGAAACTTGAACATGGTTTCTAATTGAAGTTTTGTTTTATTGTTCCATGGTTTCTCAGGACAGTTTTTTGAGGGCTCTTTTTCAGAATTGCAGTGCTAAGAAAATAGAAAAAGGCTTTCCAGCCTTTTTCTATTTTCTTAGCACCGCAATTCTGAAAAATAAAACACATTAACATCGCTATTGATGTTAATGTGTTTTATTTTGGCATAGAGAAGCCATGTGTTTATGTAAAGCACTTTGAGAGGAAAACATTTTGGCAGATCTTCTGTAGATCATTCAGTGACTGTTGTTTTTAAATGAGTTATCTTGGTTCCTCATTTAAATAACTAAAGTCAGAAGCACATTATTGTACTTAGATCTGTTATGTGCTTATGTGACTCTTGAATTTTGCAAGTGAACTTCTTTGCCCTTTTTAAGTTTTATTGTTCTGGGGCAGAAAGAAATGAAACTATGATAATTTGTCCCCAGTAATTATTATGAATTGCTTTCTTCTTCAGACAGTTGTCTGGAAGCATGTTTTCTCCTGTTTTCTTCCTTGTTCCAGAGGTACTGCTGGTGTATTTTTCTTGTACCTGTCCCAGTGTTAGGTTCAGAATCACTACAATTTTCTTTTTGTTAAAGAGTTTGTTCTGTCAGAACGACTCATGAGAAGAAAGCTGCTTTTTGTTCTTGGTATCTCTTACATTTAACTTTAACATGACTGTCTGCAATTTACCACTGCACATACAAAGGACTACTACAGCTGATTTTTCTCTTTCTTTAGCCAAGAAGACAGGAAAGGTGATCATTATTGGTTCTGGAGTCTCTGGGTTGGCAGCAGCTCGCCAGTTGCAGAGTTTTGGAATGGATGTCACAGTTCTGGAAGCCAGAGTATGAATTTCTGTGCTATTTTACTTCTGTATGGCAACTTAACCAGTTCTTAACCAGTACTTAACTATTCAGTGCTAGGACAGGGCTGTGTCCCAGCAGCCTGCCCAGGGTGGTGAGTGTGTGTAGTGTTCAGTGCTGAATTGCTGATACTGAACCTGCCTCACAAGGAACTGAGTGGATCTCTTCTTGCTGGGAGCTGGCTCAGATAATCAGGTGCTGGTGGTGTCTGCTTACACCAGGAACACCTTAGAACAGCCTTCTTTCATGAATAGAAATTGGTTTTTCATCAGAAAGCAGAATGCAAATCCAGAATGCTAGGCTAAAGGGAAGGCTAAACAAAATTTCAAGAGTGTATTGTTAAGAGTTTATTAAACTGTTGGGGAGGGCAGAAAAGTACTAAAAGTTAGAACTGTGTATTGACAGTCTACAAAGTTACAAATATATGAGAACTGTATAGAAAGCTAAAATTCTTCAGGCATCAGGGGAGGAGGAAATCTAGTACATAATTAAATTTGTGCATGGACAGTGAAGGGATTGGCTTTGGAATCACAGTGGATCCTACTATAGAAATACTTAAATCTGCCCAAATAAAATTAGGCATCTTTTTTTTCTTTTTCTTTCCTTTTTTTCCCCTTTTCTTCTCCTTTTTTAAATGCAACTTAAGCATTTTATTCCTTAACTCAGGCAAATTAACTGTGATTGTGTTAATTTGCAGAAGTTTTTGGAAAAGTGTACGTCCTGTTTATTGAACCTTCAGTTAACAGAACACTTGCACCATGTTTTGTAGAGGTTTCAGTGATTTTGTTTCAATGAGATTCTTCCTGAATATAACTGGAGGTTTCAAATCTTGTGCTTTTAAAGGACAGAGTAGGAGGAAGAGTTGCAACCTTTCGCAAAGGGAATTATGTTGCTGATCTGGGAGCAATGGTGGTAACAGGACTTGGTGAGTTTTTCAAAATCAAAAGGACTAGGGAGGAAAACTGAGGGGCAAAATGCTGTAAATGTGAAACTTTAACACTTCTCATTCATGGCCAGAGTAATTGGGTATTCTAAGCTCTTTAAAAAGTGTGTGTTCTCATTCAGCCTTTTTGGCAGGTAGTAGCTTTCATAAATAGCAAAGCTGTTTGATGAGAGAGACCCTAAAGGGACAATGTATTTCAATTTGTATGGGAAAACAAGGGAGGAGGGGAAATACAGAGCTATTCTGAAGAGAAAGCCCTTCTTCAGAGTTTAAACCCCAAAAGTACTTTCTCCACATGATTTTAAAAATAGTTGTAAAAATAATGACAAACAAGCCAAATTTCTTCCTATGTGTTACTGTTTTATGGGATGGCATAATTTATTGATGTGGTTAACTATATAAAATCTTTTCCAGGAGGAAATCCCATGGCTGTGGTCAGCAAACAAGTAAATATGGAATTGGCAAAGATCAAACAAAAATGTCCACTTTATGAAGCGAATGGACAGGCTGTAAGTCTGATACTGTTTCCATGAACCTTTTAAAAAAGAAGTAATATCTCATATATTTTTGTTACCATGCTATTGGTCTACCATGAGATGGCTTCTAGACAAAGGGAAGAAGTAAAGAGTGTGTCCATTTTTAGGCATTTTAATAATATTGTAGCACACTTTCTTCTAAAATCTGCTCTTTCCACATCAGTTTTTGCCTTTGCACTTCAGAGGTTTTGTGGAAGCCAAGTTCTCTGGTCTTTGTACAACAGATGTGAGGTTTGCTCTTTCCAGCACTTGAGCTCCCATCACATAACAGGAATATTCACACTGGCAGCCCTCACTATTTATCTGAGTGTCCTCAGTGCAGTTAAACATCACCAGTCCTTACGTGTCCTGCAGTGTTCCCACCATCATCCTGGGAAAGCTGGGTTTGGTTTGGTAGTTTTTAGTCACAGTGACCATTCCAGAAGATAAATTACTGTCTGTCTACCACTGAGCTATGCCAAGCCTTCTAAAGCCTTGGGAATGTGTAGAGCCATCCTACACTTGAGTCTTTTTGCAAGCTTCTGGAGCTTGGATGAACCTTCCTTTCCAGAAAGGAAATCTTATGAGCCCATGAGGCAGCTTGGTTTTCTCTGTTCTCATCATGGTTTGACAGCTCTTGTGCCCATCCTGGCAAAGTGTGACCTTGTGTTGTACAGACCTTGGTGTCTGATCATTTGAGGGTATTAAATTTATTTACAAGGGCTATTCTCAGCAACTGTATTATTTATGAATGGGTTAAGAACAATGCTTGTTCTTTTGTCTCCTAGGTTCCTAAAGAGAAAGATGAAATGGTGGAGCAAGAATTTAACAGATTGCTGGAAGCCACATCCTATCTCAGTCATCAGCTGGATTTTAATGTTCTCAATAATAAGCCTGTCTCCCTAGGTCAGGCTCTGGAGGTTGTCATACAGTAAGTGACTTCTCTCTTTTTAGTAAACTTTCCTATTCAGATACCTGAAACAGTTGTGGTACTCCTAAAGTTAAACATTGCCCTCTTAATACAGCTGCTTGATCTCACAGATGGTTAAAAAAGAACAAAATTCTCTCTTTGAAAGTTCTGTTAAAATCATTGCTGCAGTGCCTCAGTGTGATTGGTGTCCATACAAGCACTAATGCTACTTGAGAGCTAATTGTAATGGCTTTAAATAGCAGCAGGTAACTTCAGACTCACATTTTAGCTACTCATATATCCCTTATTTACAGAAACTTGCATTAATTTTCCATTTAAGTAAATGGAGTAGCCATACAAGTATTCCAATTGCCATTTAGTATTTTTACTAAGATATCCCTTGACATGTGATTTTTTTGCATTACGTTAATTAGATGGTGGTAATAAATTTTTGCATTAACACAAGGATTTTATGTTGAGCTGACTCTCACCCATCTTTTCCAGATTGCAGGAGAAACACGTGAAGGATGAGCAGATTGAGCACTGGAAAAAAATTGTGAAAACACAGGAGGAATTGAAAGATCTTCTTAACAAGGTCAGATGATGACATTTAGAACAAGATGGATAAGCATTGTGTTCCTCAGAAAGTGGCAAAATGTACAAAAATATCCAAAGAAAAATATCAGAAAGTTGCTATTAATGCAGTTCTTAAAATAGCTCTTTGCTTAAGACCTACTAAGAAGCCCTGTTAGGACAAAGGTGTCTCCTGCTTGAGGAGAAAAATTGATTAGGCAGAAAACTGTAAAACATAATATGGGAAAAGAATGGAGAAGGACAGACATGATAAACAGTGATGTTTCATTGCTTCCTTTAGAGATGATGATACTGCCTGAGGCTTTTGGGGGCTATTTATAAATGTTTCCTGTCTTCACTACACATCTGATTTGTAGTACAGAAACAGCAGTTTAGAACTATTTCCATTATTTTTGCTCATGCTAAATGACACCTTTACTTTTCTGTGGAAGTTTCTCAGATTAAAAACATTTGTGGACAGCTCTTAAATTATTTGCAGCATAATAAGAAATCAGTGATGTTGGTTTTCAGCCAGGTTGTTTGAGGGTTGCTGGTATTTACTGTGGTTTTTTTGGAGGAAGAATTGCTTATAAATGATACCTGCCAAAACCAGGAAATCTCTGTGGTGTAATGCCATAGCTTGAGGTGAATATCCAATTTAATCAGTAACTTACTGAAATCTGCCTTTCTCATTTTTTCCCCCCTTTCTTTCTTCCTTTTCCTGCTTTATCTTAAAAGATGGTGAATTTAAAGGAGAAGATTAAGGAGCTTCATCAGCAGTACAAGGAAGCATCAGAAGTGAAGCCACCTCGGGATATCACAGCAGAGTTCCTTGTGAAAAGCAAGCACAGAGATCTGACTGCACTTTGCAAGGTAAAGGATGGCACATTCAAGGTGTGTTAGGCTGTTTTCTCAGGTCTTCAGCAGCCAAATAAAATTAGCCAGTGTCAATGTTTCCACATCTCTTGCTAGGATCACATTCTAGAGGATGTGATTGACAGTAACTCTGGGTTCAAACACTGATAGGTCTGCATTGTGTACCTTTAGCTGGGGAACACTAAAGCTCAGTTTTAGATAAGCCTGTGCTGGCTCGTGTCAGACAGCATGTAATGTTTTGAAGATGAATTCTTATGTTAGATTTGGCCTTTAATGCAGCTGGATTTCACAATAGTCTGGAAATAAAATCTGC
The DNA here is from genome assembly GCA_025920805.1 of Petroica traversi. NCBI lineage: Eukaryota > Metazoa > Chordata > Aves > Passeriformes > Petroicidae > Petroica > Petroica traversi. The sequence goes on along the minus strand of JAHLSL010000112.1, from coordinate 2,535,581 downwards.
ATTTGAAGAGAGAAACTTACTCTCCAAGATAAATAAAGGTGGTTTCTTGAATAGAAGACTTATTTCTATCCAAAGATCATCATGTCCAGAACTCTGTCTTGCCAAGCAGAGTTACTTCCCCTCTCTTGGAATATCTTGATGTAGAGATGTGCCTCAAAAAGGAAACTGTGAAAACTGTTCTATCTATGATGGTGACAGACCTGGCTGCTGACCCAGGAACCAAGGAACATTTTTCAGCTGCTTGCTAAAACAGGATATAAACCTTAATTTGGAAGCTCCTTGTGTATATGTGTATACATGAATAGTGGCTTTTATTTTGTCACCAGTGAACAGCTTTGTGCTCCTGTTGCTTTTATTGGACACTCCAAATGATTCTTCCTTGAAGGAAGATGCCTGTTGCCTTTATACCTAGTTTTACTTATATTTTTTAAAAACAGGAAGAAGGGTGAATTAGATAATGTCTTTACTTTGCATGTATGATTGATTCTGCTTTGGAAATCTCCATGTTCAATATTAGCTATAAACTTTTAAGAGAGAGAAGAATAGATGGAATAGTTTGTGGAATGTGAAGCTCTCAGAACCTTTACAATATCAGGACTGTAATGGACCCTCACATTCTTCAGTTTTGAGTGTTAAAATTTCTGAAATATCACCAAACCAATCTTTTCTCCAGTCTGACACAGAGCTCTGTATATGCAAAGAACAGAAGAGCAAAATATGCTGGATTAAATGTTGAAAAAAATAACAAACTTGATTTAGCTTCCACTAAATCCATGAATTTTTTAGTGATTTCTCTTGAGACTAGGTCCAGTCTGATGTTACATGATGTCTTCAAGTCCTTTTACATGTAAACTGGTTTTAATGTTAAATTTTAATCTGAACAGGAATATGATGAATTGGCAGAAACACAGGGAAAGCTGGAAGAGAAATTACAAGAACTTGAAGCCAACCCACCAAGGTAAAGATACAAACTGAAAGGATAAATACTTAGGAAAGCAGTTATTTTACTATTATTTCCCTGAGTTCCAAAACTGCTGTGGTGTGCTTTTATTATGGGAACTCAAGGTGTTACAAAGGTACAAACACAGAGTTTGAGTTCCCTCAGCTTTAGAACTCGCTCTCCTTATTTTTAGAGGTGACTCAAACAGAAAAGGTGGCTCTGAGCTTAGGTGATTCTGTAGAAATCCTGGCAGTAATCAGTGCCTGATCTCAAAAGGCATTTGAGGGTTTAAATTACCTGTCAGTAATGATAGCAAACAATCTACTTACATGGGCATATTATTATTCTGTGCAATATTATTATTCTGTGCAATTTTACTTGGTTTTTTCAGTTGTCCTTATGCATGCGACTTAAGCCATTATTTATGTAACCTTTTTATATTTCTGAAGTTTTTAGCTTCCTTTTGAGTATTTTACATGAACTCTCCTTTAAAAACCTGAATTTGCTGGCAGCTCTCATGAGAGAAGACAATATGTTTAAACAGAATCTGTTTGTTTTTTTGATGTTTTTATTTCTGGACTAAGGAGAGACTAAAAAATGGCTTGTGAAGAAATTTTCAGAAGCAATGCATTTACAATATCCTGTTCTAACAAACTAAATGTCTTTGTGTTATTTTTGTTTTTTCCAGTGATGTTTATTTGTCATCAAGAGACAGGCAAATACTCGACTGGCATTTTGCAAACCTAGAATTTGCTAATGCTACACCCCTTTCTACACTTTCACTAAAGCACTGGGACCAGGTAGGGTGTCAGTACTCAGCAACTCACTAAAAACTTGACCTGTTTCTTTCATTCTCATGAAAGTTTGTCACTGTTAGGAGTTTTTAACTGTTAAGTGTGTCTGCTTTTGTGCAGGTACTGAATTCTTATGGGATTATTATTTGATGATGAAATTCCAGACAGCTTTTTGTTAGGGCCAAAACAATCTCTAACAGTACTGGCTGCTGAAAGTTTCCATTCTTATTACTTGACTAATAATCAGAAGGAATTTCACACTTACTTGATTCTTTAACAAACATTTTTGAAATATTTGTTGCCATTGTGTATAGTTGCTGCTTATTTTCTATCGACTGAGGGGACTTTGTTATGAATGCATGCTCTTTGTGCCTCTTCCTTTTAGGATGATGACTTTGAATTCACAGGCAGTCACTTGACAGTGAGGAATGGCTATTCCTGTGTGCCAGTGGCCTTGGCAGAAGGGCTGGATATTAAATTAAACACAGCAGTTCGGCAGGTTCGCTACACAGCCTCAGGTACAGGACCCCTCCAGGGAGCTGCTTTGGGGCAATATGAGCAGAGAAAATAGATTTCAATGCTTCTGGTATTGTAAAACTCCTCCCAGGACATGTTTGGGGTTTGATAAACAGCCACGTTTCTTATTGGGATTGTTAAGTAGTTGTCAGAGATTTATTGTCTTGAATGCTTTTTTGGTTATTTCTGTGACTCATTTGACACAATCTTTTTCAGTTGTAATTACTGATTGCTCACACTTACTCTGTTATTTATTTACTTCATTGGTTGAAGCATTTGGAGTAAGAGGTCTGGGACTGCTTAAGGCTTGGTGCCACAGGGCCTGGCATTAGAAGTATAAATGAATGTAATGGAAGGAATGTATCCTTTTGTTTTTCTTCAAAACATTGGGCTTGGGAAACTGTCAGCTGGGAGAGCAATGTAATGAGAGGCTCACTCTCTACTTGTTTACTTATGGATATTTTTAAATGATACTTACTGACCTGAATGAACCTTTAGGCTTATTCCAGTAAGGCCATTTTCAGATACTGCCTTAATTGTGTTTCCTGGAATAGAGCTGAATGGCCAGTAGCAACTTGCCTGCAAGTTAAGTACTGTTAGTGTAAAGCTGTCTCCATCAACAAAATATTTTCTGATGTGCTTATGGCAATTTCTTTAATTTTTAATCCAGTGCTCTTGCCTCCTGGCCTGTTAAACTGTTTTTTCTCTCCCCTTTGCAGGCTGTGAAGTGATAGCTGTAAATACCAGATCTACCAGCCAGACCTTCATTTATAAATGTGATGCTGTGCTGTGCACTCTGCCCTTGGGAGTGCTGAAGCAGCAGCCTCCAGCAGTTCAGTTTGTGCCACCTCTGCCTGAGTGGAAAACTTCTGCAGTGCAGAGGATGGGATTTGGCAACCTGAACAAGGTAAAACATCACTGGTGGAACTGCAGGAAGCCAGAGGTTGTCACAGAATCTGAAATGGGGGTGAATATGTGTGGTGGGAGAGAGGAAGAATGCCTTTCCCACAGCTGTGTTGCCAGGGTTTGGTGATGAAAATGGAGGAACTGTAAGGGCCTCTTGTCTATTTTCCACACAGGTTTAAAAGAATTAAATTGCAGAAGTAGATCTGATGGAACTTGTTAACCAGAAAATTGGTAAACTGAGAGCACACTGACCTGGGGAAGGCAGTTGTAGGCATTCTCCTCTATACATTATGTATGTGCACTGTGTATTCACCACATTTCCCTTTCATGATCTGCCCAGTGATAAACATCAATGAGTTTATTTGCCTTTATTTTTATTTCTTCCCTCTGCTCTTCCTAACTGTTGATGCTCTTTCTTTCCAGGTTGTGCTGTGTTTTGATCGTGTCTTCTGGGATCCGAGTGTCAATTTGTTTGGCCATGTTGGGAGCACTACTGCCAGCAGAGGAGAGCTGTTCCTCTTTTGGAACCTGTACAAAGGTAGCTGTGGTACATGTCTGCTTTTACTAGTGCCTTATTTGTAAAGTTTCAGATCTATTAAAAAAAACACCCTGTAAAATGCTGTTGGTGTTCACATATGATACAAAATCAATATTTTTAGCAAGACAAATGGAAGCAGAGAACAGCACTGATTGCAGACAGTTCTGTAATAGGTTAGGGCAGCACACAGATAAGTGTGAATTTACTAATGCTGGGTTCCAGGCTGTGCCTGTTAAATTGCATTACAGTACAGCAGGATTTTGCCATCAGTAGTTTTGGTTTATCTGTAGCTGGTGCTGCCACAATAGATTGCCAGGAGATCTCTGCAGGAAGTGTTCTGGTTTTACTACTGCCATTTACCAGACTGAAAGCAAAGATGTGCATATAAGGAGCATTATTAAATCAGTTACTTGTTTTGCAGTTGATCAGTGGGTTTTCTTCCATTCTGCCATAAGCAGGCCAGGTTTCTCTGTTAACTGGAAAAAAATTGCTGTGCAAGGGAAGTGCCTTTCTATGCTATTGAATTATTTAAATGTTTGGTAAGATTTTGCTGGAGAAACACAAGTAATGAGCCTTGGATAGCAAGGCTGTTCATGTGGCTTTTGTGGCTTTAGGATGGCTCTGTTACACAGTTAACAACTACTGTCGTGGTTTGGTTCAGATGGAAAGATCATGTCATGTACAAATTAGCTTCACATGCTAAATTCTAAGCCTTCCTTCTCATGAGGGTAGGCAGAGCAGGTAGAAACAAAACAGAAATGCAGTAAAACCTCATGTTGAAGCACAAGTCAGATGGCTGAAATAGAAAACAACAATTACCATTTCTCATGGATGGTTGGGTGGCAGTTAATGTGGTTAGACTGTGAACATCGAAACATCATTCCTGATGTTTTTATTTACTTTTTAATACATCACTTCTCTTGATAATTCTAAATAGTACCACGGCATTTATAAATCAATTTTCTTTTTGTTAAATTGGCATGATGGTAGAAAATTTAGAACTACTTTTGTTGGATTTGTTTAGTCTCTAACCTCGTGGCTTAACTGCAGATTCACATCTATCCACATCCAACCTGTCTGATGAAAATGCTCAATTTCAATAACTCAATTGGTTTTTTTCTCTCCTAACCCCCTGTAGCACCAATTTTGTTGGCCTTGGTGGCAGGAGAAGCAGCAGGGATCATGGAGAACATCAGTGATGATGTGATTGTTGGTCGGTGCCTTGCCATTCTCAAGGGCATTTTTGGCAGCAGTGCTGTGCCCCAGGTCAGTGCAGGCTGAAGGAGGGGAGGAGTGTGTTGTCTTTGTGTTGATAATGGGAGCAGAAGCAGAGGAAGCAGCACACACACAGCAAGTGTAAATGTCTGAATTCCTACTGAGGATCTGCTTGCAGTAGGGACTGGTAATTTATTGGAAAGAGTTAAGGAATTGCATCAAAGAGGTACCTTAGTGTGTGATATCATAGAATACAAACACAAAGTTCCAGCATTAATGTGAGCCCAAGGGCTTTGTTCCTTATATGGTTGCAATTTGCATTGTTTGTATTTGTCACAAGCTGTAGAACTTGCACTGTCTCAGCAACTGAAGCTCCTGTCTTGTCTCAGCCCAAGGAGACCGTGGTGTCCCGCTGGCGTGCTGACCCCTGGGCCAGGGGATCCTACTCCTACGTGGCTGCTGGATCCTCTGGGAATGACTATGATTTGATGGCTCAGCCAATTACTCCAGGCCCAGCCATTCCAGGTGCTCCACAGGTGAGAAATATCCAGTTATTTTTAGAAAAATCTCAAAACAGAACGGTTTTACTGAGTAATTTGCACACACGTCTAAACACAAGTTTAGATAACTTGCATCTTAGGATGAATGATTAAAAGGTGTAAAATAATTCATTTTTTCATTTATGAATTCTATCATCACAGATGTGGTGTCATTTGTTTGCTATAAAGAGAGCAAACAAATTGTTTTTATTCAGAGAGTCAGTTTGGTTATGTCTGAACAGAGTATTTAATATTTTACCTGTGTTTTGTACTCCATATTTTTGTTGTCCATCACCATAGTGATTTGAAAGAAGGTGAAGGCCAGAGTGAGGAATCTAAAGGTCTCTTCCAAATGGGTGCCAACACAATGAAGGCAGGAGTCATCTCCAGATTATGTTGAGGGAATTAAGTTTGAAAGCAACAGCTGCTCTTGAAAGCCCTGCCAGGAAAGGCTTTGGCTGTGTTTGAGTTCTTGTATTAATGATACAAGTCATTAATACACACAGCTATGAATAAAATTATTCCCTGCAGAATGTAATATATGAACATTTATTTTTCTCCCTCTTTTTATGATTCTGTGGGTAGTTGTTTTAGGATTCAGTTTAAAGAGAAACTGCTGATTTAAGTGAAGATTTTGTTTATTTACTGTGCTGGAGCTCATGTTCCAGGAGCAGAAATTATTCATGCTAAACACGTTTGTCAGTTTGGCTGTAGAGTTACAGTTACAGCTGGGACATGGCCCTCTGCTTCTCTGGCTCTGCAAACCTTGCTTATCAAGTAGAGCTTTATTTTCTTGGTAATTCGTACACAGCTTAAAATAGGTTCAATATGAACTGTCTTCATATTAATGAAGACTCTGATGCGATTAAAGTACTTTTGATGCCTTTTCCTGGTGTTAGGAAAATGAAACTACACACGGTTAGAGGGGTTGGGGTCATTACCTCAGTATTTTAATCAGGATCCTGTTTGATGCATCCACTTCACCCAGGGGACAGCAAAATGCACCCCCATCAATCACACACACCAGTTCTAGACTTTCCACAGCCCAGATCCAACAAGGGAGCCCAATGCTGGGGTTGGGGTGGGCTAACCCCGAGTTTCCAGAATCCTCCTGTCAGGAGACCTTGGGTTCCTGAGCCAGCAGAATGTTTGGTGTCCCTGGCTCTGCAGCTCTGGGCTGTTCAGTCTCAGGGCCTGCAGAACACTTACAAAACACTGAGCACTAACCTAAGTAAAAAGTTACAAGTGTGCATGCTGCTGATACTTGTGGATACAGAGAACTGTGTAAAAGGGGTATGAAAGAAAAGACAAAAACCATTCCGGCATCACTTTCACCATTCTTAAAGCCCCATTTGCTGCAGACTCTGCCAAGCCACGAGGCCTGACTGTTGTTTCCCCACAGCCCATCCCCAGGCTGTTCTTTGCTGGTGAGCACACCATCCGCAACTACCCGGCCACGGTGCACGGGGCGCTGCTCAGCGGGCTGCGCGAGGCCGGCCGCATCGCCGACCAGTTCCTGGGGGCCATGTACACCCTGCCCCGCCAGCCCACGCCCGGCCTGCCCCCCCAGCAGCCCCCCAGCCTCTGAGGGGGCTCAGAAGAGGAGCCTGGAGCCTGCGGTGCTGCCCGTGAGGAGCCTGGGATGGAGATACTCAGTAGTTTGTAGCAGCGTCTGCCAAGAGATCCCTGAGTGCAGCCCTTGGCTTGGTACGAGCCTTTCACAAAATCTTGGAGCCACGAGAAGGGTCGGTGTAAACTGCCTAACTGGTCAGGGACTTGGACTCTGCGGATGCTTCTTGGAAGTCAAAATAGCTGGAGAGATTTTAGGGTGTTTGGGGGGGTTTTTTCTACCTGTGTGTGTATTTACAATTTGGTAATTGCACAAGGGCCTCTAGAAGCTGGTTGCTACGAATAGTAGCTTAGTGTAGAATGTATGTAAATTTCTTTGTGGGTTTTTTTTTTATGGCTTTGTTTTGAAGAGTAATATTTTTGACCAATTCTATTCCTGTCTGGCATTCAAGAATTTGGGGCAACTGTTTGCCTACCAGTAGCAGCAAATCACACCTTTCCAATGGTGTGGTCCATTGGCTGCTACACCATCTGCATCCTGCTGTAGAGTAACCTGGTACCACTGAGTATGCTAAGCATACTGTTTTATTAAATACTTCCAACAAAAGAAAAGGACTGAACTGTGTTCCAATGTCCTGAGATGAATTCTGTGTAGTGTCTGTTGCTATGCTGCTGACCACTTGTTGCAGTGCATGAAACCACTGAATGTGTCCTGGTGTGTTAAACATCCCAAAGGAGGAGATGGAAATGATCATCCCAGGGCATGCAGCTGGAATGCCAGTGCTGGTCCTTTAAACCTGACAGGGACCAGGAGAAGAGGCAATCCTGGTTGGGACGAGAGGAACAATAGGACATCCCCAGCCTGGAAATCCCTGCTTTGAAGCTGCTGTCAGATGTAGGGACATGGGTTAAATGCCTTTGTTAATGGTTCTGTCTTTCTGCCTGGTGTCACAGATACTGGGGGACAAGGAGCTGTTCTGCTGAAGGTTAAGGCAGAGGTCACAGCCAGACTGTCCCAGGAGTCAGCTCCGTGCCACAGTATCTGTGACACCAGGCTCGTGGCAAATATCCACTGCTCCTAGAACCCCTCACATAGCATAGGGCTGCCCTGACAGACACTTGTATTCTCCATTATATCCACCTATTTTGGGATTAGCCTGTCATTTGTCTGTGCCCTCTCCATGGCCTGTCCTTGAGAAGGGGTTCCTGTCCCACAAGAAACCAGCAAAGGGGGTGGCAGGAAGCTTCAGCCACAAGTAGGGTGGTGGTTGGAATCAATATTTGGACTGGGACTCATTTGGATTTATGGTTTGTCTCAATTTTCTAAGCCTCTGCTACAAGAACCTGACAACAATTGTGTTTTCTGTGTGCAACTGCTGAAAGCAAGGAAGTGAGTGTGGGTTTCAGACCCTTGGAGTGAAAAGCATGTTACTGAAGATAACAAGAACACCAGGAAGCTGACAGAAGGGAGGCTGCTGGGAACATGAGTGGCTGAATCCAGGCACAGGGTGCCCTGTGCCAGTGAGAAGCACTGCTGCTGGAAGCAGCCAGAGGTGAGCAGGACTGGCTCCAGAGCTGCTGGGCCTCTCTGCAGGGCTCTGAGCATGAGGCTTGTTTGGGTTGGGGTGGTGGTTGTGGTGATGAGCAGATGTTTCCAAGGTCAGGAATCAGCGAAGGGGAGCTGTCAGCTCCCTCTGCAGCTCTGCAGGTGATTCTGGAGGTGAATGTGCAACACTGCTTAACCTGTGAGCAGCTAATCAGGAACCCAGGGCAGGAGGCACCGAGGACCTGGGGCAGCACAGGGTCTGCTCAACCTCTCACCAATACAGATGATTTACAGGGGCAGATGAAGCAAAGAGGTTTGCAGCTGGAGCAGTCAGAGAACACCTGTTTGTAGCAACAGGAGGACACCTAAACCCACTGGAGGAAACGTGTGACTGATCAGAAAGATCAGAGGAAAAAAAGATTTTGGAAAAAGTGAAATTTTCTGGCTATTGAGCAGCAGTGCCATGGTGGGTGGCCACTGGTCCAGAACTCATCCTGCACTGTCCCATGGAGCAGTGGTGAGCCAGGCCCTGAACCCTCTCTGGGGTGTGCTAGAGCTGTAGGCACAGAACTCAGAGCAGATTTGGAGAATAACACACTGGCAAATTCACAGATCTCTGCTGCTCTTAGCAGGCCAGACACTGCCGTGCTTTTGTAGCTACAGGTAAACAACCACCTCTTAATTGATGTTCAGTAACTGCCTTGGTGAACTGGGACAGAAAGGCTCAGCCAAGCCAAATTCTGTTTTCTTGGACAAATATTTAACAGGTGGTATCTCTGTAGGACCTCACCTTACATTAATGGGCTCTACCCAGGGAGCAGCAGCTGAAGTGACAGCTACAGATGACTCCTAAACTGTCCATCCATAACAATAACCTATTTTATAAAGCTCCTGAAACATGTCCAGTTTTGCAACCAGAATAAACCAGATACAAGGATTTCTTTCCATAAAGTGATGTGCATCCTTTGCAAATGAATGTATTTCAAGTTACAGTCACATGGGCCCATCCTGTTATGTGATAGCTGCTAATTCTACTTTATCTGTGCTAACTCCACCTGCACATTGCAAACAGCTGGAGCCCATGAAGGAGACTCTCACTTGAACTGCCTCCATCCTGGCCAATGCACACTGGTTCCATTACAGTCAGTACTGGCAGAGTGAAAGTACTCTGACCAAGTGGAGATTTGTTTCACTCTGCAGGGATGCCCTTCCTCCCTCCTTCCCAGCACTGCCCTGCCCAGCTCAGCTCATCTCAGTGGAGAGTGGCTGTGCCCAACCTGATGTGCTGAGTATGCACCACCCCTGCCTGAAATGGAGCCTGGATTGGGTGTGTGAGATCTGTCTCAACCGAGGCACAAAACAAAGTGCAGGTGCTCAGCTCCAGCACTGAACCACCCCCCCTGCACAGACAGACAGACAGACAGACAGACAGTGCTGCCTCAGTGCCTCTCCCAGGGACAGCAGCATCCCCAAGCAGTGGGCACTGCTGTAAACACCACATCACAGCCATGTAAAAAGAGAAGTGTTTATTGGTTATATACTGTAGCACTGACAGTGGTTGAGTCAGGAGAGACATGCAGATAAGTGTGTGTTTACATTTGGCATGCAGACTAAGAGCACTGTGTCACTGGAAGGAGGTGAGCACCATCTGTATCCACTGCTTGGGCAGCCTGGGGAGGAAAGCACTGGCTTTCCTCTGCTCAGCATGCTGAGACAGGGCAAGTTCTAAGAGGGTGGAACACGGCTCATAGCTCTGTTGGACACAAAGTTTATTTTAGGGAAAAAGGCAATACTGCAACCCTGGAAAATCCGCTTAACTTGGATGAACCTGTGATTATGAAAAGATTTCTTGCATTATTTGTCTTCTAACTATGCTGCCCCACCCAAATATATGTCCACAAATACAAAAAAATAGATTTATTCTCTTAAAAATACATTCCATGCAGCCTGGAGTGCTGCTTCCCAAAGCAGGAGCCGGCACTGCCCCACCCAGGAGGGCGATCCTTGGTGCCCGGGGCTCTGCCCGTGGGAGGCGTCTGCAAACAATGGCTTCGTGTTGTGTTGCACAGCCCAGCCTGGAGGCTGGCCCGGAGCAGTGCCCTGATTGCTTCAGCGCTGTGCAAGGGTGGCAGAGATGAGGTGATGTGACTATTGCTTCAAGCTGTAGCTGGGAAATCGCTTGTGTCGAGTGTCTCCTGAAGCACCAAGGCACAGCCTCTGCCCTGGGCTCCTGCCCTTTCCCTTGCTGGTTCTGTCCCCAGGAGGGCCAGGCACAGCTCCAGTGTGGCCAGGCTGGCACCCCTCGCCCTCCGTGGGCTGCACTGGTGTTTCCCAACTCGAAGGAAGCCATTCCATGAAGCAGTGACCTGCTGGGCCCTCAGACTGGAGCCAGCCCTTCTGGGGAAAGCTCTGGCTCTCCAAAAGGGACCAGCAGCTGAGGTTCCTTGGGAGCAGCAAGCACTGACACTTCCTCTGTACAGCAAATACATTTACAACTTTGGAATTACCCGAGGGCTCGATGCATGGCCTTGTGCATCATCAAGCCTACTGAAAAGCCTGTTATATGCTAAAATTACAAATACTTCTTCAGTGATGGCAATATTTACACATATACTCTATTTTACAGCTGTTCAAAAAAAGTGTGCAATTCGAGTAAACACATTGTGTTTCCTGAAGTCATTGCTATAAGATTAATAATACAATCAGCTCCTATTGCACTCATTGACTAGAGGGCATGGCCCCTTTCCATACTAGGTAGGGTTTTCTTTCTCAGATTTAATCTCAGCTGTGGTAAAAACAACCAGTGTGCAGTTACCAAGTGACATCTGTGTCCAGTATTTACAAGCAGTGAAACTGAGTTCTAGAGCAGAAGTTCAAGGTATCTGCTGTAAAATATTGAACAAATAACTGAGGCAGCTGGAGAAAGGAGAGACATCATCTGGGAGAAGCACCTGAAGACAGAGTCAGCAGCTGGGGCAGTAGCTGGGGCTAAGCCAGCTGAGCAGCAGGGAGAAGCCCTCCAGTTGTTTGGGCAAAGCCTGGTCCTGGCTGTCAGAAGGAGAGAGCCCAACAGCCATTGCTGCTGGTGGTTCTTCCCTTGCCCTTCAGGCTGTGTTGCTGGGGTGAGCAGTGGGGTGAAAAGCTGCTGGTTAAGCCACTGGTTGGTGGGTAGCACAGAGAAGCCTGTGTTCACCCCTCGGGGATGCAGAGATTTCCTTGCCAGGACTGAAACCACTTCCCTTGGAAGGCTCTTTGGGAGCACCATGCTAAGCACATCCACGCCAGCAAGGTGAGAAGGAGAAAGCTGGAGGATGTGCAGGGATGTCCTGTGGTGTGTGGATCCATGTCCTGCAGCGGGATGGGGCTGGGACTGAGGAAAGCCCAGAGTGATCCTTGTCCTCTCCTCAGTGCATTTGTGCTGTCCAGCAGTTTGTAGAGGCTGCAGGTCCTGCAGCAGTGACCTGGGGCAGGGGCAGCCCCAGGTGGAGCAGCAATGCCTCAGTGGCTCTCCCAGAGATGGTGACTGGTGCAGGTGCTGGAGCTGCAGAGCTCTGAGCAGCAGGGCTGGGATGTGCAGAGAGGGAATCCCTGGCATGGCTGAAGAGGCAGGAACATGCCAAGATGCCTCCCAGCTGCTCCCCAGGAAAGCAGGCAGGTACTGAGTGAGGCATTTGGGCTGCTGAGGCTGCAGATTCAGTTTGGAGGGGCACATGAAGAGAAGGGGCAGAGTCAGAGGCAGCAGCCTGGGGGGCAGAGCTGAGCTGGGCACTGCAGGGCAGGGAGGGCACCCTGAGGCACAGGGAGCTCAGGCAATCCAGCTGCTTCTGGGAGGAGAACCTGGCACAAAGTGAGTGCTGAGCAGAGCAGGGGCTCAGGAAGGACACAGCCAGTGCAAGGTCTGTAACATCCACTGTGCTTTCACACTGCACCATCCATAAGGATTTCCAATCCTTCCTGATACACATGGGGCAGGGAGAGGCAGTTCAGAAGTCTGAATTTAGCTTCAGAATTTCAATTCCATTCATTTTTAGTTTGGAGTTTAAAATTTTTCCCATTATTGCATTCTACTAGCACTACCATGTCAATGGTAAGAGAGAGCAGTTGATACAATTTATTTTAATATAATTTAAAGATTACTGGAGCTGCCACTCAGTACTAATTTAAAAGCATTCTTTTTTTGTCTATGCAAGTTGACACATATGTCATGACATGTAAAAGAATAAAATGAAGGGTTAAAAATATACACTTGGGAAACATCTTTAAAATTCCAAAAGAAACACTTTTTTTTCAAAAATAATTTTTCCCTTCCTCCAAACAATCTTTATAAAAAAATTAACATGTAACTAAAACACATCCCTTTTATATAAATGTTCTCATAGATATTTTGCAACCAGCTCTATTTTTTTTTTTTTAAATTCATTTTCTTCTCATGATTGAGGTGAGTATTTCCCAGGCCAGGGAGGAGCTGCAGCACAAGGGGGTGCAGTGCAGGCTGTGGCACCTGCTCCTCTGGGGGTGGGATATGGGAATAAGTGTGGGGTGCAACTCAGACATGGGAGCTCTTGGGGTGCAGCTCTTCCCACAGCACCTCTGGAGCACATCAAGGACCTTTTCTGTCTGGAGCATTTTCCTTGTCCTGCTGCAGAGAGGGACAGGAGCAGCAAACACTGGGGGTGGCAGTGGTGTTGTGCAGGGCCAGCCCAGCAGCTGGGGAGGGGATGGACAGGAAGGGCTGAGCCCTGTGTGTGACAGCCAGGTGCCATCACCTCACTCAGGACACTCCTGTGTGTGACAGCCAGGTGCCATCACCTCACTCAGGACACTCCTGCTCCACTCCTGAGCACCTCCTGCAGCCGTGGGGACAGTGCCCAGCAGTGACAGCAGCTGCACTCGGTGGCCTTGGGCCCTGATGGGGACACACACTCACACACCTCAGTGTTTGACCACAGCTGGTCCCAGGATGGCAGGTAAGGGTTGAGGCTCACTCCAAAGCTACTGCAGATCAGCTTGGGGTCCAGTCCAGCTGTCTCCACCCTGTTTTGGGAAGGAACAAGGACATTCTGCTTGTCTGTGATGAAAAGCACTTGTTTCTTTTTCTCTTAGGGCTTGACTGCCTTGCACAGAGTTGTTGCCTGCAGAGTGTGACACACATAAAGCTTCAGATCAATGGCACCCTGGTCCCAGGCAGGAGGAAGTGTTGCTGCTGTGCTGCTTGGGCTTAGTGGATGAATGCTTGGTGCAGGATCTCCACTGGTGATGAGTAGATGATGCAAAGCTCATTGCAGAGACTAACATTGATAGGGAACCAACTCCTAAATAACATTTTCTGCTCTCCTTCCCTCTCAGTTTGTGAAGTAACCAGTGGGGAACAGTCTCCTCTTGCCTAGAGACAGAGGGTGCTGGAAACACAGGTACTGAGGTGACACTGCCCCAGCCAAGGGTGTGTTAGGAGAATGCAAACTCTCAGCTGTGGTGACAGCTGGCATGGGCTGGTGGGTGTGATCACAGGGACACTGCTGGGATCTTGTGTGAATGCAAGTGAATAAAAAGAAGTTCTCTCTTGTGCAAGGAGTACCATTGTTCAGAGAGGCTAGGTAGTCAGAGTTTCCATATGGAGACAGGCCTATCATCCTACAGGGAAGATTAAGATTGCAGGTACAGAGATGAGAAGTGGGAGTCCCCTGAGCAAAGTCTCTGCAGCTGCCTCTTCAGCAATGAAGAACAAGAATTCACTGGTAAAGCTCCTGTACCTTTCAAATCCCATTACAAAACTGGTTTCAGGCTGGTTGAAGCCTCTGGAGAGGTTACAATCAGCTGTGGTGCCTGTGAGCTTGGTACTGTCCTGCCTCTTGCTTCACCATGGTCGCTGAGAAGGGAATGCAGCTCGTTCATCTCCGAGATGTCCTGCAGCCCCGGGCAGAGCCCTGCAAGACACAAACCCAAAGGTCACAGACTGCCCACGAGCCACAGCTGCCCTGCAGCATTTCTGCTCTGCACACAAGGACTGCAAGTGCCCTTGGCAACCATCCCAAATCCCACCAGGAACACAGTCCCACGGTGGGGTGGGGGAGAGCAGGGACAGGACAGAGTTTAGAAGACAGAGGCTCTGTCAGTTGGGAGAAAGCCCAAAGCAGAGGGACCTGGCCCTGCCTCATGTAGGCTGAGGTTATGAGCTTTGTTCATGCTGTATTGTACCCATTTCCACACCCAGTGTGTGGGTCCTGGAAGTGAAATGCAGAACACCTGACAGCAGAGGAGCTGGAGCACACCTTGTGTCATGTTCAGACTCCTGCTACAGTCGGTGGAGAGCTGGGCAAGACACAAGACCCAAATGATGTTCTGCATGTTACAGGGATGAGCTTACCAAGGTTTTTATTTGCTGTTCACCCAGTCTGTGTGAAGGAAGCACAGCACAGCCTCAGATACAGGACCTGCACCTGGCAGATCAATGTCACTGTGAGTTGCACCTTTGATGGCCACACAGAGTTTTGCTGGGTTGCCTCTTTCCTCAGCTGCCAGCAAGGACAGTGTCAGTTCACCACCCTCTGCTGCAAACACCTTTCTTTAAATGCCAGTCTGCAAAGCTCAGCTGGGACCATGGCCCTCTGGGATCTTTATTCTGTGCCACTCACCATGAGGTGTGGCTCTGTAGGGCACTCAGATGCCTCTCTGCAGTCCTGCTGCTCTCATAGCAAGATTCAGCAATGTCCAGTGAAAGACACTGGGGACAGGTTTGGGGTCTTAGATATTTCCTGCTATGGATTAACCATAAAAGGAAAGATACACTTTACTTTGGGCAGCTGAACAGGCCAAGAGGGAATTCCAGGAGAAAAAGGAAGTCTTTTGTACAGACTTTAGCGTGGCTGTACACCTGAGAAATCTGCCTGGACCCCTATATTGTCAGAAAGTAGCCCCCTGTGAAGAGGCTGAAATACACATTTTTTTCATACTTCAAGCAGTAAGTCATAATGACTTCAATGTAGGCCATGTTCCACTCCATTGTGTGTACAGAAAGATGTGTTTTAGGTGGCAGAGCAGCAGAGGAACACGCTGGTACTACAGCTGCCAGCTGAAGCAAGGACTCTGCTTTTGTGTCTCCAAATGTTTTTGTTTTTCCATCCCTGACTGATTCATGTATCAGAGGATGTCTAGATGCAGTGCCATTTAGTTCTCAGAGAATATTCTTAGGCATAAAGCTTGCTAAAACAAATTTACAACAGAAAACACAGCAGTCACTCCACCCCTGGGAGGTGCTACCTTCAGACTTGATTTCTCTTTCAAGAGTGGAGACTTTTGGACAACTTCTCTAAGTTAGGTCACTGGGAGGTCAGTTCAGATATTGGCTTCTTGCCTTGTACCCCCTTCCCTCACATACCTGCTCCTCCCCTGGGAGCCCTGGTGGTGCAGGGGAGTTGGGCTCAGGCTCCTGCAGCTCCCCCTTGGTGGGTGTCCTTTTCCCTGCAGTGTCAGCCTGTAGGAGGAACTCAGAAGATCCATACTGCTTCCTTCTGGAGCTGGACACAAAATCCTTGCTTTCATCCTGTGCAAAGGAAAATAAAGAGGGTTGGGACCCAGGGTCTGCGAGGGGTCTGGATTAGCATCCTAGTCCCAGGTTTGAGTTTTAGCTGTGGGCTTGAGTCCCTTTAGTAAAGAGGTACTTAAACCACCAGGCCAGCTCTGGCATGGCCTCATTTATGTGCTATTTCATAAAGATTTTTTTCTCAAAAACTATCCAGTAATTCTAACCCAAGTTATGGGTGCATAGTCACAAAACAGAACAGATCCCTCAGACAAAATTACTGAGGTCCAAGGAAAGATGAAACCACTGATGTGGAGTGGCTGCTGCTTAAGTAAAAGCTGTGGGGAGTCAGTGGGAGTGAAAGGGTGACAGACACTGTAATTGGGTTTGCATGGCAAGGTTTGGGTGGCTTCTGTGAGAAGCTGCTGGAAACTTCCTCCGTGTCCCTCAGAGCCAATGCCAGCAGGCTGTGAGATGGGCCTGCCCCTGGCCAGGGACAAGACAATCAAAAATCCCCTGCAGCAACAACCCCTGCAGCCTGTGGTGAACACCACGTGAAGCAGAGGCTGTGCCTGCAGCCTGAGGAGTCCCCAGGGGTGCTGACACCCACCTGCAGCCTGAGGAGACCCCAGGGGTGCTGACACCCTCCTGCAGCCTGAGGAGATTCACAGGGGTGCTGACACCCTCCTGCAGCCTGAGGAGTCCCCAGGGGTGCTGACACCCTCCTGCAGCCTGAGGAGACCCCAGGGGTGCTGACACCCACCTGCAGCCTGAGGAGTCCCCAGGGGTGCTGACACCCACCTGCAGCCTGAGGAGGGGTCCCACAGGCAAGTGGGTCCCCAAGGAAAGCTGTGGCCCCTTGGAATCCCATGCTGGAACAGGCCCCTGGCAAGGACCTGCAGACCCATGGAAAGAGAGAGCCCACGCTGGAGCAAATTTACTGCAAGGATTTGTGACCCTTTGGGGGACCCACATTGGAGCAGCCTGTTCCTGAGAGGCTGCACCCCATGGAAAAGTGTCCCATGTTGAAGCAGTTCATGAAGAACCAGAGCCTGTGGGAAGGACTCATGCTGGAGTTCATGGAGAACTGTCTCCTGTGGGAGGGATGGCTCCTCTCCCTGAGCAGCAGCAGAAACATGTACAGAACACACCCCAGCCCCCATTCCCATCTCCATGCACTGCTGGGGACGAAGAGATAGAGACTGGGAGGAAGAAAGGGGTAGGGGGAAGGTGTTTCTAAGATTTTTCTTCTCATTATCCTGCTCTGATTTTGACTGGTAATAAATGAAATTAATTTCACTGATTCAAGTCTATCTTGCTGCTGACAGTAATCTGTGAGTGATCTCTCCCTGCCTTTAACCCATGAACCTTTCATTCTGTTTTCTCTCTCCTGTCCAGTTATGGAGGGGAGTGACAGAGAGGGGCTCTGGTGGGTGCCAGGGTCAGCCCACTAGAGATGCCCTGTGCATCAGTCCCAGAGCAGGGGAGAGAAGGGGAAAGAGGCAGCACATTCCTGGACACTGCCTTGGAGACTTTTCCAGCAGATGCATTTCTACCATCAGAAGTGATGATTGCTTCCCTTGAAGACAAGCCTACCCTTAGAACTTCACCAAATTTATGCAACAGCCAGCCCAGCCATATTAATGTCAGAGGCATAAGAAAACCATGCATTCATCTGACATTGCTGCTGCTCATCTGCTCCCTGCCTGCCAGCACATTTGCACTAATTTTTGTCAAACATCACATTGGAGAAGGACAGACTTCCCTGTGAGGAACATGAACCCTATACAGAATGCCTGCCCCAGGTCTTGCATTGCCTCAGGTCCCGGGGAAGGGTGGCTGCCAGCAGCAGAGGGAGCTGATCCCCAGCCCCAGGGAGCTGCAACACCCACTCAGCCATCAGCAGCTCCCCGGGGCGCCAAAGCATCTGACACTGCTGCTGCTCCTGCAGCTCAGAGCTGCATTACAGACAGTCAATATCTCCCACAGTGCCATTAGGGACATCTGCCTGCATCAGCAATACACAGAGGGAAGGCTGCAATGGAAGAGTGCACGATCGATTTTGGCAAAAAGAGCACAGATCCTGTGTTTCCCAAATAAGATTCTTAAGGCAATGTCAGAGTGTGGATAGTGGAGCTGGAAAGATGTGACAGTGATACCTTCATAGGACAGCTCAGTGCCCAGCCTTCTGCCACAGAAAATAGCATCATCTTTAACTGAAACACAAATCCCAGCAGAAACAGCTGCTGTGGTATGAGGCATATTATAAGCCCAACAATACCCTTCAATGGTTTTTTTTCCCCAAGGGCAAATGCAACAATTTAACTAGACAAACAATTTGCTATAGCTAGTACAACTGTGTATCTGCAGTGTTCCAGGTTAACTTCTTACTCCTCATTTGCAAACTATAAATACACAATCTATGGCCAGGAAGTCAGCTTTGTGACTGTGTGGTGCCAAGGGTGATTTTATTGCAAAGAATGGCACAGAAAGGGATCCTGAGCTCAATTCTGTTGCCCTCCTGACACAGGTAAGGCCAGCTAACCCTGGATATGCCTGGGTAGGCCAGGCAGAGATTGGGTTGCTCTGTCAGGTTCCCCTCAGCTGCTGTGAAGGGACTGCAGAGCTGGCAAATTCAACCTGACAGCAACCTGGAGAGCACCTGCAGAGCTACACTCAGCCCTGGGTGGGCTGCCAGGAGGGAAATTGAAAAAAAATCCTTGAGTGCCCACTGTTTAGGGTTCTGTGTCCAGACTCACATGAACTCAGCTGCAAGCAGAGCTTGCTTCAGTTGTGAGTCAAGGTTGTGGGCACACTGAATTGAAACTCCTGGGGTAAAGGACACTCTAGGGATGGATCTCCCATTCCCCAAGCACACAAACTGAGGTTACCCTGGCTGGGGAGGCAATGTATTCTCAGTTTCCAAACATAGCTGGAAGGCCACTCTGAACTTTCCTACACCAGGCAACAGACTCTCTGCAAAGCTAAGTGCAAATTCTTCTGTGCTTCTCATAGCCAGAGAAGTGGAAGGGAAGACTTGAAAATGTAAAACCCCTTGCCTATCTCCACCAGTTCATCTTTGTCTATGCTGAAGTCATTCAGTTCTGAACCTGTCCCCTCTGCCACCAGCTCTGTCAGGTTATCCAGCTTGCTTCCTCCCCAGACTGGCAACAGCAGCAGCTGCTCATAGTGCTAAATGAAGAGCAGAGGCAGGACCTGCAGTGTGGGGTTTAATGGCTAGAAGGACACGTGCTGCCAGTGGTATCTGCCAGAGCCTGCAGCTCCAGGGCAAGCACATCTCACCAGAGCAGCTCTGTGCCTGTGGCTCTGCTTCCAGGGACTCCCTCACTGCCAACAGCCAAAGAACAGGAACAAGCACAGCTGTCCTTGTGGCTTCTGCTCCTTCCCAGCTGGAATAGTGACACAGAGCAAGGAGGGAGCAGCCTTGTGTTACCATCCATCTGTTTAGGATGCTCAGGATGCTGTTTAGGAGATGCTCAGGACACATTTCCAGACTGGAGTCTGGTTTCATGTGAGGAAACAGTGAAGCTCTGACCAAAGAGAGCTCTATCTATCTCTACAGCTGCTATTAGAGCTACAACTCTGCCTCAGGCACAAATCTACTCAAATCTGCTCATTTCCATCATTTTTTCATTGCTACTCCAAATTTAAAGTGCCACACAAAGTCACTCTGAAAAGCATACCACATCCTATTTAAGCTGTGACTATGTCTTCTCTGATGCTACTATGTAGTTATTCATATGGCATTACAAGACCCAAGCAGATGGAACTCATTTCAATAAGGCTAAATCTGGTAATTCACATATGAGAAGGCTGTGGGCGCTGTGAATTGTGAATTCACTGAAGGAAGACAGCAGGAGCTAGGAGAGGCAGCACTTAGGAAATAAGCTGCAAGAATTTCAAATCATGCATCTTACAACTAACAGGCAACTTGGAAAGCCTCATAATCTGAAAGAATGTTCAATACAGGATACTTACAGGTAGTGTGGTTCTCTGCCAAGCAGCAGCTGCTGTGGGATCACTGGCACAGCTCCTGCGTGTCAGCAGTTCAGATGCACTTAAGTTACTTTTGGTCCTTCGGGACCCCAGCTCAGGGGCACTCCAAGAATTCACTGTGGCACTCGTCCTTGATGAAGTCTGCTCCAGGAAGTCTGGTTTTGAACTATTCCCTTCCCCTTCTAAAACATCCACCGAGGACCTACAGAAGTTTGTGGCACTGAAAGTTGCACTTTTCTCTGCTTTGGTTTGAGAGTCCTCCAGGGAATGAAGGCCTTGTCTGGTTCTCCAGGAACTTCTCACAGTGATGTGCTTTGTTTCGGATGAAGCTGCATCTGAGCCATGGCTCTTCCAGCTGATTGTCTCTGAAGGTGTCTCACTGCTCCTCTCCACGAGCTCAGAAGTCTTTAACATAATGCTGCTTCTCGAGACCACTGTTTCTGCTTTGCTTCTTGGTGCTGCCTCTCCAGTTCTGTCTGTCTCAGATGATTTCAGAGCACTTTTATTAATCGAGATCTCAAAGGGTGAAGAGACATTGTTTGTGACTGATGGTGAAGGCTCATTTGAAGCAACTCTGATGTTGCTGGTGGTAACGTGCCTTTCCTTTGCTGCTGTGTCTGCAGAGGTCCTTGGAGCTGTTGGCTCAGAAGGAAAGATTGTGATGCTGCTTGTCATTTTATTTGTTACTGTTTTAAAAACAGACTTCTGTTTTTCTGACTCTGCCTCTGCAACAGTCCCTCCCATGATTGCCTTCATATCCTTCTCAACAATTGCAGGTTTAATGATGGCTTTTGATCTCAGAGCTTCTCTAGGGCTGAAGGATCTTCTGGATTTCAGTCCTCCAGTGCTGGCATCTGATGGTTTTATGCTCTTGGTAGAGTCTTCATCATTCACAGTTATTTTGTCATTTTCAAAAAATGTTGCTCTAAAAACTCCTCTAGAATTGGAAAACTGCTTGGAACTGACTTTCTTTCTTGTCTCAAAATCTGACTGAGTGGTTGGTTTTTTGCCTCTCCCTGATTCTTCATCTGAATTAAGTTTTTCCTGGTTACTCTGGATGGTTTTGGAGTCAGTTTTTAAACCCGTATTTACATGATCTGTTGCTGAACTTGAAGACTGCTCTGTGTCTTCTTTATCAAGACCTGTGAGCATCTGCAGAATGTCTTCCTGACTCCTGGAGTGATGGGAACGCTTTGTTAGCACTGAGAGCTTCACACTTTCAAGTGATGTGTCTGCAGCCTCTTTTTCCTGGGAGATTCCTGCCCTTTTAGCCCTGCCCTCTGAGGGCTGTCTGTGTGATGCAGCAAAAGTGCTCACTTCTTCTGCCTTAGAGCCAGCAGAGTCTGAGACTGACACACTGGAGGACACGTGGTACCTGTATGCTGAGGCTGTGCCATTGGAAGAGGTGTGGTTGCCCCTTGTGACCTGCGTGTCCCCCAAGCCCTCACTGACCTCAGCCTGACTTGTTTTCAGCTTCTCGGTCAAAGAAGTTGTTGTTTCTCCCTTGTTTGACTTTTCCTCCCGTGTGTCAGCACCATTTTGGCAGCTGCCACGGAGCACCTGAGATGGCTTTTCAGCCTTGGATCTCAGGTCACCAACAGGTTTGGAAGGTGCTTTCCAAGATTTCTGCTCCTGTGCAGCAGGAGGGTATCTGCTGAGGACAGATGGCTGCTCTTTGGATCTCTTCCCCTCACTCTGCACCATGCAGCCTTCCTTCTGACTGGAAGAAACACTGGAAACTAAAGATTTCTCTTCCAGTCTTCTTGTATCTGTGACAGTGTCTGAAAGGACAGAGGCACCAGAAGCTTTCCCTGCTCTTCTGTTCATTAAGCTTGGACTGGGCACCTTTCCACTGTGGCTGTAGCTGTCATTACTGATGGAGAAGTCTCTGTTCCGGGCTCTTTCCCGGCGCTGCTGCGGTGAGAGCTCCCTTGGCCTGTGCTTGGCAGATGCCAAATCAGTCATGACACCTCTGAATTTAGGCCGGTCATGTTTTCCCCTGCTGGAAAAGCTTGTGTCTTCATTTTCAACTTCTCCATTCTCCAGATCTTTCTGTTTCTTTATTTGCATTTTTATTTCTTCTAGCTGACCTGTTAAGAGTTTGTTCTTATTCTGCTCACTCAAGTAACTGTCTTGGAGATCATTGTTTTTGGCTCTCACTTTTTTAAGTTCTTCTTCTAAAGATTCAAAATGTTTGATCTGAGTTTTAAGTTTCTCAATTTCTTGGGTGAGATCTTTTACTTTGTTGTCTTCCTGGTTTTTATTCTTTTGGTTTTCTGATTTATTCCTGGCTTCATTTTCTACATGTTTCAGGTAATCCACACTTCCCTTCCTCCTGGTCTCTTTAGAAGGCAGAGCAGAAGTCAAGTCATCCTCAATTCTCATATCATTTCTGTCCAGGAGATTGTTGGATGACCTTTCTAGCAAGTTGGATGCATTTCTAGTTTGATCTGCCCTATTTAGTTTATTGTTTTGTTCTAGTTTCTGTGTTAGCTCCTGGATTATTTTTTCATTTTGCTTTTCTCTTTCATTAAAATGTTTTCTTTCTGTGATAAAGCTCAGGGCTAAGGATTTCAGCTTTTCTAACTCAGCTGTTAAGGTCTGCTCAGTTTTATCCAGCCTGTCCTCAGATGATTCCAGTTCTTTCACTTTCACTCTAAGTATTTCTAATTCTGTAGATATCTTTTTGGTCAAGTTCTTTTCTTCATTGAGGCTGAGACACAGCTGTGTACAGTCATTCTTGCTCCTGCTGAAGGCCTCCTCCAGCTTCTCCAGCTCTGCCATTCTCCTCTGGAGGAGTTCAATTTCTGACTTCAGATCTCGGGTGAGGCTCTCCTCCTCTTCAAGTTTTTCTTTCATTAATCTGCAAAGCTCCTCAGCCTTCCTAATTTCTTCATCCTTGCCTTCAATCTTCAGCACTCTTTTGCGCAGGGCTTCAATGTCAGCCAGCATGCTGGAGTTGCTGCCTTCTGCCTGGATCACTTTGTCCTGGAGGTCAAGCAGCTCATCCTCTGCTTTCTGCAGATTTTTAGTTGCTTCCTCCAGCTCATCAAGGCGGCGACTCAGGCTCTGCAGTTTGAAACGTAGGTGCCGATTTGAGGTTTCTTTGTAACCTGTACATTCTGCCATGGTTTTTTTTGTTCCTTTTAGAATAAAGCTTTTCTTAGTCTGGGTGAATGGGATACACCTTGTGTATTTCCTGTATGTTATTGTTCCTTTGAGCAGAGGCAATCTCACCCTGAAAGAAAAAACGCTCAAAATCAATATAAGAACTCAGAATATAAATACATTTACTGTTTAAGTTAGACTATAAGTGTTTACATAAATAACTTTTTAATTAAACATTTCCGATTACTCAATTAGGTAAAAAGAACTTGCAGAGAAGAGCCACAGTCCATTTACTTTGGTTATACAGGGTTTCCAAAGCAGCCTGCTCTATAGCTAAGGGCAGGCAGTGCCCTCCTCTGCTGTGCAGAGCTGGTTTGTGCCCCACAGGGATCCTCACCCAGCGCCCCTCAGTGAGTGCAGCTGCTCATGTGTGAGACCCCAGGCTGCAGAAGGTCACACTCATGCAGGACTCAGGTCCCTGCCCATGGAGCAGACCCCTCTCCTTCCAGCACTGCACCAGTCTCCTGGAGACACCTTGGTGATGAAGATTCAGGACCCATAAACTGTGGTAACCACTGAGGATGGGGCAAGCACCCCACACTCGCTTGCAGATGGAGGGGACTGGGAGCTGCTGCCTTTTCACACTGCCAGTATTTCTCTGGCACCTCAGGCTGCTCAGCAGAAATCTTCACCTGGGCTGTAGTCACATCCTAAGGACACAGGGGAGTTTCAAGTTTCTCCCTCCCATTTCAAAAGCTGTTGTTGCCCTCAGCTGCCACCCACTCAGCCACCCAGGAGGTGAGAGTTGCTTATGCCTCTCCTTGCTGCTGCTGAGCAGTGGTTAGAGCCCATCAGCACACTCTGACACACTCAACGGGAGCTATTCCCAGCTGCTTCTCAAACAGCCCCTCTGTGCTTTGAGGAAGGAGCAGGAAGGGTCCCTGGGAGGATCTGGAGACCCCTCTGGCACTCAGCATTGGCACCATCCTGTCCTGGGCCCAAAGCGTGCAAGGGCTGCTGCAAACCTGAGTGGAGGTGGGGTGACTGCAGCTCTTTGATCTGTGCCCTGCTCAGGGAATCTGTCTCGGAACAGAACTTGACCTCCAGGATTTTTGTGGAGCTCTGCAGAGGAAACACTCAGCAGTTTCCTATTGCATCAAGAAGTGATGAGCAGGGTGTGGGGAGGACACAGGGCCAGCAAGAGCAGCCCCTCACACACACCCTTGGGCTGGAGATGATCCATTTCCAGGCAGGCAGAGGGCCTGGGCTGCAGTCAGACACTGCCACACACACCATGGGACACTCCTGGAGCACCTCCCTGTGACCCACCTGCTGCAGGACTTCCCTCTCTGTGGGGGAATCACCATCCTATGGGGTTGGTCTCAGGCTCTCCCAGCCCCTGAAAGGAGCACCACAAACGGTACTTGGAGAGGAACCCTGGTGTCCTGTGCCCAGCAGTGCACCCAGCCTGGCCCCAGGCCTGTCCCCTCCCTTACCACCATGGCCAGGTCCTGCTCCTGCACCACCTTCCCTCATGCTGGGCACATTCCCTCGAGGCTGCAGGCAGGAAAGGCTGTTCAGACTCAGCAGAACCCACGGGAAATGTCACTGGGCCAGCACAGGAAATGCCACGGGGAGCAGATTCACAGAGCTCTGAAAACAAAGCCCTGTCCCCAGCAGGCCACAGGGCTGGCAGTTAATGGTTAACCCAGCACCAGTTTCTGGCTGGGAAGTGAGAGCAGCCAGAGTGATGGAGGCAGAGCTGGGCTGTGGTGCTGGATGTGGCACTGCTCTAACACAGGGCCCAGACAGGCTGTGGGACCTCTGCTCATTCAGAACTGTACCAGAGATGGCTCTGCAACTTCCCAGCACCTCCCCAGCTGACAGGATTTACTGCCAGAGAGGAAAGAGGCTCAATCTAATTAGTTTAATAAGGGGAGGGAGATGTAAAGGAACATCTACAAACAATAAGAGAAAGGAGCTACAAGTCTCCCACCTGGAAGCCCTTAAACTTCCTGCCATAGCCAGAAGTAACCTCAGTGCTTGGAGACAGAACCAGACCAAATCAGTATTACAAATAAAGTGCACATTCATAAGATTGAGGGGACTTGGCCAATAAAAAATATTATCTTAGGTAGTGACAGCTTTGAAGTCATGATTTGAGTAGGGTTTGGACCAGAGAACTCAAGGGGACTTCCAGCCCAAACTGGTTGTTCATGACTGTTCTCCAGTCTGTCAATGATATCAAAGTATCAGAAGGAATGGTACAGGATTCAAACACTGGGGCTATTATTAATGCTAATTAATATTGTTGGTGGATATTTAAACAGGAGCTGTTAAATAAATCTGATAAAGCCTGTAAATGTACTGAACAATCTGATATGGATGTATGGACTTCATATTTTTCTCTTTCTCTCTCCCTCTTTTTGAAAAGTGAGCAGTTCTCAGCTTACCTCTATCTTACAATTAAAAAAAAATCAAAAACCCAAACCAACAAAAGAACCAAAACAAAAAACGAAAAAAAGAAAACAAACAAATAACCCCCCCCCAAGCACCAAAAAACAGCACACAAACAAAAAACCACAAACAAACAAAAGAAACCCCACCCAAAACCAACCAACCAAACAAAAACCCAAACCGAAACAAAAAAACCACAGGAAGGAAAGAGGCTGATAACTTTCATAAACAGCAAGTAAACTCTGGCAGGGTCAGATGTCATAGGCAGAGTTCTGTTTAACAGAGTCATCTGACTCACCAAAAAAGTCAGCTGCAAGGCTGCACTGGACACACTGGAAGGGCTCAATGCTCACAGCAGCAGCTGATGCTCTCCTGCAGCTCAGGGACAGCTCCTCTTGGCTGTGCCAGAGGAACACTGAGTACCACAGCAGAATTACATGATTTTGTGCTACTGCACTGTGTATTTACACACCCAACACTGATGCATCTCACTCTGCTTGGCTCTAGATCTTCTAGATTCAAAGAGTAAAAGATGCTCAGCTGTCTCCACCTTGCCAGGGAAACAGGACTTTCCACAGGAGAACAACAAAGGGAGCCCAGGCAGGGCTCAGGCACCTGCATGGCAGTGGTGTCCCCCAGCAATGATGCCACTCTCTCTCCAGGGAGTACATCAAGAACATGAACTGAAAGTTGAGGGAAGTTTTGGAAAGGCTCAAAAAAGCAGTCAGGTGTGCTTCTTTACTCTTTAAAACTGTAAGACCTGATTTCACCTCAGCATCAAGTGCAATCCTGCATTAAGCCAAAAGGCACAACAGCATCCCTTTGGATTTGAGTTCTGGAAAAAATGTTCTTCAAATGAGACATGCAGGAAGCCTGAGTTACTCAAATATTAAGGTAAAATATGTGGTCAGTAACCACCTACAGGGAAAAAAGATTTTGTCTTATCTAAAATGTTTTTTTATTAGAGCACATGGAGTCAAACCCAAATTTCACACATTTTAATCAATTCAAAGCAGTAACCAAACACTGCAGTGAATTTGCCAGGATTCACTATTTAAGTGACTCATTCTGATTCTACTTTTCCCCACAGATTTATCATTGGGTTTTCTGATCTTCCTCAACAAGTGTCATATCTCCTACCTACATTTATATTTAGCATTATCAATTTCCTGCTCCCACTGTTTCAGACAGACTGCCTTTGAGGGCTCTTCTGACTCTCCTGTTAAACATCTGTGAGAATTCAGTGTTCAAGAATTTACTAGTCATAACTCTCAATTACCCTCCATGTTCTTAAATTTAATTTTCTTTGCACACTCACTTTTGCTAATTATCTACAGTTTTATGAAAATGTATCTTTAGCAAAATCATTGGACATAACTTCCCCTGGAACTACTTTATCTTGCCTGCACAAAACACAGTCAGTTCACAGCTGTGAACAGAGAACCTCCAGCTAGAAACATCTGTGTTAGCTGAACTCTTTATGAATCGGGAGATAAGAATAATCTATTTCAGGAACAGCAATTAAATGACTTCTACCTGAGACCTGCTCACATCATCTCAGCCAGAGTTCCTCAGGCCCACGATGCTGCTCCTCTCCAGAGGCACAGAGCACCTCACCCTACACATCATTTTCCTTGCTCTGATTTGGTTGTTGGGATGAGTCCCACAAGCACCCACTGCTCTTGATTCCAGAATGTCCCCAAAACACCCATGTGGGAAAATAACTGTTGGAACCAACACCTACAGTGCTCTCAGTTCTGCCAAGATAAAAATGCAGCCAGCTGCCATACATGTCTGACGAGTCCTAGGAGAACTGATATCCCTCACAAGCACATTTTGCATTTAATCTTTGGGTTTTTTAATCTTTCTGCTTGCACTTTTCTACTGATAATGCATCATCCCTCACTTTGGTTGGGTGAGCCAGTGATGGCACTGCTGGTCTGCCACAGCACCCATCATCACAGAGATGTGATACACTCAGCTTTACCCAATCCTAGTGACAAATGAGAATTAGCAATGGCTTAGTCTGCAACCTCGTTTTACTAATTTATTTGTTTGCTCTTGGAGTTGCCAGGGTTTCCCACAGACTCTGGAGAGCAACATTCATCACAGGCAATAGAAAATCAGTACATTCAAGCACAGCTCTAATGAGAGAATAGAAAAGCAATTTGCCTCTTTGGAGTTTGAGTCCTTGGGATTCTCTGTGTTGTGAAAGCACAAAGGCTGAGGTTTGCATTCCTTGGCTGACAGGTGGTCCAGTTGCAGGTGAGGAGCAGAGCAGGGCTATTGTTCATGCTTTTATAGATGCAGCATATATCTGTGACTACTCTCTCCACTTCCCCAAATGCCGAGTTGTACTTTGATCCTCCCATTCTATTTTCTGCTAAATTATTACTCAGAATATCCATGGAAACTGTATTTTTGCACTGAACACAATGCTTGGAGTGTTTGAACACGTCTGGGAAAGGGAGCAGGTCTCAGACTATGTATTCAAATGACATAAAGTGGCTGACAGTCACATCAGGAGTGAGGACAGCTCTGTGGATGGACATCAGCAAAACCTGGGGTAGATGGAGCTCCTCTGAGCAGTCCCAATGACCAGGCAGGTCAGGGGGAAGCTGATAGAACTCTGCTCCTGTTCTAATGCATACTTTTCCTCCTGAAGCACGGGTTAGAGGTGTTGGTTGGATTCTGCCCCATGTGCACCTACACCTGCAGTTTGAATTAAAAGCTTTCTGGTGTTGCATACAAATGCAAGGGAGTGTGAACATGTCACAGCAATGCTGCTGATGAATCGTGCTTGTGTCACAGCTCAACGTGGAGAGAGCATCACTGGCACTTTTCTTCCCTGCCCCAGGGTGAAATGGCTGGGAGGAGTCCAGCGTGTGTGTCATCCTTCATTTGTAAAGTAAAATTTCTCTGCCATCTATACAGAAAAAGGACATAAGTGTCACAGATTGCAGCAAATGGCAGTACTGTGGCCAGGGCCTTCAGTCAAAGAGAGAAGAAAGGAAAGTTTTTCTTGGTATGATTTTGCCTTTTGTGAGCTCTTTCCAGCACCTGGTTCTTGACCTGACACAATGAGACAGAGTCTTGAGAACAGGAAAAAAAACACTCAAGAAAAGAAAAAGGGTATAAAGCAAGATAGACTAAACAAGAGCCAAAGTCCCCTAGGTGACATCAACTCTGCATGCCACCTGCAGGCATCTACCAACCTCCTGGGACAGCTGAGGAGGCAGAGGATGTATTTGCTTACATGGGATGGGGACTGGGGCTCCCTGGCCCCACTCAATATGAAGGCAGAGTGCCAAGTGACTTTTGAGGATGCACATATTTTGAGGGATGAATTGCCTCAGAAATGGGAGAGGAAATTCTAAAAGCCAGGAGTATGCTCAGGAATCTGGAAGTGGATTGACTATTGACTAATACAATATGAGACTAGAGACATGTGAAATAATGTGACAGCAGCCAAAAATAACCACAGCGACCACAACCTTCAAAAAACCTCAAATTATGACAGCAAAGAGCATCCACAGCAATGTGAGACACTGCAGCAAGCTCTGCAGATGCCCAAGAGGATCTGGCACATCACTGAGTCACACTGACCCTACGTCAACACTGATCACCCAGTGAACTCCTCAGCATTGCTCTTCTCCTTCCAATATAAAATAAGTTTCCCTACATGGAGCTGGCAGGGCCAATGCAAAAGCAGCAGAGCATAAAGCCACCCACGGCTGCTCACAGCAGATGCTTTGAGTAGCACTGGGGTTGGAGCAGTTGTGCTTTACTGTGCACAGCACAGATTTTGCTTTCCCCTACAAAGCCACTCTCCTCTGGGTCCCCTTTGAAAGCACTGCTTGGCTCATGCTGGAAGGGCTCACTGAAAGCTGGTCTGAGCACTGGCTGACCAGGTGCAGCATCTACAGAGCTGGGTTAACCTGTGCAAGTGCCAAACAGAGGGCTGCCAGTGGCATCCTTGCCCTGGGAGCCCCATGGCAAGGAAGATGTTACCCACAAACTGATCAAAAATGGATTAATACTGTCAAAGCCCCTCAGCATGCTGCTCCTGGGTGCCATGCTGCACTGGAATCAAAGCTGAGAAAGATGGTTTATTTCTTCCCATGCTGCCACTTGTACTGTCCTCAGAAGCAGATTTTACTGTCACATTTGATTTCACAAACACTATGCAGGCATCTCTTCAGTGAGCCACAAACTTGGCAGCTTCCTGCAGATGGCATGGGAAAAGCAGCCCCAGCTCAGTGGTGCTTTTGTAATAATTACTGGACACAGAGGTCTCCCACCTCCATCAAGCTCAGCACTGAAAGGACTCCAGGGGCCATGGCTGCCACCATTGCTTCAGCCCCAGAATATGTGCTAGCATGGAGATAGCTGAGCCACCATGGGCTAGCTGAAAGCCCCAGACTAACTGAAAAGCTTCAGGGGAGATTCAGAGTAAGCAAGATCAAGAAAAGTGTTAGAAAAATGAATTAAATAATATTTCAAAGATTACTGAGTGTGAAGAACCCAAAGTTCTATCGCTCAGGACGTCCCTGGAAGCAGACAATAGGGAAACTCATTATCTTCTTGTTCCTCCCCATCATCTGGTTTGGGCTCGGATGCTGAGGAGACAGGCACCTCAGCTGGACCTACAGTGCCTTCTCCTCTGTTCCTGTTCTTCTCTCCTGCATCACTGCATCTTTTTGTGCTTCTCAAGCTTCCATTATTCCCAGCTATTTAGCATACAGTAAAAGCTCTTTTCAGACTTATCTTCCACACTGTCACCTTAATAAGCCTATCTTCCACATTGTCACTTCAATAAGCTTGACTCCTGAACTTGCTCTTCTATCCTCTTCATGTGGCCACCACAAATCTTACCTTTCAAGCACAATGCTATTCCCTCCACCCTCTTCTGTCATGCTTGTGCTGAGGGCTGGGCCAGTAACACCAATCCCAGTTCCTGCTGGTGTTTTCACTCCCTTGTCCCATCCTTCTGCTTGTCTCTGGCTGAGCTCACTCTGCTCAGAGCCCTACTTCTGTTTGTATGTAGTGGGACACTAGGGGACTCCTTGCTGCATGATATTAAGGTTGCTAGAAGTCATCATGGGTTCATAAAGCAGCAATTAGATACATTGACCTTGAGAAAAATCCCTCAAGGTCATTCCTACAGGGACCCACTCCTAGTTCAGCAAGGCCACTTGAGACAAAGCTTGCAGGCTGGGAGAATCCTTTGATCTGCATGGTTGCACACTTCCCTTATGGCTCTCCTTCCTAAGTGTCCATTTCCAGCCATTGCTCTCATCCAGCAGAGCTCTTGTTAACTTCTTGGGCTCTGTTATTGTCCTGTCACAAGCACTTGCCCAGGTGAAACAGGACTAACACTGCACATCTGACAAGTACCACATTGGCTACACACCCAAAGGCATAAACCCACACAATTCTTCATCCAGCAACATCTACAGACCTGGGAAAGGCCTGCCTGGTAGAACACACTTAATAAGATTAACGTCAAGCACTCATAACCATCTCTGAATCACTTTGCTCATTAGGCGTAGGCAGCTCTAACCTTCTCATTCTTCCTCACACTTAACCCAAGAGCCACATGGCTACAAACACATCCCTGTTGGCATGGAAATGACACAGTACTGTGTGTCTCTGCATCCTGTCTGATACACAGCACATTCCACTCTCCTAGAAGGACATCTGAGTCAGCTTTGCAGGAACACTCCTTTGATTGCTGTGAGTTTTTCTGGCTAAAAGATTGGCCCAGCCACTCAGAGGTTTCCATGCAGATCCCTACGCACCCTGCAGAAAAATGGGATTGCCCCAAAGGTTCTCCCAAAAAAACAAGCTCATGAACTCTGTGGCACAGGCACAGAGGCTGCTCTTGTGACTTTCTCCCTGGAAGAATTCATTCAGTGAAGTTTGTAAGTGCTAAAAGGAAAGCTTCTCAGCTCCCTTAAAGCTGCCACAGGAACAGCTTGGGGAGCTGCCATAGCTACTGCCTCTCCTGGATGCTGCAGCTCCAAATCCATCCATTTTCTGCCTTGGACAGAAATTAAAGGACAGGCAGGCAACCAGCCTGTGTGTGGTACCTGTGTATCCAAAATGTAGTCAGCTAGAGCTGTGCATTCAATACAAAAACATTCAGGTATTCTCCACAGACAAATAAAAATCTGGAGCACTGTCAGATAATCACTCATCTGATCCCAGTTTGTTAAAGCCAGGTGGATGAACGGCCTTTTGGAGATTGCAGTGCCATCTGGGACCAAAAAGAGCATTAGGGTCCACCTGTAACAGTACACGAGCCTGGCTTAGGTCTGTCCTCTGTGCCAAGGCCAACTGGCTTGGAACAACCCCTTCTAAACCTGCTTTGCCTCCAAATATGACAGACCTTGCAAACTTCTGAGCCATCCCCAGAAGATGTCTGGGAAGAGCCAATCCAAGCCATGCCAAGACTGTACAAACATAAGGCAGCATTGATGACAGTGATCCATGGATCAGGATTGTCCCCACTCCTCAGTACCAGCAGGGAAAATCTTTTGGGAACAGCTTAGACAGTCAACTTTAGCTCCATTTCAGCAAATGAGCCCTGCCCTCTGCACACCCTGCCCTGCACTTCCTTCTGCTCCGTGCACGCAGGATTTTGTTCTGAGCAGGTCCAGCAGGCACTGCAAAGACCCTCAGACTGATGGCATGGTAGCTACAAGGAAATAAAATGTGACCTGAAATAAAAATGATAATTCATATTTCAGTAAGTGTCTCAATTTTAATTTTCCATCAATCTTTACTAATGGCCCTTTAACTCAAAAATTCTAAGCAGAAATCTAGAACTAATTACTCTGATAAAATTCAATTTTCAAGCATAAGCCCAGTTTTAACTTCTGTCTGGTAGGTCAACTTTATAAATCATTAGCATTGCTATCCACCCACTGAACAGAACAGCCCTACCATTAGAAAGAAACATGATCATCAGAAATCTCCCAAAGCAGTAGAATTTTTACCCCAAGTCTCTGGAGAGTTGCTCTTGCTGAAGGCATCCCTCTCCAGGGCACACTGCTGTTCCCCTTGATTTGTGAGAAGCTTGCCCTGGCCTGGCTGACACCTGACACAGCCTCCCCCGTGCAAACCCACCACTTGCCCTGCTTAGTGCAGATGCTGAAGATTAAATTGCTGGCACATTTTCAGGACCCTGCCCTGGGACAGATGATCAGAGTACTCTGCAGGCACGCTCAGCAGTCTGGCTCACCTTGTGCTTGCAGTCTAAATGCACAGGGCTGAACAAAGTTGCAATTAGTAGCAATTCAGACTCATGGAAGGGCCCCTGAGGAAGTCAGGGAGTCTCATTCTGGTTACAGGTGCCACCACTGCTGCTGTTGGAGCAAACCATGGCTTAGACTTGCACTATAAACTCCCAGTAAGAGGGCTGTGTGTTATGGGAGCTGCAGGGGCAGCACTGCAGCAGCTCCAGTGTGTGCTGGAGTTCACTGCAGATGTGCCACTCTGCAGCTTTGGGACAAATATTTGTTAGAGATGTGGGAGAGACTGGCAGCACAGCTCAGCTCAGCCCAGCTGCTTGGGGAACAGCAGGGTTAGCATCACTGTCATGAAAAGTCCAGGAGGAATCTGCCAGCCATTGCAATGCCTGTGGCAGAAAGGCTGGCCAGCGTCACTTCCAGCAGCATCACTTCAGCTTGGGGCAAACCTTTGGGCTGCAACTCACGAGATCTACACCCTCTAACAGCAAGAGCCTCGGTGCTGTTACCAAACCAAGGTGCCATCACTGGCTCAGGGTCTCTTCCAGAGCCGCTGGGCTGCCCTGAGGGAGCAGCAGCTGAACAGAGCAGGCGGCCAGGACAGCAAGCAGCAGGCAAGACGAGGCACGACGCTGCAGGGACGCCCTGCCATTAGCACGGTACCCACCCACCCAGGCTCTGACTCACAGGCAGCTCAGCCAAAGCCTCATCTCTCCCCAAAGTCATGTGAACTGGGTGGACCACAGGCACAGCGTCTCACAGCCACTCGCACAGGTAAACGAAGGCTGGCTGGCTGAGCAGCACACGGTGAGTAATCTCCAGATCCTTCACGGCCTCCCAATACAAACAGTCGGTAACTCTGTCCCCTGGCTGTGCCACAAATGCTAATTGTGATCTTGGACTCCCTTATAACAACTGGCTTCTTTTTTCCCCTCTGAGCTCCTAACCTGCAGCTTTTTTGTTCACTGGCAAGTGTGAAGTCAAATGAAAGGAGGTATTCAGACTTATAAATCGTTCTTAAATATGATTGTTCAATGAGGACAGCTGGATGGATTGGAATATCCTAACAGTACTCTTTGTGTTCAATTTATTACTGAAAACACCCTCAGGTAACAAAAAAGTAAATAAAATAACATTTAGAAACAGGAACACGCTGCCTTTGCGAGAGCATACTTGTAGCTGTGGGGACTTTAACCTCAAAATTAACACTCCATGGACAATGGGGAGACTCCAAGACAAGCTGCCACGGTGATGCTATGACACTGGGCAGCTGTGCCACTGAAAACTGTCCACTTGAAAGCCTTGATGAATTTATGGATGGAATGCATTTACTTGCAGGCTGAGCCTCTCAAAATGACAACAGGAATTTCACACACAGACATACAGCATTGTGCCAGGACCAGGGCAAGAAGGATATAAAGGTGAGGGCACCTCATTGCCCTGGCAGGCAGAGATCAGCCACATGCCCTGAGCTACAGACTGCTCTGGGAAGAGCTGTGAGGGCACCTGATATTCTCCATAAGCCAGAGATCCAAAGCCTGGTAACTGGGTGGAGTACTCAGCAGTCACTGTTGGGATTCTCCTTAATGCAGAAAGAGATAGAAGAGGGATACTTGGCCTCTGCTCCTTCTTTTTAAAAATGGGCCACAGTAATTCCCCATTTGCTTGGGGAAAAATGTCTGCTTTGGCTAAGGAGGGCACTGAAACAGCACAACAGCCATAACTTCCAAGAGAGATCATCCTCAGCATCCTTCAGTAGGCAGCTAAGAAGCTGTTTGGAGTCAGAGGAGTGGGACAGGATTTCCATCAAGAAGGTCCTGAGCCATACTTCTCCCACAGACAAGGCTGAATAACATCATCGACTTCAAAGTTCTTCCATCTCCCACCTCTTGTCCACAGGGCATGAAAGGGTTAAAGACACCACTGAACTCATTACCATAATGGGAAAACTTTGTTCAAATCCTTCATTTCATGCTGCTAGAAGACCAACAGTCTTGAAATACCTTGTATTAACACGGCAGTTCTACAGGGCAGCTTGCATTTGCATTTAAGTCCACTGGTTATCCAAGGCTGTCGACTAATGGACAACAGACAGACAAATTCTCCTGCTCTGGGAGCACAGGTATTCCTGCAAGCATTACACAAGATGCTAATGACGAAATCTGCAGGCTCAATGCCAAGCATTAATTTACCTGAATCCTATCCTAAATGAAGATCAGAGCCAAGAGGACAAATGCTTTTCTTGCAGCATGTTTAAGAAGTGGAGAGTGAGAAGTAGAGCATAAGGCACAAAGGCAGCAGAGGAGCCTCTGCAGCACTTTTCCAGGGCACGCTGTCCAACCGTGCTCACTTGATTGTTATTTACGTGTCCTTTTCCCCCTTGTACTCCCTGGGCTGAAGGAAGGAAGGATGTTTCATAGGAAGGAAGGACTGGCGTGGCTGTACTGAGACAGGACCACACTGCTTCCCCCACCATGCTGCTCCTTTCTACAGAGGAGGGAAAGAGCAGGAAATTTACATTTTCTCTCTCTTCTTAGTTAGCAGTAAGGGGATGAAGTTAACCCCAGCCCAGCTCCGATTTCAAACAGGGTCAGTGCCCAAAGCTGGAGCAGGTTGCTCAGGCCTGCATTAAGTTGTGAAAATCTCCAGGGTCAGAAATGCCCCAATCCCTTGGGCCCTGTTTCCTGTCAGAACAATCTCAGGGAGAAAATCATTTTCCTTTATGTCCAGTCAGAATTTACCATGCTGCAACTTTCTACACCTGGAATGGGTCAATACCCAGCATCAGTCCAGACTGGTGGATGAATGGATCGAGAGCAGCCCTGCAGAGACAGACTTGGGGGGATTGGTGGACAAAAAATTGGACATGACCCAGTAACCTGTGCTTGCAGCCTAGAAAGCCAACAATGGTCCTTGGCTGCATCAAAAAAATTATGGCCAGCAGGTCAAGGGAAGTGATTCTGCCACTCTGCTCTCATGAGACCCACCTGGAGCACTGCATGTGGAGTTCTGGAGTCCTCAAAAAGACTACAGTGGGTTCACAAGAGGCTACAAAAAAAGATCCAAGGGCTGTAATACTTTTGTGAGGAAGGGCTGAGAGAGCTGGGGTTGTTCAGTTTGGAAAAGACTCTGGGGAGGCCTTACAGTGGCCTTTCAATATATAAAGAGGGTTTATAAGAAAGACACAGTGACACATTTTACCACGCACTGTGGTGATGGGATGTGGGCACTGGTTTCAAACTGAAAGAGAGTAGGTTAAGATTGGATATTAGGAATAAACTTTTCCCTGTGAAGGGATGGCAATGAATCACTGGCACAAGTTGCCCAAAGAAACTGTGGATGCCCCATCCCTGGAAGTGTCCAAGGTCAAGCTGGATGGGGCTTTAGGCAGTCTGGTCTAGTGAAATATCCACCTGAATCTCATGACACTTCAGACACCATCTCACCATTTCTGAGCAGAGAAGAACAACCTTCTCTTGATCTGCCTCACATGCAGTCACTGCCATGCTGCCAGTGCTCTGCTGAGCCTGTCCAGCTCGCTGCTGCCATTCTTGCTTTTGCAGGGAGAGATGCTTTGTGTGCCCCACCAGCTCACACACAGCTGGGCTCCAAAGCAAGGACTGCACTGAACTCTCAGCCACCTGTCCCAGCAGTCCCAGCAGTCACTAGAGGCACACAGGGCAGAGATTACTAAAAAAAGAAAAAATGGAAAAAAAAAAAGAAAAAAACCCACCCTGCTCTGCAAATCAGCTCAAAGCGTAGGCAGCAGAGGAAAAGTGAATGGAGATGATCTGTGTGTAAGGACTTGGGAGCACGTTTCTGTTGTAAGACAGCCAGAAAAAGCAAGCTAGAGAATCAGGCTTGCCACTCCTGCAGCTCAGAGGGAAATGAGGGGCAGGTGAGCAGGCCCCAGGAGTGGCACCTGGCAATGAGGGCAGTCAGCAGGGCACAGCAGCTGCCCTGCACTCAGCAGTTGCTGTTTCTCTCTGCTGCACCTCAAGGCAGCCTCTCCGCCCAGCTCTTACACACCAGCTACCAGCAGCCTGTTTGTGGTCTGTGCTCTGCAGAGACTGCACCCCAGAGAGCCTCCCCATCTGCCCATCGCTGCTGGAAAAGAGTTCCCCACCTCCAGAGCTGGTAAAGCCCCACTGCAGCATTTTTCCTGCAATCACCTTCAAATTCACAATTTCACAGCTTTCCCAAAGCACTGCTGATACTCACTGTCCCCTTCACAGCACCTCTGCCAGTGATTACACACAAAAGGAAAAGACCTAATCTAAACCATGCTTCTTGTTACCAGGCTCTGTCCAATGCAAAAAGGTAACATCCAGAGAATTTTAGAGCATATGCAGACAGTTTACAATATACTAACAGCCAAAACTTACACAGAAACATCAACACCCACAACACAGGATACCTCTATGCAAAGACATTAGTCACACTCAACAACATTTAAAACAATCCTGAAGAGCAGCTATACAGAATGGGATGCAGACAGAAGAGTGAGAGACTTCATTAGGAATTCTCAATTGCTTCAAGCTCAAATTCTCACCACAAAGCAGTACTAGTAGTTATTTATTATCATTCAGAAATTATTGTTTTCTAGTAAAAACAGGCATATTTTCAAATGATTCACACTACCTGTGAAATTAATGTTGTTGCAGCTCTGTTCCAGATCCTAGGTCAGGAATCTCCATTCTATTCCAGTAAATTCCACTAAGATATCACATGTAACAACAAGTTCTTGAAGAAGTTTCATCAGATTTTCCCTTTAAGGTAACCCACTGCACTCCCACGTGAGGCACAGGCACCTCAAAGGCACAAGAAGCTGAAAGTGCTGCAGTGGAATCAGATGATCAGCACAACCTTGGAGCCTCTGCAGCCTCAGAAACATATCCTGTGATTTTCAAATCAATCCAGTGAGGAAGACACAAGCTAGTGCTGAACCTTAAGAGCCAGATAATGCATATAGAGGCAATTTAAATTAAAGCAATTTTGAGAATGAATGTGAAAACAAAGTCTGACCGCTTTTGCTGCAACACGTACGGAGGGTGCAGCACTGCAGCAAAAGCTGTCACTCCCATTTTACAGAGCTGTGCTGCATGCAGCACGGGTGGCAGGGCTGACGACACCAGGCAGAGCCATGCTCTCAGGAGTCCTTGCTGCACAGCCCAGAGCTACCTTTCTGCAAGCACTGCATTGCATCCAGCAACAGAGGAAAATGTGAAAAGTAAGCACTGAAGGTACAGAAATACATTCTTGAGCTAATTAAAGAGTTGTTTGAGCTTATGTTCATCGTGATCAGTCATGTAGAAAGACATTTTCAGCTTAGGATGAATCTACCCCGTTTAGAGGTCAATCAGAACACTGCAACACTTACACGAGAAGCAGGAACACAGGCCCTACAGTGTCACACAACAGCACATTCCCTCTCCTGCTCCCACACACCTTTACCTACCCTGGCACCTGCACTTCCAGGGCACTGAACTTGCTGTCACCTGCTCCTGCACCCTCAGGGGAGATGGGAGCAGGCAATGGGATGGCCTGTCACATGTTGCCCACTGGCTCCCAGAGAGGGAGAGCTGCTGTCCTGCAGCAGAGGAGATGTGTGCCACCAGAAAGCACCTTCCTCAGTGCCCACAGGACTGCTGTGCCATGCACAGGTCAGGCAGCCCTCTCACATCACCTGCCCACAGCCACAGATGCTTTCCTCTCCTACAGCACAGCCTGACACATGAGCCCCAAGCTCCAGTGGTTTTGTAATATTAACCACCAAAGCCGAATCCTACCAGGGCTAAGAAAGCCTTGGTTCTCATCAGCTGCTCTGCTTCCTCAGAGGCATGCAGTGCACAATCAAGGATAGCCACAATACTATTTGCAAGGGATCTGAATGAAATCAGTCCTACTACTTCTGAGCCAAACAATCTCAAATCCAAGCAAGAAACATGGGGTTTTGTGGCAAAAAAAAAAAAAAAAAAAAAAATCTTATTTAGATCGATGCCCCCTCCCCCCCTCCAGGCATCAAGTTTGCAAGTTGAAATCACAAACCTCAAAACCGGCTGAGTTAATTCAATACTAAGTAAGGTTTGATACTATGGCCTGGGCAGTACAGCAGGTCAAACTATGACTTAATCTATGACTTAAAAACCAATTAGCTAAGTAAATTCAGAACTATAAATGTTTACATGCAGAGGCTTGTCCACCCAGTACTGATTAAAAATCGTTAAAGCCTACACTTTCCCCTTTGTGACTGGAAGCAGCAAAACCACCACATTCCTCACAAACCCGGGCAGACAGCAAGGAGGAGAGATGAGGAAGTATCCACACCTGACAGTGCCTGTTTCCCACTCCTTCATCCCAGAGCACCCAGGAGCCCACCTGTCAGAGGAGGCATCTGCCCATGGCACCAGGCCAGCCTGCCTGTGCCTGCCACCAAGGGAGGGCAGAGAGCATGGCTGGGCTGTGGAGAGCTGGTCCCCTGACAGGGCAGGGCAGGATGACAGCTATTGTGCTGCAGCAGGCCAAGGAGCAGCCATACGGAAGTTTCCAGCTCACACAAAGTATTTACACTCATGAGACCGGTGCACTTTGCTGGCCCAAGTTCAGCTCAGAGCCCGCATGATAAGACTCGGAAGTTACTTTGTAAGGAAGACATTTAAGGTTTGCTCAACTCGAAGCTCTGACAAACAAGGCCAAAAAGATTGGGACTTAATAAACACAGGAAATTTTCCACTGAAGGCCTCTAAACATGACGTCTGTACTCCTCTGCCCAAACTTGGGCAGCACTTCTGCACAGGCAGGAACTTTGCAAAGGTAGCATTTCCAAACTCGCTGTGAAAGCATGGTGGTGACACAGACCTCAATGCAGACAGCAATGCTTAGTATGCTCAAGGCTATCACTGCACAAGACTTTGGACCAGATCTTCACACTTAAGTTTTATAGCCATTTTCAGGTGGCCCTGCACTGTACCTGCTTCCTTCTAGCCTTGTGCTCCCCTCCCTTGGCCAGAGCAAATCAGTCCTGCAGCCAAGCTGGGAATCAGGCAGGGCTAAAGGGAGTGAGGGGGAGGCTGGTGGTTAATTTTCACCCGGATCAGCTCCCTGAACACAGCTGCATGGAGTTTTTGTCAGCTGGGGTAGTGCTAGAAAAGGCACTTGGAGGAGAAGGCAGACAGGACAAGGGGAAAGGCAAACCCACCTCCTCCAGGCACAGTGCCCACCTGCACTGATGCAGGGCTTCCCAGATCCACCACTGGAGAGGATGTGAAAATCTCTGTCTCTCCTCCAACTTGACAAGAGCCAGCAGCCACTCTCATCTGCCCACTGGCACACAGAAACAAACTTACCAGCTTATGTTTTCTTATACTTTATACCTGCGTATTGGCAGCTTTGTTCCTAAGCAAAGAAATGATCCATTTCATTCCTGGGGTTATTGGTGTGGATCCTAAGGGGCTTTAGTATGGGGAGAGCTTCTCATACACAGCTGTAGAGCAGGCTGAGTGCTACTATGACACTAAAACTCATTTTTTACTAAACACTCCCTCTCCTTTCAGCCCATCACTCACAGGGTGCATTCATCTTTCTGGACTTTGTTTCTATGAGAAATTAAAATGCTCCAGAAAATAAATGTTACATTCGCTGCACAACTATCACAAGAAAGGACCAAAATATTCTCAGCTTTCCTTTACAGAAAGGAAACAGAAACTGCCTGTGCATAGCATTCATGCTTCTGTGCATGCTGCTGTCACGCTTAGGTAAAGCTGTGTGTTGCACCTGCATTTCTTACTCCACCCTGGTGAGGGTTAAAGAACACAGGGCTGAGGCTTCATTACAACCCCTTATCTGCCAAGATTAGGGCCTCAGCAGGGGAACATCACTGCCAAAACCTAAGACACCACCAGAGACACAAAAGCATTAAGGCCTATATTGCCACATTCTGATGGCTGACATCCAATGCCACATTTTATATTTGATCATTTCAAAAACACTGGTTTTCAGGCTGATGAATCAACCCAAACCCCACCGACTTCACAGGAATGGCATGCCTGGCATGCCTTCTCAGTCAGAGTGGTTATGAAGGCTCCTAAATTTGGACAGTTAAGGGCAAATGGTTTGTGGGTTTTCCACCAAACTGATTCTGTCACCAGCTTTAAACCCTCAAATTCAGAGATTTGACTGTCCACAGTGTGTGCAGTGAGTGGTTGCACTCACCACCAGGAGAAGGCTGCCAGCCCCTGTTACCCTGGCAAACAGCTGAGCTTGGACAGCGAGATTATTCACACTTTTGGTGACACGGAGGGAAGAGGAGATCAAGTTAAAGGACTAAATCCCTCTGAAGATCAGCCCATTGATAGAGGAGAGAATAACAGTATGGAAGGACAAAGCCAACCACCAGCTTCGGGAATGCAGGAAGCCCTGGCAAGCAACACCTGCTCATCAGCTGTCACCAAGTATTTGAAAACATTCATACTTTCTACTTCACATGAGCAAATACAACCTTTACCCAAGGCAAAAAGTCTGCCCAGCAGGCCTTAGATGTGCGAAGGCAAATGTAACCATGCCACAACCATCACAACAAAGGTTCTCCATTCCAACGCCTTTTAAGGGTTCCCACAATCTGCAGCCCACTAGTTAGTGCAAAACATATTACTGCTACGAATCATCACCCTTGCAGGAATCTTCCAATCCAACCAACCTCCTAAAGAGATTATATGCTTCATTTTAGTGTAACATTTGAATCAAAATTGTCCCTTTTTGTCATTTGACTTAGTAATGCCAGCCTTACTTTCTGAAAAACTTCCATGAGGAAAGAGGCCTCTGGTTCCTCACTAACTGCAGCCCACAGTGGGAAGGAAAGGTTTCATGGAGGGCGTGCACTGCCTCAGAGTGGGTACAATTCTCTGGTAAGGTCATGCTCAAAGATGTAATCACCAACTCATTTGAACATACAAAATAATGTGCTCTAGGCTGCAAGGCATATTGGACTTCTAAATATTATCATTTCTTGTAATAGCCCCATTTGAGAGTTCTCTTTTTTACCAGGAGTTATTTTTGCCTACGATTCCTAGCCTCGTATTAAATAAAGAAAATCAGTAACTTATTCTCAGTTGGGCAATTTTCAGAACACAGGGACAGCCAGAAGGCTAGCGAAAAGTCCACGCTGTTGTAACTTATTTCCACTTCTTAGGAAGTCAACATCGGTCACATTGCCCTGTACTGGAGTGCAGAAACTTTGTCATTTCACAGCATTATGAGGAAATTGGGGATGAAGAACTACTTAAATCAGGAGACACAGGGGTCAGTTACTGGGGACCTGACCACTCTTGAATTGTGCTCTTCTCCCACACTCCCTTTGCCCCGATTCATTCCTTCCCCCAGGAACTTTCAGACACGCATCCAAAAGAAACACAGCAATCAGCCCTCCATGTCCTCC
>JAHLSL010000112.1:2473425-2492831 GCA_025920805.1 Petroica traversi | reverse complement strand
GGGCAGGCCCCGGCCGCCATTTTGGGGGGGGTCTGAGGGCGCCCGGGGCAGGGAGGGGAAACTTTGCGGAGGGCCCAGGGAGGAGCTGGGCGCGGTTCGGTGGCGGGGATGCGGCGCAGGAACTTTCCTGGCGCCCAGAGGGGCCTCTTAAGAGGAATTGTGAGGACAATCTGGGAGAAAAGTTTTCTACCAGAGGTGCTGGCACCCTGCTTTGGGTTTTGGAAACGCAGCGCCCGTCCTTCCAGTCCAGGAGATAAGCATTGCAGCCATGCCTCAGGCTCTGGTGAGCCTCCGTGGATGGTTTCGGGTGAGTTCGTGCTGCAGAGCCCGCCGGGCAGCCCCTTCTCCAGCCCGGCGCTCGGGGCTTTGGCGTCGGGCGGGCGATGCGGTCCCGGCTCTTTAAAAGCAGGGCAGAGACCGCGCCAGGTGGCACA
Source organism: Petroica traversi (assembly GCA_025920805.1). Lineage (NCBI taxonomy): Eukaryota > Metazoa > Chordata > Aves > Passeriformes > Petroicidae > Petroica > Petroica traversi. Next base: position 2,492,397 of record JAHLSL010000112.1, on the reverse strand, counting down.
GCGAGGATTTTGTCGTCCTCTGCCGTCGCATTCCCCCCCTTTAGTGCTATCTCTCGGAGAGTTTGTGACTTGGTGGCCGATCCAGCTGTGGTTGGTTCCGCCTCTGGTGTGTGCAGCCCGGGGATGCCGAGACGGGAGCAGAGACAGGAGACCTCCCCGAACACGAACAGGCGAAGTTTCTCTCGGTGTCCCTGGGCTGAGCAGAGCCCGGGGCTGCGGACGGGCGGTGACACGCTGAAGGACACCGGGGATCGTGGCTCGGTGCTCGGTGCATCTCCGCGCTGCCTTTGCCCAGCTGAATCCACAGCAGACGCGGTCCAATTCCAGCCCCCCGGCCAGGCAGCAAAACGTGACAGCCTCGGAACCTATTGTCCTCTTTGGCCAGTGTGTCTTTAGCTAAAGTTGCCTCTACAGCACTGTTTTACTTCAGCCAAAGGAAGATGCTTCAAATGTCGTGTTGTCTGTGCCTTGTCACACTTTGATATTTTCCTTGCTGTGATACTGCATTTAAATATCACTCTTTAATCCTGTTTCCATTGCACAGCCTGAAATACACTTGTTCTGAATGACATGTCAACACTTTTGAGTGAATTCTCTAGGTTACAGCCAAAATCCAAGCACCCAAGAAAATACAGAATGAACTTGCTTGCTGGCAAACTGAGAAGGGCTATGTGGTCGTTCTCACTGGGGAGAGCATTTGCCTTTTCCTGACACTGCCTGTGCCAGCAGCAGAGCCGTGCTCCATGTGCTGCTCTGCACTGCAACCACATTCAGTGGTTTTTGGTTCTCCACTTTACAGATGCTGCTTCTAATTTCCAAACTGGTATAAGGGATGTTTGCTAATACAAAGCCAGCTCTTGATATGCATCTACCAGTGGTGTGTTTGGATATAACTGGGAGATGAAATGGAATTTTTAAAAGGTAGTTTTTTATTTTAGCAAGTACTCCAAGCTTGCCAGGAGTTGTGTACATTAGAGGCCAGTGTCTTCCATGTGCTTTGTGGATTTGCTGTGTTGGGAGAGGAATAAGGCTGTGCTTGGATACTTTTTTATGTGGTTTATGGTGAAACTCATTGCTACAGCATGATACTGGCACCAAAGGCACCCAAGTGTTTCAAAAAAGTATGAAACAATGGGAGAAGAAAGTTCTGTCAGGGATCTGTCAGGCTGCCAGGGATCAAAATGGTGTCTCCTCTGACTAAAGAACCCGAAGAGGTGTTGGGAAAGTGTTTGGCATCCTTCCTCAGGTAGAGTCTCCCTTGCTGCTGTCCACATTGACTTCCACAGTGCAAACAGCTAAAAGTATTCATAGTTCAGCCCCCATCATTAAGAAGATGGATGTTTGGGCACTGAGATGGACTCAGGGGCTCTGGGGGGCAACATTCAGGAGAGGATGAGATGAGAACAGACAGAAGAGGGGCTGTGTGTCCCCATGCAGGCCCTCTCTTTGGTGTACCCTTCACACCATCTGCCTGAATCCATCTGGTGAATCACACTGTGTGGTCACTGTGGTCTGCTGGCTGCAGCAGGCCGGGCAGGATCTTTCCTGGCACCCAGAGGGGCCACTTAGCAGGAACTGTGGGGACAATCTGGGGGAAAAGTTTTCTACCAGAGGTGCTGGCACCCTGCTTTGGGTTTTGGAAACCCAACACCCGTCCTTCCAATCCAAGAGATAAGCATTGCAACCATGCCTCAGGCTGTGGTGAGCCTTCATCATGCAAACAAGAGCAAATGCTCACCAAGGACTGTGAGAGACACTCCTCAGCCTCCTGTGCCACCAGATTCCAGCAGCATTGGCACAGTGAGCTGCTGCTGGAGGGAAGCACAAGGTGTGGAGTGAAGTCCTGAGCCACCCAGTGTGAGCGATGGAAGGAGGTGAGGGGAAACAAACTGAACTCAGCTGTTAAAGGAGGAGAAAGAAGCCCTTTAGCAAGGTGGCAACTGAACCAGCTGCCAGGTGGGGTCTGCAGTGTGAGAGAGAGAGTGAATAGAAACCCAGGCAATGACAAATGTCAAATGTCTGGATCCAAGTGGGTGTCAGATCTCTGGATCCAAGTGGGGCACAACCTGCCTGCTCTGTGTCATGCAGCTGGTGTTACAATGCCTGTGGCAACAAGGGCTGCCATGGCCCAGGCTGATATTTCAAAGAAAAAAGCTTAGTGGTGTGAGGTTAGAGACTTAGAAAATTCTACCCAGGGAAAGGAAATTATCTAGAGGAAAACCAAGGAAGTTCAGGCTGCTCTAAGAGAAAGCAGTTTTTTAAAAAATGTTTTTATTGATGGGGGCTTAGTGCAGTCAGTGGGAGCTGCAGACAAAAGTACAGAAAGAGACAAGTGGAACGAGGGATGTTTCAAGGTGAGGAGGCAGCTCGAGCTCATGTGTGGGCTGGGGAGGTGCTGGACAAAAAAATATCCAAATGGCAGGAAAGATGGGAGCAAAGTAGGGAAGCCCAACTCGCCCTGAAGAGTAAAAGGGACCAGGAAGGGGGAAGACTACACAGAGTCTGGAATAGGAAGAGGAGGCAGAGGCACAGGGGAGAGGAGGAGAAGGCACACTGGAGATTAAAGTGCTGGTGGAGCACCCTTGCCTAGAGCGGGCTGGAGAGGACTGCTCTGCTTTTGGGCAGATATGGGTAGCAGGGTAGGTTAAAGCTGGGAGGGAAGTGGTGATTTCCTTCTTACCTGGAAGACTATGACTAGAGAGTGGTGTGCTCTTCTTCTTATAGTGCATGATAGAAAGGCTGTTTAGTTCCAAGGGAGTGGGGTGTAAGTAATGTGGGCAGGTGTGACCAGAGATGATGGGCAAGGGGAGATGACAAACACAATAAAATCATGAATAATATGGGGAAGCAACAGCAGCTGTCAGTGTGTCTGACACCAGAGGATCCATATGGGTGTAGTAGCTTTAAACAAATAGAAGTAACTCATGCATCTTATGCACAGTTTGATAACGTGAGAAGTGGATAGCTCTAGGATGCCATGAATATCAGAAGCATGAGATTCAAAAGGGATTAGCCAACCTTACAGAGAGCAGATTTTCTCAGTGGTTATTAAAAATGTCTGAGTTCATTTTCCAGTTCATGAAGTCCCTGAACTGACTCTTCAGGTATTCTTGCTATTCTGTACTCCCTCTGTTTGTATGGTGAATTTAAGTGAGGTGTCTGAGTTGATCTTGTTCTTGCCAATACATGCAGTTGTATGCCCCCCCCTAAAACTACTTGTGTGTATGTGCTGCTTCTTATGCACCAGCTCTGGGATTTGTTCAGTTTATCAAACTGGCAGAACACTAACTCAGAGTCAATACTTTTCTGCCTCTAGTGAGTTGAATTAGCCCACTGTTTCTAAGCTAGTGGTTCTTGCTTCTCTCTGCAAAGTAAAAGTGGAGAATCTCCTACTATTACCTGATTCCAGGTGTTCAGGTTTTAAGTATTTATAAGATCAGAGTCATGGTGAGATCCTGATATTTGTTGAATTAATTTCGTACAGCTCCCCACAGAGCTGGAGCCTTGGTTGTGCTAGGTGCCAGACAGAGTTTAGGAACATTATTAAACACAGTAATCAGGGAAGGAGAAACAACACCATACTTGTGTGGACAGAAGTGATGCATGGCTTGCTTGTCTCACATCATTATCAGCAGTCTGTATGGCAGTGTAAGTTTTTTTGGGTGTGTATAATTGTTGTTCCTAGAATCAGCAAGGTTCCCCCATTAGCCCCCACAGAAACCTGCAGCCATATAAGAAATGGGTTGATGTCTTGTTTGTACTGCTGCCCTCTTCCTCTCAGTCAGAAAGCAAATGCTATGGCAGCACAGTGAGAACACCCTCTGCTCAAAACAAGGGTTTTCATATCAGTCTTCATCAGCTTCATATGGATCCAGAACCTGATACACCTGGAGAACACCAGGATTGGGAGTGGCAGTTGCTGGAAATAAAAAGGATTTACACAAGCTATGAGTAGGGTTTGTCTAAATACCTCAGGCATCTCTACACTGATTCTTCTACACAAGTCTCATTTCAGTCTTGCAACCTGGGTAATGTAAATAATGTCATTAAAGTCAGTTGGTTTGAGGAGATGTTTCACCTCTTCCTGGAGCAGACATCTCAGAAATGTCAGCTGCATTAGGTCTACACATGGGGCCAGAAGGGGTGCATTTAAGGATGCCAAGGGTGCTTACCAATATTTTTTCAAGATTGGCTTCTGTCATCTTTGAAAGATGGTGATTGAGAAAAGCCAAATGTCATCATTCCTGTCATCAAGACTGGCAAGAAGGAGGATTCAGGCAACACCCAGCTGGATGGTCAGCCTCAACTGCCTTGCTGGGAAGACTGGACAGCACTTCCTCCTGGAAGCTATTTCTAAGCACGTGTAGGACAAAGAAGTGTCTGGGAGGAGCCAACAGGGATTTTTTCTACAAAGAGACAACAGCCTGTGTTGCCAGCAGGAAGGCATTTGGTACTTGGTACTGGCTGATTGTGGCATTGGCTTTATCCAGGCTCTTGACACGATCCCCATAATCTACTTGTAGCAAGTTGGTGAGATTTGGACTGGATAAATGGAGAGTGAAGGGAATGAAGAAGAGGTTTGGTGGTTGGGCTGAAAGGCTGATATCAACTATAAGACCAATGGGCAATTAGTTCCTAGGGGCATCCATCAGGGATGCATGCTGATAGGTCAATAGTGATTGATGTCTTTATTAATGATCTGGACAATGAGCTGCCTTGCACTTTCAGCAAGTTTGCAAACCAAACATAGAGGAAAACTGGCAAAAAGGGCTCTTAACTTCACATTTTCTTCTGTTTCACCAGTGATGGAATCTAAATGCAAAATCTGTTACTGACCAGAAGTGTATGAAATATGTGACTGGTGTTTTCAAGTGAATCATCTTGGCTCTACTGAAAAAGAATTCAGAAAGTTGGATTAATTTTGCTGAAGCTGTTGGGAATTCCTCACATGTGAGTGACAAGAGGTACTGAGCACCTGTAGCAAAATTGCCACAATATAAATTGCATGGGAACCATAGCTAAAGCTGTCTCTCTTGATATTCATTCAAGGACTTGCAAAACTCAAAAACCTTTGAGTTTTCTTTTTGTGAACTCAAAAAAGAAAAGCAGGGTCCTGAGGAATAGTTTCCATGGTAGTCCAAATTTGAAATTTTCTATCCATCATTAACTGCTACAGAATAGACAGGAAAATACAAACCATCGTATCTTCACAGTACCAAAATACCTTTTTGCATTAGAATATCAAGGTGGTAAAAAAATCATAATTGTCAATGAAAGCATTCTGACACTGTTATAAAGTATGTTCTGCAAAAACATTTCCATTATGTCATAGACTGAGTATGTATACAAAACAGGAAGAGGACTATTTGGCAGGTTTGTTTGTGAAGATGTGATCTGTTCATCAACAGAATTTCATGTTCTTAAGCAATCTTACGCATAAAGCATCTGTTCCTTTGTACTCCCTGTACAAGGAACTGTTTTCAGATTGGTGAGCGTGGTGGGATTGCTTCAACCCACAGGCTTTCAATGACCATCTTTCTTTCACATGGCAGGCTCAGGTTTGTCCTGGGAGGAGTGATCATGTTCCACTTTCATTGTCCTGCCAGTGTTCAGTGGTGGTGCCTCCTCATTCCTGGCACTCCTCTTCCCTGGCTGTAGGAATAACCTGCACTGGAATTTAATTGCAGGGAGCTGCAGTGAACACACATGCTCTGACTTCTATTCAGCTAAATCTTCTGTTTCCAATAAATTTTACATTATCATTGAAATAACCATCTTCTTGGACATACCAATATGTGCTTCTATACAAACATAAAATGTTTTAGCTTGGCTTTGTGCTCAGTATTGCAAGAGCTTCACTGGAGAGGCACTGAGATATCCCACAGCCCTCATGTACCTGCTGTGAAATGCATTTGTGTGCTCTGGACTGCAATTCACAGAGCATTATAAAGCATGATAAATATGGACATTGATCTCTGTGACATGAGATTCTCCTCCTTTCAACTCAGAGGCTGTGGGTGTTATTTATCTTTAATTTATGATCCCTAGCAAGTGTTTTCATCTGCCAGTTCCATATCACTGTTTTTTCCAATATAAGTTACTGAGGCACTCTATAAAATATTTACTAACAATAAGAATGGTGTAATATTAGACCATGTGCCTTTTAAAATTAGCCTATAATCTAATCAAAGAAATGGCCTGCTTTGTTTACTCTTGAATTAAACAAAGTCAAAGAAGAGTGGTGGATCATCTTCCTATGCTGTATTTTGCCATTCTCTTCATCTTTGGAAATCTTCAAGAGTAGGAAATACAGGAAGAGAACAAAAGCATAATTGATACAGGCAGGGAATGGACCAGCCAGTCCCTCAAAGCCCTTCCAGGACCATGATGTGGAATTTTATGTTTCACACTGAGCAGGTGAATCACCCAGGGATCTTGGAAGTCATCACGAACTGGCCCAAAAGTGAACATTTTGGACTATGATGATCAGAGGAGGATGAAAAATGGACTGCTGCTGTAACAGCAAACTGACCAGTACCAGGGACTGGCCTCAGGTGTAAGAGTTCAGTTGTCCACACCAGTTAATGGTTCAGGCCTTCCTAGTGGGCTGTGGCCTGTGGCAGCTCAGGTGTCCCCAGGCAATGCAGCAGCACAGCTCAGGAGTGAGCACAGTGAGGACCCCCACGGACAGAGAGCACTCTGGGCACATTTTGGAGGCAGACTGTGGGGGCATGGCCATTTAATGACACCATCAAAATCTCTTAAGCTTGACAGGGCTGTATCAGTGCACTTTTGGGAGGGTAGAGGAGCTATGTCCCAAACAGGGCAGCCTTAAATGTTTTCAGTGAGAGAGAGGACTGCTATTCTGTGACCACACTGCTCTGCAGCATGTGGGTGGTCCATCCTCAGCAAAGGCACCAGCAACAGGGAGAAGCTGCAAAGCTGTGCTGCAAATGCAAAGGAGAGGCTGAAGGCTGTGGGGGACGTGCACTGTGCTGGGGTGTGTTGGGATGGCCACAGCAGTGGATGGTGGAGATGAACTGGGCCAAGCTGAGAGGTGCAAAGGTGATCAGAAGGATGATGGGGTAACTTTCAAAGCAGTGCGTGGCTCTCATATTCAGTATAGACATGACACTTCTGATGCAAAATGCCCAGAGACTAAAATGTTGCATGGGCTGCACCACTTGGTGTGCTGCCTTGTCTGAGAGTTCATCCAAGGCCTCCATGTGCCAACTTCCCACCTGCCAAATCAGGGAAATAATCCCAGAGCAGAGAAGTGCATGTTAGAAGGGTCCTGACAGTGTGATTCCTGATTTGACCAGTGCTTAAAGAATTCCAGAGATAATGATGCCACATCTGCCCCAACACCCTAAATTACTAAGAAAGTTTTCCTTGGTGTCACTTCATTCTCCCCTCTGTCCCTTCCCATATCTGTCACCACAGAGTGAACTTTCTGGATATTTTATGAGATCCTAGTCATTCCACACTGGCACTAACCATATTCTCCTGTTTCAATTTATGCATGCAAAAGAATTAGATGACAGAAATATAAGATCAATAATTTTCATGCTATTTATTTTGTAGTATTTCTGCACTGGCTGTTCTATTCATGATAAAATGTGTAATAATCTATTCAAATAAATTGTCTTCTCTCTACTCTTCACCAAAAGCATAGCTTCAAATGCAGCATTTTTGAAATATCCACATAACTTACATCTGTGCTATGCTGCTCTGCCCTGCTGTTGATTATAGTCAGGCTGTGTCACACGTCTGAACAAGTTACAGGTTTTATCAGCTTCACATGGGTAAGATACATGCCACAGAAAATGTAAGTATCAGATCCTGCTCTCCAGAAATTTCTCAGCTGACATAAATGGTTAGTAATATACAGCAGAAATACACATCTTGTCCATACACACACAATTTCCTCCCATCAGGTTACAATGTGTGGTAGAATTGGATGATGTGTCACCTCATCACACAATACCAGCTCCCTGCAAAGCTTATTTCATGTGTTGTTGGTCTTATATACAGACATGATCACTGCAGAGACCATGGACAAGTTCTGTTTTGGCACGTACAGTCCCAGACAGAAAGGATCAAATTGGCAAGAATTTCCCAGTAACATGCACAGAACAGGGTGGCAGCAGAGATGGCAATTACCACTCTGTTCCTTAGGAATAAAAGCATGGGAAGTTCCAGGTAGGCTGTGAGAATTCACAAGGGTCAGTTACACAGAGGAGAGTCTCAAGGTGAGCACTTTTTGAAAAGTATTACTTTTTGGAACGCCTGTTTAAATTCTTCATTAAAAGCTGTATAAATGACTGGGTTGATTAATGAGTTTAGGTAACCCAACCAGGTGAAAAAGTCCAGCAGGATGGGATGAAACCAACAGGCATCTTGGCAGATTGGTAGGACTAGGGATGTGACAAAAAAAAGGCAGCCAGCAGAAAATGAAAGCTCCCAGAATAATGCCTAAAGTTTTGGTAGCTTTCCTTTCTCTTGCAGCAGAAATTCTTTTCCTTTCCAACGCGCTATCTGCCAGTTTTATTTTAACATGACCGAGGAATATTGGGGATGCACCTGAATGGGAATGCCCTTCATGGAGGCTGGCATTGATGGAGCAGAGGGAAGACCCTGCAGAACCAGTAATCAGATGTGCTGTAGTGAAACGTTTCCCATATAATGGTGGTGGCTTCAGAATCCTGGATCGAGCTGCTACATAAATTCTACCATACAGTATCAGCAGGAGCACGGTTGGGATGTAGAAAGCTCCACAGGTAGAATAAATGGTGTAGGAAATTTGCTCTGTGTTTACAGCACACTTGGCAATCTCTTCATGAGCTTTCACTTGCCTCCAGAAAAACGGGGGCACGGAGATGCTGATAGAAATCATCCAGACCACAGCAACCATGAGGGCTGCCCGGCCAGCAGTGCGGCGTTTGGTGTATTCCAGAGCGTCTGTGATGGCCCAGTACCTGTCCAGGGCAATGACACAGAGGTGCAGGATGGAGGCTGTGCAGCACGTGATGTCTGATGACAACCAGAGGTCACACAGCAGCTGGCCAAAGGCCCACGTGTGGGTGACAGTGTAGGCGATGCTGATGGGCATCACGAGGACAGACACTAAAAGATCAGTCACTGCCAAGGAGCCTATGAGGTAATTTGCAGGTGTGTGGAGCTTTCTAGTCAGGAGAATTGTGATGACAACAAAAACATTTGCAAGGATGGTCGCCAAAGTTATAACAGACAGAAGGATTGACAGGGAAATCTTCAGTCCTAGGAGAGTCCTTTCATCCCAAGACAGTGGTGTTTCAGTGATGTTTATTGATTTATTCACTGAGTTCTGGAGAGAGAACTGTGCTGAATGGTTGTACTGAGTCATCCTCTGCTCTGATTTCACCTTCCAGTGTAATCTTTCTGGGACGATGAAGAAAGATGCTCACTTTTTTTGATAAAATAGAATTTTTCATACTTTTGTCCAGCACTGAAGAAATATTAACTTGTTGAAAATTTCAGCTGACACAGTAGATGAGGTACCCTCCTATGCAAGATTTTCCATCACTTCACATCAATTACATCACTGTTAAAGCAAAATGTCATCCAGACGTGAGCCTGGTGTACAACAATGAAAACAGTACTAGAAGTGATGGGAATTTAGGTGGTTTTCATCTTGAAGAAAATGAAATAATTCTTTATTATCTTTTTTTAACATCTCCTTTCTGACCTAATCTTCTGCAAAGTTGCATAAACCAATACTGAAGGGTAAGAGATAGGAAAGAAACATCTGGGCATGCAGTTGATGTCCCTTTGCTTGGGACAAAGCTACCTTCAAGAGTATTTTCCTTTTCTCTCTAATAACTGAGTGTCATATTTTTGGTATTTACAAGGGAAACTTTATTAGTAGAGTACCTAACAAATAAAACAACACTTCTGGATTCCTTCTGTAAACATAATTTCTGCCAGATTTGCAAATCAAGACTTCTTCAAGTACAGATCTCCATTTTCATTGAATTTTCCAGATTATTCATATTCTTCCTTTCAACAATTAATCTCCAAATGCTGAGATCAGGTGTTGGGTACCAGACCCCGATGCATTGGTGCACATTTCAGCACAGCCTGCAATCTACAGGCTTCCAAACTTTTCCTTGTATCCACCAGGACTGGATTCCCTGAAGTCTTCACAAACCTGAAGGAAACATCCTAAGGCATTTCCAGCAGGCCTTTCACTCACTTTTACCCATGAGTACCAGAATGTCACATCATGCCAGCCCAACCCTTCTTGAAAGAGATCCTGAAAAATCAGCAAGTGCAATCTGAAAAGTTCCTGATGTCTGCAAAAGCCATTGCAGGTAAACAGTAGAGTTTTACAAATTTGTTCAAAATCACAACCTGCCAATGTTTCTAATTCTGTCGTGCCTTAAAAATGAGATGCACAAACATTTAATGTTGAGTAGCAGTTGTTTCTGTCGTCTGATGAAGTAAAAAACTCCATTCAATGGTAAGTAAAGTGTTGGCTGTAGAGGGATCCTCTGGTGAATGTCTCTGGAGTGCTGTGAGGGCTACAAGGAGGAACACCCAACTTCTCCAAGGAGAAAATCACCAGGCCAGGCTTCCCCCAGCCATGCAGGAGAAGCTCCTCTCTCAGTCATCATCTCATGGATTCATCCAACTCAGAATGGAGAGTCACTTGGCTGGGAATCTGTGGAGCAAGAGGAGCAGATATTCTACATCAAACATGAGCACTTTGAAGTCAAACAGCCTCTCTCAAGCTCCTAAGTCCTAATGTAAGAAGCAACACTTTTCATTTTGGTGTATTTGGGTTTTTTATATGCAGCCACCTCCTGTGAGTCAAACATTTTCAGACATGCTTTTTCTTTTGAGGTGTACTTTTCTAATAAGAGGACATAGAAAACTCTCATATTTCACACTAGACTATTAATTTCTTGATTTCTTTTTTCTCCAGGAAAGGAAAATCCCTTCCTAATGGTCATTTTGAGATACTGAGGTCCAATTTATAAGAATTTTTGAACATAAAAATGTTTATAGTGACCAAAGTCCATCCAATCCAGGCACCACTCTCTGGCAATGGTCCATACATTCAGCTCAACCCTTGTGCCTTTTTCTGATGCTTTCCCAACACTGATACATTTTTTTGGAGACAGAGACCAGCACCACAAACAGTTGTTGATGTGGATGCACCATAGATTTACCTTCAGCATAACTGTGTTTTCTTTTCTCAGTCTATTTCCTAATGATTTCTGAGAAGCACTTTGCTTTTTGAATCACTGCAGAGCACTGATCTGTCATTTCCTCAGAGCAGTCCCAATTAATGTAATTCCTAATATCCTGAGTTATAATATCAGCTTTTTTCCCTGTCTGCTCAGTTGTTGCATCTGTGAGATTGTTTTCCTTCTCCCACCTTTTAACCAAGGCTCTCTGCAACTCTGCACAGTCAGTCCTTGTCTCTAATACTCTGAAGAGCTCTGTTTCACCATCAGATGTCATCACCACACTACTCATGGACTTTCCAGCTCACTCAAAATCTCTTGAGAGTCTAAGTAATTGTATCAGTTGGATTTCACTCACTCCATGTACTCATCAGCTTTTCTTAATTAATTTAACAGATTGGTGAAGCATAACTTACTTTACCAAAGTCTGAACTTGTACTGTTACCCAAATCACCATATTTATTATGTGTACAATAATACATTTTTTCTTGTAATTTCTGCCAGCTGGCTACAGGTACAAGTTTCAGGTTATGCTCAGCAGCTGCCCAGATCTCTTTGGGAAGCAGGGTTGTCTTGCAGCTGGCAGGTGCAAAGGGAGCTGAGGCAGAGGTGACCCCTGCTGCTGCCACCATCACACTTTGAGCTGCATTAAACTCTCTGGCTGACCACTGTCTCATAGGAAAATCTTGTTGTTGTTCCCTTTGGCCAAAAATGAAGGTGCCACTTGTAAGCATCCCCCAATTTCTCTTCAGTGAATAGGGATGCTGAAGTTAATCTTGTTTCCTTTATCTTTTTCCCCCCCTACATTTACCATCCCTCTAACTCTGACACAGCAATGGCTCACTTCAGAGCTCTCACTTTTAGGGTCTAAGAAATCTCTTACCTGAATACTGGGCTGATCACACACCCCACACAGGGGAAAATCTAAACTAAAACCACCAGACAGACTTATTAGCACTATTAAAGACTAATAAATTACTGTATTACCTAAAAAGCCAAATCCAACCCTGATTTCAGTTACTGAAAAAAGGGCTATCAAGCCTTTCCCATATATTGTATCAGCTTTTTCTCTCTGTTACAACATTCTAGCAACATGAACTGAACTGCACCTCACCCACCCACCTGAACATGAACAACCTATTAGCAGTCCTACTGCTTCCACCAGCTTGCAGTCACTGTGGGGAAAAAACTGATGTGAAACACAGTATTTGCAGCCCAATGAACTAGTCTGGAGTTCAAATGAATTCTTAATCATCAACATACCAGTAAATAAGCAACCCAGCATTGGGAGAAAGTCGTACTGAAACCAAGCATACACTGAGCTACTGAATTAATTTTTATAAATAAATTATGTTTTCCTCTAATGTGATCACCAAAGGAAAAGGACCAGTGTTTTACAAAAATGCTCCAAGTCAGGTACTTATCATGTATTTAGGAAAAGTTACCATCTAGACAAAATGAACATATTCCTAATAATTTGATATTTCAATGAAGTTACCTTTTACTCAACAAAAGAATGAGGAATAGAGGTAAATTATTTTCCTGTTAAAAAGACAAAAGAAATTAAGTTTGTGTAAACTACATATACTGGAGAAAAATAATATTAAATGACAATAAGTTATTAAATCAAGTCAAGTACAAGATCATACACATAACTGCCTGTTAAGAAAAGCAGAACACAACTGCACAGGTATTACATATCCTGAAACACCAGAGCCCAGGAGCAGGACCATCCAGCACGTTCCCTGAGAGCAGAGGACAGGCTGCACATGGTCCCTGCAGCATGGGCAGCACTGGGCACAACCTTGTTGAGGAATTCATTCAGTGCCAGCAGCTCGGGGGCAGCTCCACCAAGACATCTGAGACTGCCAGGGAAAACCTTGTGCTGAGCTGGTGAGGGAAGCAGCTCTGGCAGTGGGTGTGGGGGTGTAGCAAGGCGAGTGTGGCTGCCAGAGTGGCTCCTGGACGCTCAGACAGGGAGGATTCCTTCATGCCGGAGCTGTTATCACCTCGAGATAAGAGCGCGATTGCCTCCCGTGTGTGCCAGGCAGGGTCGGGGTGTGCGGGCAGTGCGGCTGCAGGCAGCTGAGTGAGCAGCACGGGAGCCACCGGGCACGGCACGTGTGGCACCCTGCTTTGTCACCAGGTCTGTCACCAGGTTTGTCACACTTCACAGGACAGGAATCCTCTCAGGTGCCTTGGTTGCACCAGCACTGCACTTGGTCCATCTTCCCCTGGCCTTCACCTGCTGCTCTTGGCCATGGGCTGTGGGTATTTTTTTCACTTCAAAGTGCCTGGAATAAATCGAGGGTGATGCCACAGCCAGCCAGGGTGAGGATTTCACAGCACAGCAGGCTGACATGCAATGCCAAGCTGGAGAAGGCACAGAGGTGTGCTGGATAACTTGCTAAAGTGCAGTCGGGAACAGCACAGAGCAAAGGAGGGCACAGCTGTCCTTGGTTTGGCCATGCTCCTGTCCCCAGGAGTTTTCCACACTGCTGTCCTTGTGGATTGCCCACAATGAATGGAGTGCTGGCTTGGCAGCCAAGGGAAGATGGGGCAAATAGAGACCCATGCAGGGAGGGTGAGAAACCAAGGCAAGTCTGGACTGAAGATATGTGACAGCAATGATACAACCACAGCACACAGAACTTCATCACAGGAAAGAGCATTTAAATGGAGAGACAATTCCAGACACTGCAGTGCTATTTGACTGAGCAGAAAACTTAGCTCAGGGTCTGGAAGGTGGAGCAAGGTCATGTGCAATGAAAAGAGAACACACTTGAGCTGTTGGTGATAACACTGGCACTGCTTTGCAGTTCAGGGTTCTCACTTAAAACCAGGTACTTCTTAGGAAAAGGTGCTTTGTGTTCCAGCTCTGCAGTTAAACTCAGAGAGAAAGGGCAAGGTGCCAGGGAGGGTCTCTTTGAGGAAAAACTAAGCACCAGGTGTGCCAAGGCAGGTACAGACAGCAGGAGAAGGCTGGGTGGCACCAGGAGCTCCTCAGGACCAAGAGTCACCATGTGGGCTCTGGGCATGGAGCTGCAGAGGTTGCCCAGATAACCAGAGGTGTTCAGTCCCAAGGGTAAACAAAGTCCTGACACATTTCTTCCCTTCTGGCACACAGCAGTTACTGGAGAGTGGGGCAATTCCTGCAGACTGTAATTTCCTGGTGCAGCTGACACACTTTCTGAGGATGCTGGGCTGCAAGGAAAAGGTTCAATGCACCCCTGCAGAGCTGGGCTGGAGCAGGATAAACAATGTGTACAGAAATAGGTGTATTGTAATAAAAATACAGAATTTATTCTTTCACTATATAGAACAGGAAAAAAAAAAAAAGAAAAATGAGATAAAATATCCTTTAACAAATTGCACATTTCCTTCAAGTTAGAGGAATTAGGGAATTCATTTTCTTATCTTGAAGCTGGAGAACTGCAAAGGGATGCTGAGAACAGAGCTAAAGTTCAGCAAAACTGAGAGTTCATTTTGCAGCTGATTCTCACTTTTTATTTAAATGTAGAATCCACTAAATAGACCAGATCTATTCTGTCATGCTGCAAGTGTGATCAGCAGTGAAGCTGCTTCCAGGGAGAGCCAGCAGTAGATGGCCAGAAGGCCCCCACGGGACAGGAGGTGGCACTCTGGCCAAGAGCAACCCCTCTGAAGGCAAATTTCAGAGCAGAACTTGTAAGAGGGAGCAAGTTTTGAATAAGTTCTTGCATATTTGGGACAACTGACTCAAGCAGGCATCATAAAGTAGGTACGGAGCCCAACTGGAAGACAAAAGCCCTGTTCAAACAACATTAAATTCATTTAGAATTAGCTCTAGGAATTTGCCCATCCGGAGATCATGACCAGACAAGGTTGCAGCTCCTGGGAGAAAACCAGGCAATGCTACAGCATATTGCACTGAAAAATCAAGGGTACATCTATGTAAATTCAGTTTGGACTAGAATTTCTGGTCAAGCTCAGCAGCAGCTGGGCCCTTTAGGGCTGAGCATCTCTCTTCTCTGCCAGTGAGGGGAGCTGGTAGAGAGGAGTTCATGTTTCTGTATACCTGACACAGGGGTGTTCACTCAGCATGGTTAGCTGGCTAATCTGCCAGGATCACTGTGAATATTTCCAAGTGAATCAGGCACGCCTGTTTTGTTGATTGGACACAGAGAGCAGCATTCTATATGAGAAACTACATGCAAAACATTTCTCATTTTATATTAGCAACTATAGTAATTGGCAAGCAAATGATAGCAATGTTTAACACCTTCACTCTCTTCTCCACACTATTTTTGCTCAGCTTTTAAACATTATTGGTATTTTTCTTCTCTTACCTTTATTTACACATTACCAACATGTATTAACTGTACAACCCATTGTTAATTACCAAGTTACAATTTGGGAGATGAAGCAGATGGTGGGTTTGACACTGCTGGGGTTCCAGCCCCGAGCACTGGGGAGGAGGATTGATGTTAAAGTTGAGTTTCAGGACAAGTGCAAGTAGTTCAGGTAGAAATGAGCAGTTCCCCTGTGGTGTGATGGAGAATAACCAGCTCAGCAAAAGCTCTGCACAGTGTGGGACCAACGTGCACTGTCAGCAGAACCAGTGACATCTCACCAGGGCAAAATAGCAACACCTTGGCAAGAGTGTAACTAGGAAAAAGGCCTGGAATAGATCCTGTTCTGTCATTTGGGACAAGACCAAATGGCAGCCTGGCATTCAGCTTTGGGCACCGTTCCCAAGAAGATACAGACCACACAGAGAGAAATCAGAAGAAAGCAGCAGGAATCATCAGAAAAGAAAATGTATGGGAATAAACTGCATGGGAACGGGGATGTCTGGGTTGAAAGAACACAGCTGAGAGAGATGTTCAACAGTCTTTCTATGCATGAAAGGCTGCAGAACAGGAAGGAATAGTCTGTTCCCTGTGGCTGTGACTAATATCACTGGAAGGAGAGGGACTTTACAGCAAGGAAGACTGAGCCCTTAGGAAAACTTTGAAGATAGTAAGAGTAGTGAAACAAAGTATTGCTTAGGGACACCGTGACATGTCCATCACAGAAAGTCACAAGGACAGGTCAAATAATCTTTTTGGAGTGTGATTTCCTACAACCAATGAAGCACCGGGCAAACAAAGTGAATTAGAGAAGTCTACCCCATATAAAATAGTGAAAACCAGAATTTTTTGGCTGCAATGGGGTGTAAGCTTATCCAATTCAAAATGAACAAATAAACAAGACAGTGAAAGTTTTGCAGAACATCCAGTTCAGGTCTGGAACTGGCTCAACACTCAGCATTGTGGTGCTGTGGAGTTCCACACGGGGAGGGGAACACAGAATTTTTATTGCATTCAAGAAGGGGCTGCTGGGGGATGACACAGTTGCTTGTAACAACTGCCAGTGGATGTCACTGGGGCACCAGAGCCCCCAACCTCCATCATTTCAGAGCGTGAACACGAGGAATGAGCTCCCCAAGACTGGCAGTTAAGAGCACACAGTGTTCTCTTGGCAGACCAGGCATCAGCCCCATGAGCGTTTTCCATGTGCCTCTGGCTTTCTAAGCACTGCTCCCTGGCAGTTCCCTGCCCTCCTCTCGCTGCTCTCTGATCTTTGCTGCACTGCCCTGCCACAGCTTCCCTTTCTAGGAGGCAGGCACAGGGTTCCCTGACACACAGTGCTTGTTCCTTTGTCCCTAGATGTTTGTAGGGCACTGTGAAGGAGCACTCCCCTGTAAATGACTCTTCTGAAGAACCTGAACAGTTGCTGCACTGACCCCAGCCTTTATGGCCATGATGTTGAATTTTTTTTTCCCCATGGTTTAGAACCAACTCCCCTAAGCCATCTCAATTTCAAAATGGAGCTCAGAGATGGGAAAATATCTAAATTCCTTTTGCACAGTCTCTGTGCTCATACAGGGGCAGTAATGGGCAGGTTGGGAGCAGGCAGGAAGGAACATCTTGGCTGAGCTCTGCACCTCTGGGCATCACAGAGGGTGGATTAAGGCTTGTGTGTACCCTGAGAGATGTCTTCCTTTACATTCATCTCTGAGTGCATCACCAAGGGACAGAAAGGAATCTTTACTCAAAAGACAGAGGAAAAACCAGTCAACTTTTATGCAAACTTTTGCTATCTGGATGGTTTCCTAAGAGCTCTATGTAGGGCAGTTCTATCCAGGCAAACACTGCAGTGAGCTGTATTGCCCTGCTGTGTACGTGCCAGGAGTGAGTGAGACTTGTCACCAGGTTTTGTTCTGCACTGAGATGAGGACAGTAAACTGCCACCAGGCTTATTCTGTGTTAAGACACTGAAAGTAGCCAGGCCCCTCACATCTTCCTGCATTTTGATGTCTCAACTCAAGAAATACATTTCTAGGTAAACTTCAAACCAGCAGAGTTCACACCATGGGCTTGATTTTTTTTTTGTTTAATTTCCTTATTCTCTGCCATTTACTTACACATGCCTGCACTGCACATGCTTGATTCCCAGCTCATCAGAAGAAAATTAATGAGTGATGGGTGGTGACAGAGCTACTCCGAGATCATCCAGATCTGCGGGTAAATGGGAAAATGTTACAAGCAACATGGAAGCCAACAAATTGACTATTTGTTGGATATTTTTAAATTTTAATATTTGAGAGGCATGTATGATGTACGTCCTAATTCCTTTTTTATGATGCTGCCTTAACTTTAAAGACAATAGGAAAATGAAAAGCAAATTGGCCTTGAGAAACCTCACAGACCCCTGCCCTTGCTTTCTGGAGTAATCTGTTTAACACTCTGTTGGCAGCAGCTCCTGCAAGGAGGAAGTTACAATTACTGGCCAAGTAATCCCACCTCTCTAAAGTCAGTTGTCCACTTAATTTTGCAAAGGAAGTTTCTTTTCCCGGGGTTTACATCAGGCTCACAACTGGAAAAGGAATTGTCTCTCTGGGGAAGCATTATTCTCCTTGAAGTCCATGTTCAAGTTTCATGCATTGCTGCCTGGAGAATACCAGAAATACCAGACTGCAGAGCTGGCAGTCCTTGTTCTTGACTGGGTCCTGCTCTTTGCTGCAGGACCAAAGCTCATCCCAAAAGTGCCTCACATTCATTATTGATGCAACAAGTGACAGGTGGTCCAGCAGCTCCACGTGGGAAAACTGAATTTTGTCCTGAAAAGCCTGGCTTGCATCCAAGCAGGTACATCCACATGGATAGGTGAGGATTCCAATATCACAGTGCAATATCACAGTGGCAACTCCTGGCTTTGCACTAGCACCTAATGGGAGGTGACCTTTGGCCACCATCACACCTGAAGTAAAGAAACCAGGCAGCTGTGTCACTCGGGGATACAGACCAGGGTGGTATGGGATAATAACGGGGCAACCCTAAAAGTAACCCAAAGCTTTCCCAGGGCAATCCACACAAAATTACACCTCTAAAGTGGTCACTTCATCTCTACAGTATTACCTGTGGCAAGAGACGAGCAATAAGCATTTAAAGCTCTAAATCGCCTGTGGGCTTCCCTCCCAGATACCCGGCAAAAAGGGTCATTACAGGCTGCCCAGAGAGGCTGGGGCTCGAAACGTTCAAGGTCAGCCGGCTGGACGGGGCTCTGAGCAACCTGATTTGGTTGAAGATGCATCTCGTGGCTGGGGGGATGGACTAGGTGACCTCTAAAGCTCCCTTCCCACCCAAACCACCCGGTAATTCCGTGCCGCCCGTGTCCGGCGCTGCGGGGTCCCCGCTCTCCGCGGCTCCGCAGGGCG
>JAHLSL010000112.1:2405534-2473025 GCA_025920805.1 Petroica traversi | reverse complement strand
GCTAATTTACATATTGGATTACTTTCAAAATACAGATAATCTCATGATTTTTGCACACTTAATACTGTTGATATCCCGACTCTGCCCTCTCCACCACGGTGTCTCAAAAAATGAATTTTTACCCTGAGCCCAACTCTGATGTAGCTGCCCCCATCTCAGTCCCAAAAAAGTCACTCTCTCCAAATATCTTAGGGGGTTTTGTCCCAACTTCAGAATCTCGAATAGAATAGCAGCATTTTATCTATTCTCCACTGCAATGGAGAATGGTTTTGAACCTGAAAAGGCTGAGTATGGTGTAAATCATAAAGCCAAAGCCTCACTTGAGTCTGAGAGGAAAATACGAGCTTTTTAAACTGCAGCCACATGGTGTGAATCTTATACAACAAATAATAATTCCTTGCAGCATCACTTCCTTTCCAGGCTGGGAGAGGACACATGGTGAATCTTCTGAGCCTCCAGAATTTCCACTGAGACAGGAGTAGCTACAATAGGTTTTCTCTGAAAGTCTGTAGATGCCTCTCCATTTATTTTCCTCCCAAACAATGTGGGTGTCATCCTGTGGGTGGGAATGTGTTTGATGTGATACAACGTGAAAGGAAAGGGGTTGGCTCTTTCATATCTCCAACTGAGGGATAAATTCTGCCCTTGGGGTAGAGATACTCCATGGAACCTCGCAGAGTGCAGGCTGGTCTGGGGTCTGTGGCCACCCCAAGGCTGCCCCAAGTAGTCCCTTGTCAGGAGAAAGGAGCTTGTGTGCCACAGCAGAGGATGGATTCCTCCTACAACAGAAAAAAAAGGAGTTAAGTTGCTGTGAAGTTTTTATTCTCCCATGCCAGGGCTTCACAGATGTCAGGTATTTTTCAGAAGCAGTAACTTCATGCAGAAAAAGGAAGTGTCTGGTGGCTTTCCTTAGGCTGGCCAGGAAAATCAGAGAAAATTTCAGGGCACAGACTGGTCTTCAGATATTAAAAAAAAAAATAAATTCTTCTCCCTCTGACTTTGATCCTCCAGATACTCTCTAATAAGAGCTGTAGCTCATTTCTCTCATGCTTTACAAGGTCAAAATCAGTATTGTATTTAATATCCTGTTTTGGATGTCCTGCTTAGAAAAATAACATAACTACTCTTTTCCAAGATATATTATCTTCATTTTTGCTGGGGCAGGTGCACAGAGAGAATTTGTGCACAGGCCCAGAGCTGGTACAAATGTGCACCAGTAAGACAGACAGATCTACAGATAAAGGAGTCTTTGAAACAAGTCTACTCTTCTGTCTAACACTTGGGGGAAAAAAAAAATTCCTGCAGCTGCTTTGGCATGGTTGGCAGAGTCACAGCAGTTTTTGGTGATGCTCAGTCTGTGGATCCCTGTGGTGGAGATGTTGGTGCTGCCCATCAGTGGAGCTCAGGAACATTTGCATCCACTTGGTGCTGTCCAAGGGTCTTGGGTGAAGATCTGGATTTCACACACAGCTTTTAGTAAGTGTCTTCCTTTAATCCACTTATTTAACTTCCATTTTTCCTTTATTAAACTGACCCCATCTAAGCAGTCCTACCTCTAATTTTGTTTCCTGTCATGTTTGACTCTCAGAATTTCTCACTGCTGCTGCTCAGAGCTGAAACATTTCCCCAGCAGCCTGAGCAAAGCAATGATGCAGCTGAGCCCTGGGTCCCTGGCTGAGGAGTGGTGGAGTGAGGGTTACAGACGTGTACAAGGAGAATTAAACCTCATTCAAACCTCCTTCCTCAGAATCCTGAGTGAAAGCCTCACCGTATCGACCAGGCTGTTGATAGCTCTGAGGTGGGGAAGTGCATGTCCTGGGTGTCTGATTTCACAGGGCTCGGGTTTTTATTCCCTTGCTGCAGAAGAAAGGCTGAAAACTTGGTATTTTCACAGTGTGGGAAACAGTTTCCTTCCTTGATGCTTTCCTTCTCCTCAAGACCAAACACACTGGGATGATGTTCCTTCCCCTACTGTGACTCCCCAGGGATGTAGGATGATGATTAATTATTTAACTTTGCCAGCAATGCTGAAGGAGTGTTTTTGCTCATTGGGGCTGGCAGGAGGGGTGACAATCAGTAGGGCAGCCTCTGCAGGACTGTGCAAAGGCACCAACTAATCTGAGTTACACTGAGAACCAGCACTGCTTGCACAAGGAGAGACAAAACCTCTGAGACCAGAATTATTTTGCTGCCCTGGTTGTACCTTTTTCAAGAGCTGGAAAATATCCCAGTCTCCTTGCCCAGCATATGGAAGGGACAGTGCACTGAACAATTCCAGTCATGAAAACCTGAACACATCCTCCTGAGAAGATGGGAAATGACATTAAAATGGCTGCACTTCGATGGTGTTCAAGTGAAAATACCTCGTTCCTCATCAGCAGCTCCCTGGGAGTGCACCACTCTCAGATCATTGCTGATGGGAACAGAGATGCTGCTTTTTCTCTTTGTAGATCTTGCCAAGCCCAGACTGGAGAAGGGGAGAGGGCTGATGACATCCTTAGTACTACAGCAAATGCCTCAAAACTGCTTTTGCTCACCCTTAAACTGTGCTGAGAACAATAATAAAAAAGACCCTCCTAGTTTTCAGTCTAATTTACATCTATTTCTCCTGCATCCAGCAGGACCTTCCTGGAGCTTTACCCTCATGATTTGCCAACCAACTCTTTTTTGAGGCAACAAAATGCAAAATTTCTTGTCATAGAAATTTACTTTGGCTGAGGAAGACTGATGCTTCACATGAGGTCCATCCTTTTGGTTCTAGAATTCTCTTTGCTTTTTGATATTTGATATCACCTTACTTTATCATTGAAAACTTAATTAAAGACCCAGACATTCCAGAAAAGGAAGAAACTCGCAGCACTTTTTTTCCTACATGAGTCATTTTCCTCTGAATTCCACGTTTTTGTCACATTCCAAACCTCACACTTAGACGCTGACATATGGAGAATTCTTCAGGCACTGCTTCTCTACAGAAGGTGTATTTTGGCTTTAAAGCTTTATTCTCAGTCTTACAAAAGACCAGAACCAAGATCCTAGCCAATGCTTCCTTCTGAGGCTCCTCTCTTTCCTTTCTCTCTACCAAGTAGAAAAATGCTCAGAAATTGGTGCACAATGAAAAGACAGAACCTCTGTTATGATTGCTGAGGTAACTTGCAGCAGAGTCTCGAACTGCTGGGCAGTTGCTCTCCCCAGAGTTCCTTGAGCCTGTTTTACCCATCTGATTTTTGCAGAACATGGCTGAGAAAGGCAGTGAGCTCCCAAGCAGTTGTGTGCAGCTCACTGAACTCCATGAGCTCTGTCTTACACATTAAACACAATAATTTTGTTTTACAAAGACATTGATTTTCTGCCACAGGAGAGAAGAATTCTCTACCAGCACTGCTCTCCCACTGACTTAGTGCAGCATTTTTCTGGACAGAGTGTATGGTTCTGTGTATGGAGACAGCCCACCAGGCATTGTGTGAGGAAAGACTGAACAACACCACTGTGGTAACATATTTAAGAAAAAAAATCAAAACAAAGTGGGGGCAATTTGAATTCCAGATAGAGAATTAACCCTTCATTAATTTTTTTCCTCTCCTCTGCCCAGCTGTGGCAGGGGAGGGTGAACAAGCAGCTTTCATGAGTGCCTGGCATTTGGCCAGTGTCAAACCACAACAAGATACTGTGATTAACAGCTATAAAGATGCTGGCACATGAGCAGTGCACAGCATTTTAATTTTTCATGGCAGTTGTCTCTGTCAGGGCTGTGCCACAGTCCTGTGCTGAACCCTGGGAGCCTTATGGGGTTTCCTGGAGTTTACACTGCTGAGGGGAAGATGGACTGTCAGGTCTTGTGTCCCTACACAAGAAATACAGGCTCTGTTTCCAGGTTAATGGTGTTAAGGAAACTTCCACTCCTGAGACTCTCTGGCTGTCACACCCTCAGTGCCAAGAGCTTTCACTGCTGGGACTGGAGCCCCTCTCAGAAGCTGCTCCAGTACCCAGCAGGTCCTGCTTGATTCCCACACTCACAGTCAGACCAGCTTTTCTCATCGTTTCCACCCCAGGTTTGCTATGACAGAGTCTGGTTCCATAAAGTCATTTATTCACAGTGCAGCAGCACAAAACCAGCCCGAGCTGGTGCCTTGAGAAGGGACCCCAAATAAAGCATTTTTTATACCTTTATATATATCACAATGCTCCTCCTGAGTCCCCGCTCCTGCTGTGTGTCACAGGGTCCCTCAGCTGCTGTCACCCATCTCCACGCCCTTTGTTATGCAAAGGATCGGCAGCTCAGGGCCTCTTGTCTCCCTGGAGGAGCTCAATCTGCAGCTGGCACTGCAGCTGCACACAGAGCAACCTGCACCACGTTATTTCTCATCAACAGAATTCAGTGTTTGCTTTCTGCCTGAGCAGAGGTGAAGGGCGAGGGTGCAGAGCCAGGGAATCGGGGACAAAGCATCCACGATTCACTGAATTGATCCATGTTTAAATGAAAACTGTCACCAGCTGTAATTGCATTGAACTCCTTCTTCCTCTCAGGTAAAACTGCCCAAGAATAGAGCAGGACATCCTTTGCACCCACTGCAGTGGGACAGAAATTGCAGGGGTGTCCTGTGAGTTTCACTGCAAAAGAGATGCTGAGAACCAACAGAGACAAATCCCAGAGCCTGTGTGACGTGTCCATGGTCACCGTGGGTATTTTGCTGTGTCCAGCACTGGCTGGGCTTCACAGAGCAATCATCTCTCACAGCTGAGGTAAGGAAAGGGCTGTAAAAGGCTGAGTCAACATTTCTTTCTTTTGACAGTGATCCCTGCATGAACAGCTGAGAATCTTGGATTTTAGGCTGGCATTCAGCTCCGATGTTGGGGCAAATCCTCTGTGGAGGAAATGTCTATCTGCCCAGGGGCTCATTAATAGGAAGGTTACTGAGTAAATGTTTATATTCTTGATTAAACGTGATAGATCTGTATCTGTTCTTTGCCATCCTTCCCTTGCCTTCCAGGCTATTATGAAGTCAAGTGTGGAAAGAGAAGAACAAGGGAAACACTGAAGCACAAGACACTTTGATTTTACTAGAAAAACCCACTTGTCCCTGACAACTCCCATTATTTTCCTAAAAATATATTTTGATAAGAGGAATTCAGAAGTCCCAAGCTGGAGAAAAAGCAGTGGATGGGAGGTGCAGGTTCCCCTGCTCTCCAGTGAGGAGCCACAGCACGGGATGGTGCCAGCAATGTGACAAACAGTGGCCACGTGTCCTCTGTGCTCTCCTGTTGTTTTCATAGACTGAAATAATCTCTGTGCATGGAAACACAAGTGAAATCACAGCATAACTCTGGGGATCCCTGGAGGTCTGGAGTGGAACCTCGTGCTGGAAGCTGGGAAGCCCAGAAGCTTCCAGGTGATGCAAAGCCCCATCCTGCTGGGACCTGAAAATCCATGGGGTGGAGGTTCATAAAGAGCTGAGTTACAATCACAGGACAGCAGGGGGAGAAAACAAGGAGGGGAATTTTGCCTCCCTGAGGAAGCAGCTCCTGGGAAGGCTGAGAAACCACCAGAGATCCCAGTGATCCCAGTGGCCCATCCCAGAGAGGCACAACTGGCAAGCAGCCAGCAAGACATTATGGTCAGAGGTTGGTAGCACATAGCAGAGGAAGGAGATAAAACAGATTTAAAAAATCAAAACAAAAGGAGTGTTCCTGTCTTTTCACGTGTGTTTCAAAATTATGCTTTGATTTTTCTCAGTGGCAAAAAATCGGAGTAGAAAAATAGAAGGATCAGCCTGGCAATGGAAGATCTTCTGGCTCATGATTCACCTAGCAGAACTAGTCTTGTTTCTAGTCAGGAGAAAAACAGAATGTGCAGACATAATAAATAATTTCTCATATTTTGTGAATTTATAGGTAATTACATATTAGAAACCATATGGAGAAAACAACACTGAGGAAAAAAACCTCAAAATAATTTCCATTTTGTACATTTAGAAAAAATATTTTTTGACATTTTGTCGAAAATCTCATTAAATTTTTGAAAATTTGTGTTTCTAAGCTTTTTATTGGCTATTATTTTTTGTTTTCTGTCTTTTTTTTTTCCCTTTGGTCTGAAATTTTGAATGGATTTTGTTACTTTTGCTCCATCTTCTTTTCCTTGCATTTGACATTGTCTCACTGGGGTTTTTTTTGTGGGCAAACTGAACAGTGAAGAAAAAACTATTTCTGCTCATCCAAATCCTGTCCAAAACTACACTGGAAAAAGAAAATTAAGGAAGGGAGAGGATAAAACCCATCTGATCAGATGAAATAAGGACAATATAGTGCTTATGGACCTTTGTGTTTTATTTGTATCAAATCTCAGCATCAGAGTCTGAGCTACTTGCTACTGTTCATGGATGTTAGTGAGAGGCTTTTAGTATTATTATCTCCCTTTTTATAACCATGGAGCTACTTTCACTTTAATATCATATTTAGATTCCATGCTTTCAAAATAATTGCTTCAGTATCTGTCATTGTCATTAAGGGAAGGTATTTTGGATGTTTCCCCTGGGTCTGATCCAATTTTTTCCTGAGAATTGTAGCAAGCGCCCCCATCCATACTCAGGCAGCTCACAATGCAGCTTCAGTGCCTAAGGAATTCAGTAATTTACTTTTAAAAATTTTAGCAGACAGCTAGAGTAGATAAATGCATTGCTTGTGAAGTTCAACAGATAAAGACATTGTTCATTTTCATAGCACTGGATAAAAATACCTCAGAAACTTCTAAGCATGGCAGAAAAGAAAGAGCTAAGTGTAATAACATTTACATATCCAATAAAGAGGCAGATCCTGAGTAGTTTGTGGGCACCTCTTGGCCCGCAGCTCCTCAGCCAGGGCCTGATGCCTGGGATGGGCAGCTGGCTCTGGTGAGCAGCACCCAGCACAGGAAAGGGCTGCTCCTTTGGGAGAATCCAGAGACCCTGGGGACAGAGAAGCAGATCAGGACCCTCCATCTGTGCTTCCTATTTCCCCACTGGGAGATGAACTGCAGCTCCGCACAGCACTGACCCCTGGAAGGTGAATTTCTCCTCTTTGCTCAAGCACACTCAGGAAGGCAAGCACTGCATTGTTAAGGGTTAAGCACAAGGGGACTGTGATCCAGAACAAGGTCTTACTCTCAGAGAATTGCAATTGCTGAGCTGAACCTGCCCCAGCATCCTCTGATCACTCACAGAAGAGTTTATTTCACTGAGTGCTGCCCAGAGCAAGGTGAAATGCACACAGCCAAGCAGAGCTGGTGCACCCCCACCAGGTGAATGTCCAAGGATATTTTCTAATTATTTTACTTCCTTCTTGTATTTGCTGTGCCAGGCCCAACCCTTGCATGCACAGCAGTCACCTTGAGAGCAGAATCTTCTGAGAAATGGGTGAGCTGAAGTGGCACTGCAGCTCCCTGGGGGCTTGGGCTCCAGCCATCCCTCCTTCTCTGTGGAACACTGGGGCTGCAGTCACACATATTCAGTGTCAGTGGGCTATTTGCTACATTGCTAGAAAATGTTCACTTTGGAAACTTTTTGGATCTTCTGTGCTGCAGGTGATGCTGGAATGATTTTTGTCTTTTCTTTTATATACCTTTTACACAGTTCTCTGTATCCACAAGTATCAGCAGCATGCACACTTGCAACCTTTTACTTACTTTAGTGCTCAGTGTTTGTAAGTGTTCTGCAGGCCCTGAGCCTGAACAGCTCAGAGCTGCAGAGCCAGGGACACCAAACATTCTGCTGGCTCAGGAACCCAAGGTCTCCTGACAGGAGGATTCTGGAAACTCGAGCTGAGCCCAGCCCAGCCCCAGCATTGGGCTCCCTTGTTGGATCTGGGCTGTGTAAAGTCTAGAACTGGTGTGTGTGACTGACGGGGGTGCATTTGCCACGCTGGCACCTGGGTGAAGTGGATGCATCAAACAGGATCCTGATTAAAATACTGAGGTAAAGACCCCAACCCTCTTAACCGTGTCTGGCTTCATTTTCTATAACACCAGGAAAAGGCATCACAGGAAATCTCCTCAGGGGCCCAGCTGTGTGAAGATACTTCTGCTCTCACAATGGAAGGATCCACTTTGAGTGCTTTCTCCCACAGAGAGTTTCCTTACAAGTTGCACAAAGCAGAGAAAATTAGAGTGATGCTTCATTTCTCTCTTTTGATTTCTGCTTCTAGCTAGCAACAGGGCCTACCAGTAGTCCTTCCTTTGAAATGAGCACTGGAATGTTGCTAGTTACTGCTGTACAGAGCACCTTTCCCTGCTGAGATTGTAATTCATGGTCCTTGCTGTGGGTGGAGTCACACCCTCTTTGCTTCCTTTTTTTGTCTTGTTCTGCTCTCTTTCTTTTTTCAGCTTTTTTTAAGCTTTCCTCATGAAGCAGAATTTACATCACTTGCTTTAAGCCTCCACATTGCAGCTGTCTGAGTGAGTCAGCCTGGAAAGAAGCAGAGTCTCCCAGGAAGTGCCTGCTCTGATCCTCTTTGGGGCTGGCAAAACTGCACCTTCCAGTGGCTTTGCTGCTGCGGGGAGCCCTGGGCTGGACAGAACCCACCGGTTTCACCCAGCACTTCCACAGTGCAGCTGGGGCATCCTCCAGAGTGCAGAGGGCCAGCAAAACCAGCAGCCACTTTCCTTTGGAACTCCACATGGGTGACATTGCTGTTGTTAAAAACGAGGTCCTTTTTCTGTTAAAGTTAAAAGGTTTTTAATAAAAAATCAACAAGAAAAGACAAAGACAAGGCAACTTGTGCACTTGGCACAGAGCCAGAACACAACTCTCCTAGAGAGAGACTTTCTTTATATACTTTTTTTACTGTTACAGCTTGTTGTATAATTCAAATGAAGTTCTTTTGAAGAATTCAGTTAGTCCTTTATCAATCCCCGGCAGAGGGGTCTCTTATCCAGGAATAGCTTGATAGGAATAAATCACCTTGCTTGACGGGTGGTTTGGGAGTAATTTTTAACATAGCAATGTTAATTATTTCTCAACTATTAAGCAAAACTAGAATAGCTACATTTCTACACAAGCACTGCTTCTGCAAGGATCAATATTATACACACAGCATTCATTATTTGCGAAAAACCAACACTATAATATGCATTTATAACACTGTGATGCTGGTGGCCCCCACGCCCTCAGGGGCAGGGACAGCGAGCGCTGCCTTCGGTCCCTGCTCAGAGAGGGCAGAGAGAGCTCAGCCCTTGCTGGGGCTGCAAGCACAGGAGCCGTGGCAGCACCGCTGCCTGCCCGGAGGGTGGGAGGGAGCTGAATCACCAGCCGGGAGCTCCGTGTCGGTGTCTGAGCTCGCTTCAGCACTGCAGACGAGCGGAGAGCACAACCAGGCACGGAGGCTTTTCCTTTTGTCTCTGAGACCTTGCCCTGCTCCTGGCGGGACCCTGAGAAGCAGAGCAGGAGGAGGTGTCACCACAGGCATCCATGGGCTGCTTGGCTCGGTCTGAGATGCTCTGGTCTTGTTTCTTGTCAGCAGAAAACGATGTATCTGAGGGGCTCACTTGGACATTCAAAGCAGCCAACTGAGCAGCCCTCAGGAGGGCAGGGTTAAAGTGTCCCTCTGATAATTATGAGATTAACCCACCTGCTTTACATGGTGTGAGCACTGGATCCAATAAAAGAACCGCGTAGCTGTGTGATAAACCTCTATCAAAATGATGCCCTATATCAAAACATTTGCTCTGCCTGGCTTTGGGGTGACAAACCACAAAGGCTTAAGCATTTAGTGGGGTTTCCTCCACGAGCAGATAGGAAAAACAATTTCTACATCTCAGTTGTTTTTAGACAGTAGCATTCAAAATATCCTCTGCACACACTCTCCAAACCTAGGGTGCATCAGAGCCTCACTCATATAAAATCTTTGTGATTCTCTCTGCTGCCAATGGAGAACATTCCCCATGCAGCACAAACCTGATCTTGCAACAAACCCTTTCCTTGCCCTCACATAGGTAAGAAAGGGATGATCAGCTTAAGTTAAATATCAAACTCCAGAGCATCTCACTCTGAAACCACCAGCCTATGAGCCTGATAGAGAAGGAAATGAATGAAAGGCATAGCTATGATCATTTCCCACAGCTATAATTCCATGAAAAATTCAATTCTGGTCATCTAGAAGGTCCAAGAGGCACAGGATTCTACACAGTGCAGCCAAATTAGATGTAACAGCCCTGTGATAACAGGACCATCCAACAGGGCTCTTGAGGTGTTCCCTGCTCCCTGTGCCTCCTCCACAGGTACTTCACCAGCATTTCAGTGGAAATTACTTTTCCCTGTTGTTTAGGAATGGAATTCCCCAATTTAGAGCTCCCACTAAAGCATTCACAACTCACTCAGACCCCTCCTTTGTCTCCCTCCCCCTGCAGTGGGATGGAAAGGAGAATTGGAGGCACAAAAGGTAAAGACCACAGGCTGTGACAAGAACAATTTACTGGAGACAGCCATAAAATAAGAAGCAAACAAAAATAGGAACAATATTAAATAACAGAGTCTACAAGAGATGTTCCCTCTTCAACATGGGCCAAAGAAGCTTCTTTTGGATGAGGAAGTGGAACTTTTATAATTACAGTGGAAGAATTAATTAAAATTTCAGCTGTTTCTACCATCATGACTTTGGCTGAGTTTACAAGGCCAAATTATTAGCCCTGCTCTAAAGTGCCCCAGGAATAAAGTACAGAGAAGTGATTGCTGTAGGAAATCACTGTTTAAGTCATTTAGTCATTATTTCAGGGATCTGCATAGGATGGACATTCTCTAAAAAAAAATGGATTTGTAATAGCAGCAGGCCCATGCCCTGCTCAAGATGCTGTCACCAGAGTCTGGATCCAGGGGGAGAACCCAGCCCTGAGTGTGGCATCTCTGCCTTGACCCTCATCCATTGTGACACAAGAATAACCCCATGGTCCCAGCCCCTCCTGGCTGCTGCAAAAATCAACCCTGTCCTGGCTGGAACCAGGACCCCTGTGAAGCCACTTGTAACCATTTTATTTTGGAGCTTCTTCAACAACTGATTTAAAAATTATTAAAATAAGTGAAAAACCAAAATACTTTAAACTAGAAAAACTCTGGGTTTGCCTGAAGTGTGAGCCATCTTAGGGGTCTGATTTTAATCACCTTGTGCCATGTATTTATCAATGATGACCCTTTATTTAAATGCAATAACTCAGAAGGTGTCACACTGCCCCAATGGGAAGCAAACCAGCATTGGCTTGAGGCAAGATCTGGTCATGGAAGGAGTTCTGGCACTCAGTCCACTCTCCCTGAAGGGCAAAAATCCCACCAGGCAAGCATTTTCTCCCCTTTGTGAACCACAAACCACGTAGGAATGTGGTTTGGCCTGTGGATGTGGGACTGTCCTTGTTTTATCCTGGGAGTTGTCATGACTTGGCGGGGAGTTTGAGCTGCTGTAATGCAGGGGAATTCTGCAGCATCCAATTCACTGAGCATTCTTGAAAACCCATTTATTTTCTTCCTGTAGTTGTGTAGCTTTTTTCCTACTGTTAAATGGAAAGGTGGAGATAACGGCATCTGTTATAATAAAAATACATTGACTTTAAACTTCTAATTATACAATGACCAATTTACAGAAATGTCGTATTTTAATCACTCTTCAGTATGCCAGAAAAAATCACTTTTAAAAGGCAGTTCTAACTGCGTTTTCATGTCAGTGGGAGAGGTGCAAGCCAACATTTTGTCAAATATGCTAAATTTCACGAGGACAGAGCTACATATATCTATAACTGAGGATGCTGTGTGAGGAAGGGCCTGTGTGGAGAAGGCTCTGGCACAGAGCAGTGAGTGATGCCAATGCTTTGGGCAAGAACTACTGGGGAAAAAAACTGACAGAGTAACATCCGTCACAGCTCTGTCCAAATGCAACCCCTTGAGACTTTGGTTCAAACCTGAATTACCGAGTTTTCTTTGTTGTTTGTTTATAAATTGCAGAATTACAAAGCAATACAGGTATTATGAGACTTCTGGGGACCATCTGGTCCAACTAATTTCCCCAAAGCAGGACCAGCTTTGAAGGTGGATTAGTTTTCAAATTAATTCAGGTTGTTGAGGGCTTTCCACATTTAATGTCTTTGAGAATGAAGCCTCCACACCCTCACTGGTTTCCTCTTCCAGTGTTTTCCCACTTCAGTGTGGCACCATTGGGTATTTAGAAATCTGAAGCCAGTAATTCATATCCTTCTAAGAGCCTGAGCAGGCAAGTTCCAGGCTGTCTCACAGAACAACCTGGAAGTTTGTTCTGACTCAGAAAAGTCAGCAAGGCTCATGAAATAGTTAATGAGATCAAAGCCTCCTGCTCCTGAAAATCCCAATCAAGCAGCCTGTTTTTCTCATGTTTTGGAGCTTTTTCAGCACAAACCAGGTGGCACTCATCCCCATTACCAGTTTCCTGGGCAGAACACGTTAGCCTGCACTTGCTGTGTTCTCTGGAGATGTCTGATGCAATCTTGAGTCCATGTGCTCTGACTCACTTGCTGGAAGAGACCCGGGGAGCTCTCAGTGCCAGCTGATTTGCAAGCTGTTTCACTTCTTTAATTGATCCTATCTGCTGGGAGCACGTTTGTGTGCAAGATAAGACATCTTTGATATGAGATCCAGCCCTACCATGGCAGAGAACCCATGACCAAATAAAGTGAGATTCTGTGTGGCACCCTCAGTGGCACCGAATGTTTCTCATCCTCCCAGAGAGGCCCATCTGCCTGGCAGGGCAGGAGCAGACAGGCAGTTCGGAGCTCAGGCACATCCAGACACTCTGCAGTGATGTTGGCACACTCTGGGATGTGTCGGTCTGCCATGTGCAAGGAAGGAAAGTCCACAGTGGCTCCCAGAGGATGTGGTCTCATGGGAGCAGAACAGTGAGCAGGCAGCTGAAGCAGGCTCTGCACCAGCTCTTCCTGGAGCTGGGGGTGCCAGATCATCTCCTGGGACAATGCTTCCTTTCTGAGGGAGCTGTGTCCATGCCACACCTTGCCCCAGCTGCAGGATTTGTCTGCACGAGGTGCGGGACAATTCCCACTCCAGCAGCCTGCAGGGGAGGTGGGCAAGACCTGCCAAAGCTGTCTGAGAGGATGAGCAGGCTCTGGCAGTGAGCCATGGGGTGTCCCCTGCCATGCAGCTCCTTGTCAGGTCATTCTGTCCTTCCCTGGCTGCTGTGCCCTGCCTCTGCTCCGAGCTCAGCTCTGGGGTTCTCGTGCCACAGCTCGTTCCACCCTGGGACAGCCCAGCCTCTCCTCTTTCTGCTGAGCACTTCATGCAGCTCAGCCTCTGGCAGCTGCATCCCTTCACTGTCCTGCTTTCCCTCAGCGCCTCAGCTCCCTTTTGCAGATGAGAGGCCCTGGTACTGCTGTGCTGCACCCAGCTCTGCAGCCCCCAGCTCAAGAAAAATATGGACCTGTTGAAAAAGGTCCAGAGGAAGCCACTAAGATGCTCTGAGTTTGGGAGCCCCTCTGCTGTGGAGACACAGAATCAAAGAATCATGGAATGGTTTGAGTTAAAAAAGGGACTTTTAAGATCATCCAGTTCCTACCCCATGTCATGGACAGGGAGATCTTTCACTAGACCAGGTTAGCTCAGAGCTCCAGCCAGCCTGGCCTTGAAGACTTCCAGGGATGGAGCAGCCACAACTTCTCTGGTTCCAGTGCCTCACCATCCTCACAGCAAAGAATTTCCTCCTAATATCTAATCCAAACCTATTCTCTTTTAGCTTGAATTCTTTCCCCCTTGCCCTGTCACCACATGCTCCTTAGTAAAAGGTCCCTCTGTCTTGTCAGCTCCATTTAGGTGCTGGAAGGCTGCAATTAGCTCACCCTAAAGCCTTTTCTTTCCCAGGCTGAACAATTCCAATTCTCTCAGCCTTTTTTCCTTGTAAGAAAGGCATTCCATCCCTCTAATCAACTCAGTGGGCTCCTTTGGAGGAAGAGGAGGAGGAGGAGGTCTAGATCTTCCTTGTGAGGAGGCAGCACTGCAGGTGGGGGTGGCACCTGAGAGGAGCAGAGGGGCAGAACCCCATCCCTCACCCTGCTGCCCGTGCTGCTGGCAGTGCAGCCACCATGCAGGTGGTTTCTGAGTCCCAGCACTCGTGGCCAGCTCCTGCCCAGTCTCTCATCCACCAGCAGCCTCATGTCCTTCTCAGCAGGGCCACTCTGGGTCAGTTCATCCCCCGGCCTGGGTTGATTCCAAGGATTGCAGCCCCAGCACTTGATCTTATCAACCTCATGAGATTCCCATGGGCCACTTCTCAAGCTCTTCCAAGTCCCTCTGTATGACATCCCACCATTCAGGTGTGTCACCTGGACCCCTCCTCTTGGTGTCACCTGCAAAGAGCTGAGGGTGCACTCGATCCTTCCATGTCATTAATGAAAATATTAAATAACTCTGGTCGCAGTACAGACCCCTGATGGACACCACTTGTCACTGATATCCACCAGGACCCTGAGCCATTGACCACAACCCTCTGGATGGGATCATCCAACCCCTTTCTTGTCCATCTAAAAGTTCATTCATCAAATCCATCTCTCTTCAGTTTAGAGACAGAGCTGGGGTTGTTCAGCCTGGTGAAGAGAAGGCTCCAGAGAGAGCCCCTGGCAGGGCCTAAAGGGGCTCCAGGAGAGCTGGAGAGGGACTGGGGACAAGGGCTGGAGGGACAGGACCCAGGGAATGGCTTCCCAGTGCCAGAGGGCAGGGCTGGATGGGAGATTGGGAAGGAATTGTTCCCTGGGAGGGTGGGGAGGGGCTGGGATGGAATTGCCAGATTTGCTGGGGCTGCCCCTGGATCCCTGGCAGTGCCCAAGGCCAGGCTGGACATTGGGGCTGGGAGAGCCTGGGACACTGGGAGGTGTCCATGGCTGCAGGTTGGCACAGGACATTCTGTGAAGTTCTTTCCAGCCCAAACCATTCTTTGATTCTGTGATATCCACATTTGGATATTTGGAAAGAAAACTGTATGAGGGACTAGGATGGTGCAATCAGGAAATATCTCAGGCTGGCAGGCATCCACAAGGATCAATGCATCTCCCTTTTTAAGATGCAGACAATAAACCTCCTCTCTGGAGGTTTTATGTGCAGGCACAAATGAGAGTGCAAGGTCAGCTGCAGAGGAACCCTGACACCGGATTTTCTCAGCCTTCATGGATGGCACAGAACAAATCTTGTGCTCTCTTATGCTTTGAGGACTCTCATTCAGGTGCTCCAAGGCACCCTGTCCTGGGCAGAGCCAACACGTGCACAACGGGGTCTTTCCCAGCACAGAATTTTGAGTTTTGTGAGCTACTCTATTTCCCTTGCATCAAGGCTTGGACCGGACACTTGAAATGGAAAATTAAGTAGCAAATCCTTACAGTTTCTGAAACAGAGATAAATGGGTCTGTTGGAACAGAGCCTCAGCATGACAAGTGATTATTTTCTGACATTTTGAAAGAGAAGCATTTCTTTCTGACATTTTCAAAAATACGGCTTTCCCCCTCCCTCCAGTTTTTGTGTTCAAATTTTCAATTACAATTTTAATTAAAAATGACTGTGAGTGGAAGGCAAACTGTGTCAACAAAAATGGACAAATGTGCTTCCTCGTACATTCTTATCACCCCACCACTCCTGCAGGAGACAAGTACTGTATTTCAAATAAGCCAGAATATTTTCTATTGGTCCCAGAAGAAAACATTTTGGTTTCCCAAATTAAATTAAATCCAGTATTAAATGTAATGAGTGCTGAAACCACAATATCTGCATTTCCTCCTGTGCACAAGCAGATGTTTCAGAGAAAAGTGCAGGAATCTCTTTACAGCAGAGTTGCCCCAGCCCTACCAGACCAAACCACCAGCTTTTGGGCTGAATTTTAAAAGGGATGCAGACTCTAAAGAGCAACATGCAGCTTATCCCCCTGAGATCCACACAGCTGCATCCAGAGATCCCAGGAGTGTTTTGGTGCTCCAGAGCTGCTCTGTGTCTCC
This sequence comes from Petroica traversi, assembly GCA_025920805.1. Classification (NCBI taxonomy): domain Eukaryota; kingdom Metazoa; phylum Chordata; class Aves; order Passeriformes; family Petroicidae; genus Petroica; species Petroica traversi. Next base: position 2,457,061 of record JAHLSL010000112.1, on the reverse strand, counting down.
AAAGTGCTGCTCTCCCTACAGCTCTGTCCACTGAGATGCATTATCCTAAACCCACAGATTAAAGAGGGCACCACATACAGCTGTTTGCATCTGTCTGCTGCAAAATTTCTCCACTCTACCTGGACCCTGCCCTCCTGTCCCCACAACACCCCCAGAGCAAGGTCACTGAGCCCCTCTGGGGAAGGGTTGGGCTGGGGGAGAGGAGCTGAGGCTCTCAGGGGAGCCCAGCCCCAATCCCACTGTCAGGACAAGGCCCAAGGTACCCAAACATCTCCAAGCAAGGCTCTCTTCTGCCAGAGGAAGCCTTGCTGCTTAGCTCAGTGTCAGCTGAGCCTTGCAGAGAAGGTTTCTAGCAGAGGCGAGTCCTGTGATGCAGCACTGAGTCTATATTTGTGCACAGATAGGAAAGTTCACCCACTCTATGTATAGAAAACCTAAATGTGTCGTGTGTGTTAACTGCTTTTTCTGTGTGTGCTCACAAACCCGCTGGGACAAATTTAGGCTGTGCCACAGAGCCATCCCTTCCCCAGGACTCCTGCTGGTGTCTGGTTCCAGGAGAGGAGAACCAACACAATAATTCCCCAATAGTCTCCAGCTGACCCTGCATCACCCTCTGTGAGTCACCATCACCCAGATCTCATCATAAAAAGAACATTTTTGACTGTGTGCTCGATCCAAGCATCTAACTGAGAATAAAGGGAAAGTCCAGCAGAACTTTTAAGCAGATTTTAAACTTTCGAGTATTTTTCTCAAGCCATAATAAAAGTTCAGCTTTATATTCCAGAGTTATTTACCTCTTTCACTTACATGAAGCTTATTTTTCTAAGCAAATGTTAAATATTGTACTTTTTTTGCACCAAAGACTTTACCAGTTTGTCTTCTTCTGGTCTTAGGATTTAGCCTGCATATTAAATGCAATTAATGAGATATTGTGTAAAAGATAAAATCTAATTACCCTAATGATAATTTAAACAATAATCATATTTAATAAACAATATTTCTTAAAACCTAATTTCATAAGCACTCCAGTGGTCTATTTAAGCACCTTTTCTCTTTCAGCCATTGACACAATCCCTTTCTTTGTGCTTCCTCATTTTAGATGGAAAGAAATGAGAAGGAGGTGTCTTCACAAACAAACTGTGGGCCTGCTGGTTGATAAAGGGAGATACTGAGAGGTGAAAGAAGCAATGGGGAGGAACCAGAAATTCCATAGGAATCTCACTAATTGACACAGACTGTTACTCACTCAAGACTGCTAAATCTGTGGACTTAGAGAAAAAAGAGAGACACAAAGAAAAGAAAAATTAGAAGGGGTCTGTATTAGGCATTTCTGGAAGTCTGAACCTCTCAAGCACCTCAGCCAATGGGGAGAGGGAAATTGGGATAGAAAGGAGGCTGCATCCTCCAAAAATTTGAGAGACCCCATGGGAAATGTCCTATGGCTTCTCCCTTTATTCAAACGAAGTTACAGGACTTCTCTGTCTCCTTTTTGGACACAAACCTCTGGTGTTTGTGGATTCATTTTCCTGACAAGATCTTTTGAGCAGCAATCTGCCTCCCAGTCAGCATAACTGGAAGAGAAAATATGTATTTGATCTGTGGTACCTTATTGTCATCCACCTGAAGGAGCCACAAGTGGGAAATAATCACAGGGAAGAAGGGCTGGATGGAGGGAATACCTGCAGTCCTGGAGGCTGTAGGATCCTGGAGAGCTTCTACCCAGAGCAGCTCAGGAAGATGCTACAATCTAAATCGGATGGATTTTTCTGGCACCTGGCTGGAGACTGACCTGTCACCTTGTTGGAAATCATATACATTTCAAAAATTTTTATTTTATAACTTTAGTCAAGTTTGTTCACCTTTGTCCAGGGGAAAAGGGAATTGAAATACTGAATTTTTCAAATATCTGTTTCACCAGGGAAACCTGATGAGTTTGACATTTACATAATTGGGAGTAGCAGCTGACACAAAGATACCAGAGATCAACAGACATTAACAAACATCAACCCCAGACTTTGTTCCTGGCATGGTCAGAGACACCTGGTCCAGAAAAGACTGAAAAGAGAACCATGGAGTGAGGACCAAATTAGCACTGGAGGTGAATAAATCCATAACCAATAAGAAACCAAATATTTTTAAAATTGTGTAACTTGGGACCAATGAACATTGAACCAATGAATTTCTATGGGCTTTGACTGTATAAATATGTGGAAAATCCAGTAAGAGTCATGTGTCAGGGAATGATTTTCTCTGCACAACCTGGGCTGTGTGTGAATGAAATTATTTCTCTTGCACATCCTGGCCAGAACAACACCCTGGCCAGAGTAAAGCAATGCCTTGATTATCTAACACTAAAAATGTTGGAGAGTTTTTGTTTTTCCTGCAGTCTCGGTGACAACCTGAACCTGGGTGAAACTTTTTTGTGGTTATTCAGAGATTGACATCCAAGCTGTCACAGAGGTGGGAATTGATGCTGCCTTTCTTTGCAAAGCACTATTCAACTGCTGTTCTGTTTAGCCACTCACCACCCCCACAGCCATATTCCTTCCTGGTACAGACACCCTCCTACTCCTCTTTGCACACAAATCTTCCTATTCACGTACTCACCAAGTCAATGTATTGCACTTGATGCTCAGAAAATAGGATGGTTGGAGTACTAATGGTGTCCTTGGGGGCTCTGTTATTTTCTTTCAGCAGCCATACTCCAGCAAGTTCTCAAATGGACTACAAGAGGTGATATCATGAATTTCCTAGGGAAAGATTTATCATCCAGAGCGTTTTGATAATAGCACTTACAGTTAAGTATGGACTTTTAAATTTAGTCTGAAGACTGTAAAGTCAAAAATCACTGATTTTGGCTTGGATATGTGAAAGACTTCCATTGTCATTTGAGTGAGTGGCCACATGGATGAATTAGCCTGTCAAGAGGTCCCAACTGGAAAAAGTCCCAGGCAAACTGTAACAACTGGTCCCTTCCAGGTCTTTTCATTCTGTGATTACATGATCTATTAAACAATCCTTTACGGTTTGTGGAATAAAGTGACAGACATTTCTGTTAGCATTTCAAATGCAATCCTGAATTTTCAGCAGCTCATTAAAGTGCTCATTAAAGCCAGCTCAATGATTGCTTTGAGTGGGTATTTGCATCAGTAAAACAGGAACATTGAAACCTTGCAAGGAGAAAATGGGAAATGACACAGAAAGCACAACACAAGTGCTCAACTGAGAAAGTGCTCTTTTCAGCTAAAGCAGCACTCAGGACCAGCCTTACTGAGCATTTTCCACCCAAATGAACCACTGGCACTAAGTCAGCTTTTCTGGAGCCCTTACCACATTCCTGAAGCACCATTTGAGGCTCCCTGTCCCTTGGACCAAGGCTGTGCTGTGATGCTTTGGGCAGGACAACTAAACCCTGCCAGACCAGAGGTGCTGCCTCTCTCTTTGCACAGGCACGAGGCTGGAACCTCCCTCTCCAGAGAATGTTTCCAGTGGAAACCACTGAACAGGTCCACAACCATGCTTAGTTTTCCCTTTGACAATGGGCCACAAGCTGAAACAGCAGGACATTCGATGACTTTGCTGCCAAGTGAAAATAAATTGTCATCACTTCTTTTTCCAGTCACAAAATCTGTGAATTGCTAAGACTTTGAATAAAGTTAGCTCTTGGGACTCTATCTGTCAAGGTGAGTTTCTTGAGAAACATGATTGATTTTCCATGTCCTGCTCCTCAGAGCAAGGTATTGCCTGAAGGCTGGGAAATGCTAGGAAGCATTTATAGTGTGATTATAGCATGGCAGCCTTGGCGAGTCACTTCAAGATGTTCTAAAGACAAGCTCTCAGTCATTCTGCATTATCTTCTTCCTGTCTGGCACAGAACAAGAACGTCTATGGTACAAAATGAACTGGCAGCATCACAGGGTGCTTTGGAGCACTGGAGGGCTTCAGTTCATCTGACAGCATTGCTAATGTAAGGTTCTCACCTTTAATTATGGAGCCAAGGCTTCCAAAAGCCTGAAACACTGGGAGTTTCTCTCCTTAAAGTCCATCATGCTGGCAATCTGTAAACAAATGGATTCAATAACTTATATCTGATTCTTCCACATACAGGAATGGACTGGTCTCTTCCTCCCACAGGAAATGAAAGAGAATGTTCTGAGACAGTAGATGAAGGTCAGACTATAAGGAAGATCAAAACTGAGATGAAACCATGAATGACATGTGCAGAAGTGCCAAAGAGAAGAACAAGGACATGCACAGCAGCCACTGTGTTCCTCCTGTCCTCAAAAGAGCCATCACAGCCTTGGGCTCCCAGAAAGGGAGGCAGCAGCAGCTGGATCTTGGTTCTGGTTCTGAGCACATCGGATGGGCAAGCAGAAAAAGGCCCAGCTGCTTCACCTAAATGGCAAAGATGACTCAAACCCCATGGTTTTGAGCTTATGGGTTTAAGCTCCGAATTTCTGTGTTAGTAGCTCATTACTTGATTTACACTTGGAAGAAAATGTGCTCTGCCATGAAATTAGTGAGTGCCCAGAGCGGCCTCACTGCAGGGGAGAGAGGAATAAACAGCACAGCATTGTTCAATGAGGGTGCTTTTGCTTGCAAAGGCTTTCTTTTTTCTGGTGGTGAAAGGGGAGCAGGAACCCAAAGGTAACCTCCAGAGTGTTGATGAGTGCAGGAGGCATCAGGAACTGCCTAGAGGGAAGAAAGTTCATTTGTACATACTTAAAATACCAGGGATTTCTACTATCTCTGCAGAAAGCTCACTTAGGTGTTTCCATCTACTTATTCTTTCAATCTAGTTTATTTAGAATACAATTTCCTACACAATTGGAAAAAGCAACCTGAAAAAAAGAGGAGAAATGGTTATTTGTCTTGATACAATCACCTGCCATTTGAGTGAGGGAGTGTGACAGTAGCATGGGTTTCCTTCACCTGTTTCCAACATCCAGTACAGGCACTTCACCAGATTTCACAGTTCTGGGCTGCCTGCTTGCTGCAGGTTTTGGAGAAGATGCTGCTCCCTGTGGGGCACCATGCCAGGGGCAGAGGGTGACCCAAGGCCATCCCCATTCCAACAGGGTGTGAGCACAGTGGGCAGGGCTGGCTGCTGGTGACAGGGTCCTTTGTCACAGACATGGCAGGTGGTGAAGGATGCCCAAGGTCCATCCCTGTATTTCAAACAGGAACAAAAGGAGATGCAGCCAGAGCAGGGCTGGAAATGAGACTAAACAGGGATGGCCCAGTGTGGATGCTTCAAACAGAGCTGGTGTGGAAGAAAAAGCACTGGGTCACTAAGGACACTGTCAAGTTTTGAACATCTCCTTGGATGGAGCCCCCAGAACCTCCAGAGGCTTCTGCCCTTGTGTTTGGCCACTCCAAGTAAGCCTATTTTAGGTTCTGCCTGTTCAGACTTTTCCTGTCTGTGTGTGTGCCCATTGCCTTTGGCTGCTATTTTGCCAGAGCAGCCTGTGTGTGAAAACACTGCCTGGTGAGGCAAGGAGGTGTGGGAGGCACAAGCAGATCAGAGAGGATGAAACCTTCTCTCAGAGCCACCACTTAGCATGATACAAAACTTTTCCTGACTGAACTTCCTGGCTCTTCACCAAGGTGTGGGATGCCAGAGCTCTTCCGGGAAAAGATGGAGAACTTGCTGCCAAAAATAATATTTTCCTATATTGCTGGAAATTGCTGTGGAATATATTCAAGCTGTAGAGACCAACTTGGAAGAAACAGGACTGTGCAAAGCATATAGAGCACAGAAGATTTCAGAGAAGCATCAGTGTGTGAATTTCATGAGATATATGGGAGAAGGAAAACAAAGTTCCTAGTGCAGGTAACTTGAATTTTCTGCTAATATCATGTTGAGGGCTCAGATTTGGAAACTGAGCTTGGGGGCTTTGGTACAGATAAGAAAAGCCCATGGCAAGCTGTTGTTCCTGCAGTTTGTCTTTGTTACTCTGAGCAGAAGAATTAGATCAACACGCCAGACTCAGACACAGTAAGGGCTTAGAGGTAAAAGCTGATTTCCTGCAAGGAGCAGCCATAATTCCAGACCATCCCCAGAAAGTGAGCTTGGCCCCACTAATGACTTCTTAGCAACCTGGAGGAACTATCGATTTTAGGATTGTAAAATTCTATGAACCAGCCTCCAGTGTTCCTGAAATACTCAGACCCATGGTTGTACCACTTGCTTGAGCTCTTGAATTTTGCTTTAAGACTTCCACAGAAAAAAGTCCAAAGGAACTCAAAAGTTGTTTTTCCTTTGTCATGGCAGTTCATCACATTGAGGGTGGATTTTTAGTGGTAACTTAATGCTAAATTACTTTAAACACTTAGATAGCCCAAATCAGCAGACAAGCCTGTGGGTTTGCATCACTGTAACTGCTTACATTCCCACTGCCAGGCGTACATGACCACCAAGCCTCTGCAGTGATGCACTGGCAGCACCTTTTTATGTCAGTCTTGACAGGATTCACAAATGAGACTTTCTTCCCACCTCATCTTTGGGACAGGATCTGTCAGATTTTGAAATGGAAAATGAAGGCTGCAAACTCTACCATGCGTGGCTCACATCTCTCCCCATTCCTGTGAGCCTCCTGCCCGTGTGAAACCTCTTCTGTGCTCAGGGAGCCCAACAGGTTGGATTTAGAGAGACTCATCCTCCTTAGGGCCTTTTTATTGCTTTCTCTTGGAGCTCCAGTGACCCCAGTTAGCTTTTAGAGCAGCACTGATGGAAAAACATATCAAAAAAGACCGGAAAAGAAAACTGGAGCCCTCAAATGAAACCAAACAGCCTAACTGACTGTAAGACTCATTCATTAAATACTAAAAACAGTGCTGTGAGCACAGAGAGTCCAAAATGCTTCACACAGGTGGGCGAGTCTCATGATGTGCTGTGAAAAGAACTAATCCCTTGTTCTCCCTGCTGGGAAAGCAGAGGCAAGTGGGGCCAAATCCACAGCACACTGCAGTGCTGGTGCCAGGAGACATCTTGGATGACTCAAGGCTCCCTTCTGGCTCCCTGAGCTCCACCATGGAGTTATCAGTGACAAGGTCTGCCATGCCTGGGGCCTTCTTGTTCCTGCCCCATGCCACTGTCTAAGATAACAGGAGAGCAGACTCCCTTGGAGACCTCTCCAGCCATGAAAGTCCTCTAAATATGTCAGAACACTGAACATCTCACCCCCATCTCAGCTTGAGGACTCTCCTTTTCCCCTTAAGGTGCTGTTTCTTCTAAATAAACTTGTGGCCTTTGTGCTGGGCTTTGCCACCCGTTATCAAAGGTGGCTTTGCCCTGGGACAGCCTCACCCCAGACCTTATCCCACCCAACATCAACCAAGGGGGCACAACAACAGTTCCAAGGATCACTGATTAAGAAACTAATCAAGAGGGAGAATGATGGGCTTGGAGGCCCTGATGGAGGTGTCTGGGTGGGGGTAGAGTCCTCAGTGTCTGTTGAGTGGGGTTTTAGGGTATTGGGGGATTATTGAAGGATTATGGGGGCTGATGAGAGAGAACAGATAATTGCACTCAGGAGAAAGGAGGGATGAGATTGTTGGAAAGAGAACTGTGTGAGGGACTAGGATGGTGGAATCAGGAAATATCTTAGGTTGGAAGGCATCCACAAGGATCAATGCATCTCCCTTTCTAAGATGCAGACAAAAACTTCCTCTCTGGAGCAGAGGAAAGAGAAGGTGAAGGGGAAAATGAGGAGAGCAACAGCCAAGCAGGGGTGTGTGCAGGGGTTTCTGTTTGCCCCTTCCTTCCCTGGGACCCTTTTCTGTGCAGTTGGCAGAGAAGCCAGGGAGGCCCTGGCAGGAAGGTGGGTTCTCTGCTTCACAGTGGTCACAGGGCAGCTGCCAGTCCTTGGCAAAGCTCATCCTGTCTTGTACAAGGCTGAGAGTCACCTGAGGCTGCCAGCAGTGACCGAGGTAACAATGGGATTCCTGCAGCCACAGATGATGTTGGCTCACTGTGGTGGGATCCATCTCCCTTTGGGCATCAGTGGTGTCTCAGCAGGCCCAGCCCCAAGGAAACAGGTGGAGCTGTGCAATCTGTGCTCCCCGTTCCTGCAGACACCCCCAGCAGCTCCGTTTCATCTCCCAGTAATCTCAGGGGAAAGTCCAGAATGAGGCATTTCTGCTCCTTCCCATACCAGGTCCCATCTGCTCTTCATCTGCTGGCATCTAAACTTGGCAAAAAGAACATCTCAGGGAAATTAACGTTTCACTGAACCTGACACTTCACCATTTATTTTTTTGGAAATTAAGTCCAGATGGACTTCACTAAAATTCTTGTTGAAGTGTAACTAAATAATGAAGCTGGGAAAGACGTGGATTTGTAGAGGAAATGCAGAGTGGGCAGAGAGCTCACCCGTGGGGACTTGAAGGCAGAAGTGGAGATGACAGCGTAGGTGTTCGATGGTGAATTCACACATCTGTGACTCCCTCTGGTATTTCACCTCTTTTGCCATCCACAAGTTGTTTTTTCCTTGCAATTTGTCAATCCTGTCCTGAACATGTCTCCTTTGATACCCTGCTGTGCTGCATTGCCCTTTGGTGCCTGCCAGTGCACACACTGTGGAGGGGTTCTTTGGGTGGGACATGGAAAGGTGGGCAAGTGAAGACTTGGGGAAGGAGGAATCCAAGGTCCCTGTGGAGAGAGAGCCAGCAAGGGGCACAGCCTGAGAAACAAAGAGGCTTCTTAGGAAATTATGGACTTTGATGGCCTCAGCTACATTTACCCATTGGCTCTTCACCAGACTAGGTGCATGTCTTCCTCCTAAACTGACTGTCTGAAATACAAGCAAAACTTGACCTTGAAAAGGCATCAAAGCAGGTCTTGAGACACACGTGCCCAGAATGGAAACGATGCATGTTGTGCTGCAGGAAAAGAATGCAGTGTAGGTATGCAGCGCAGTTGGAGGGGCTGGATTGCTCACTTCTCTGCTCCCTTCAGCACATACGTTCTGCCCATCTGTCAACACCCTATTGTGCTGTCTCATTCCATCACAACCTTTTCCAGCCACTCCTTCTGCAGTGTAGGGAACGTGCTTCCATCACAACATTGAATGCCTCACCAAATCTTCATTTCTTTTGAAGGCAAAGGGGCTGCATTGATGAAGAACCCGTCTTTCAACAGAATGCCTTAGCAAACTGCCTCATCCAACCCAGTTTGGGCAGCAGATGCCACATGGGTGACTGTCTTGACTAGTGTTCTTAAATCTCGCTCTGAGTACATCTCCCCATGGCCCACACAGAACTATCAGGGAGATCCCAATGTCCCAGGGCATGGTCCCAGCAGCAGCATCCACTTTCTCTCCTCCCTGAGCACGCAGTCCTTGGCCAGCAGGGAAGAGGACTGGGGAGGACAACCCCCCACTCCCTGTGTCCTGGTCCAGGTGAGCCCTTCAGCTCACACCTTGGTTTTGCTGTTTGCTTCAGAGACTTGGCAGAGGTTGATGAGGTCAAACAGGGTCAGCCAGTTTCTCATAACTTAATGCCTTTTTAAAATTACTGCCTGCTCCATATTTCATCTTCCACAATAGCACTGGTTATTAACAGGAGTGGATTGATGCCGGAATGTTTCTTTCCTTTTCTTTTATATCCCTTTTACACAGTTCTCTGTATCCACAAGTATCAGCAGCATGCACACTTGCAACCTTTTACTGAGTTCAGTGCTCAGTGTTTTGTAAGTGTTCTGCAGGCCTGAGACTGAACAGCCCAGAGCTGCAGAGCCAGGGACACCAAACATTCTGCTGGCTCAGGAACCCAAGGTCTCCCGACAGGAGGATTCTGGAAACTCGAGCTGAGCCCAGCCCAGCCCCAGCATTGGGCTCCCTTGTTGGATCTGGGCTGTGGAAAGTCTAGAACTGGTGTGTGTGATTGATGGGGGTGCATTTGCCACGCTGGCACCTGGGTGAAGTGGATGCATCAAACAGGATCCTGATTAAAATACTGAGGTAAAGACCCCAACCCCTTTAACCGTGTCTGGCTTCATTTTCCTAACACCAGGAAAAGGCATCAGATGAGGGATGAACCCATCCAGGCCACCCTTTTCTGTGCACCCTTCTGCTCTGGCCATCAGTGTCCATCCTTGGAGTGGAGCTTCTCTACCAAGAGGCTGGACATGGGCTGAAACATCCCCTGATAGTGCAGGGGCTGGGATGGCTGAGCTGAGCTGACCAGACCACGTTCTGCCAGTCACCTCCTCCCCCCTGGCTGCTCATTCTCAAGGTGTAGCTCTCGGACCATTCCTTCCTTCACCCTTCAGAAGCTTGCACAGCCCTGAGGTGGTAACACAAACCCTTTGAGGGTGGGGATGTGATGGGGCAGAGCTGCTGCTCCCCTGGGCTGGCACTGCCCTGGAGTTACCCAGCACGTGGCAGCTCCTGGGCTCAGGTCAACACTGAACACTGAGGGCATGGCACGACCCCGTTATTGATCCTGAGCAATCCAGACACACTTACTGGCTCTCACAGCACTTTCTAGCAGGAGTAATGTTACCTTCATCTATAATTTAACTCAATGGTCGCTCCCTCGTAAGAAACCAAGACATTATGTTGAAGAATTACACAAGAATCTCATTTTTAATGCAGAAAGAAATCAACAGTGATTATATATAGGAAGAAAAAGACATTAAAGTACAAATAACTCTAAGAAATTCTCATAAAACAATAGCATCTGAGTAACATGGAGAGGAAGAGGGTCAGAGAATATACCACAGATGAGAAAGCAATCAGGAATTAGTGCAGACAAACCTTTTAAAAATTAACTTCCATGCTGTCCATATGCTGCATTATTTAACATAGTGTGGTTACAATACACTTTCATTTATCCAAGTTGTCATCTTAGAACCAACTTCCTATGCTCTGGAGATGTGTGGGACATTTCATTTTTCATCAAACACTACTGCACATGACTTTGTCATTTCAATGCCCCTGTACAAGGCAAAGCAAATCCTGCCAAACCAGGCCATGTCAAAAGTCACTTCTCTTGCAGTTCCCTATTCTCTGCTGCTCAAAGCAGTCACCTTTCTTGCTTTCAGCCTCTCCATTGTCCCTCTGCTTCCTGAGCAGCTCTAAATGTTCCTTTAGCTTTTAGGCCTGTACCTTCATTCCAAAAGGGCCTTGTGTTATTTGTTGAACCACTTATTTGAGTCGTGTGACTTCAACATTCCCTTCGTACATGACACCACATAAATGACACTGGAGATGTGTTACATTTCGTGCATCCTACCATCAGTGCCTTCCTCACACCAGGTGCCTGGTGTAGTGTGCTTTCTGGTGTCCTCATTTAAAACTAGGATTTCAGCTCTTCTCTTCTGGCATCTGTGAGGAAGAACGAGACACTTCAGGGGCTTGTGGGCCTTAAATGTGAAGGATCACAACTCCTGTAACTTGGGATTCTGTTATCCAAGAGCCTCACGTGACTGTCTGACCTTCATGGAGTGCTACTCTTAAATACGTTTTTTAAATCCCAGTGGCTGACTTTGAACTACAACCACATAAGCTTGTCCTCAGAATTGATCTCTCTCACTTGCTCTGCCTAAAGTAGACCTAAAAATTTCTGTAGCATAAGCAGAAAGAGATCTCCGCCCTGCAACCATCCCTTCATTCCTCAGTGCAGGAAGTCATAGCCACTCTTTTATCTGCCAGCACCTGCCAGCTTTCCACCACAGCACAGCAACATCAGCACCCCAGGGAGACAGACAAGGACCTGCCTGGGATAAGCATAGGAAGTGTAAATGCCTTGGGAAGAGAAGATAAAAGCCCTCCCACTGCCCACCAAGACTGGCCTAAAAGGAGAAGAACAGACTGGCATGAAAGGTGAAGAATGTGTGCCCTGCTGTGCCATGTTTGGACACCCCATCCTGGCCCTTCCTTGTCTCCTGACTCTGCTTGGAAGTCAGCCTGGTTCTAAGTGCAACTTCCAAATGTTTGTCTCCTCTCCCATACGGAAGCCTCTTCCTCTGGATGCAGCAAAACCCTGTGCTGTTTGAAGCCTGATTGTGAACACCTCCCAGCCCAGCTCAGGAACTGCTGGAAGGTCTCTGCAGTAGCAGCTTGCTCATTGTCCCCCATCACATCTCTGCAAGCACCAGAGCCAGGATTTCCCCAGGCCTTTTGGGACCACCAGGCAGCAGAGCACTCCAGACCCAGCCATACCTGACCCAGTGGGACACAGCCCATGGGTCAGGTCTCTGCAGCAGGTCCCCACCCTGGCAAGAGACAGACTCTTGTTTACAGCAGAAAGCCAGGCTGAAGCCCTGAAGCCCATGACCAGAGCAATGACTGAGAACAGGCTGGCCTGGCCCAAGAGTAGCACAGGTGACAGGAACCCCTGAGCTGTCCGAGACAGTGACAGCAAAGGTCTCCTTTGCCCAAGTGCACCTGCAGTCTGTCCCTGAGAGACACAGCAGCTATAGGACAGGGAATGGTTTCTTCATGTTGCCTCTGCAGCTAATTCTGCTGATTCCTGCTTTCCACATCAATTCCCACACCTTTTCCAGAGTTTGCCAACTTGTCATCTCAGGAGCAGCCCGTGGGAGGGCACAGCTCCATGGGACAGGCTTCCTTAGCCTTCCTGTGCAACTCATGCACCCCCTTGGCCACAGTCCCAGTTTGCTCCCACTGCAGATCCTGCTCAGGCAAGCCTTCCTTATCTGCTGCTGAACATCGACCACCCCAGCCTTCCCACGAGCTCCTCAGAATGCTCCCAAGGGTCCCTGGAAACCTCAGATCAGGCAGATGTGCCAGTACAAAGATGGCTGAAGCAGGAACCTTGTGGGCAAATGCATTTTATAATAGTTGTCAGAAGTGTCTTTTTGGAAGGTGTCACATTCCAGACCCAGGATGGTGCAAAATCACTCTGCGAAGGGACCATCCTTTCACTCAGCACATTTGCATTTGTCCTACTTCTATTCCTGTAGACCTAAAAATCATCAAATTCCTCCTCTCTGATATGCAGTACCACCCTCCCCAGGATGCTATACCACAGCATTTGAGCAGAATATGTCAGGACTACACAGAAAATATTTTAAGATCCTACCCTGCGTCAGGAACTCCCCCAAACTCACGTCTGTTCTGATTTCACTTCACCCCAAATCACCTGGACAGTCAAAAGAAGAGACAAAATATGAACACGAACAACACCTGTTTTATTTTACAGATTCTCTGTACAATTTTTTTTTCTAAGTAAGAAAAAAATATACTAAAAAGCAAAACTTCAGGCTGTGGTGCCTGCAATGAGCACTGACTGGCTGGTGCTGCCTACACCTGGCCCAGCCCAGCTGACTGCAGCCAGGCTGAGCTCTGCTCACCCCTGATACGTATTTACCATGAAACTTCAGAAACCAGCAAGGGAGAGCAAAAAGCTGCAGCCAAGCAGTGGCTTGTTGTGCTGAATTGCACAACCTTTGAGCAGTTGAACAGGTGGGTCAGTGACTGCCACGAGCCCTGAGGACCCAGGGACTCTTGCAGGAAGTGTCACACATCCTGACAGCCACCAAGAACATATGGCCAGTGGTGTCCTGTCCCCTGCCAGGACAGGCCTGGTGCCCTCCCCAGGACACAGCCCCCAGTCCCTGGGCTAGCAAGGGTGGTATTAGGGCCCTTCCTGCTGGCTCCTCACAGCACAGTGCCCTGATGCCTGACCCTGCAGGCCACAGAGCTTTTTCTGTACGTGTGTCCTAGGGAGCTTGCAAAGTCATTCCCCTCATTAAGAGCAATCCCTGAAGATTTCTGACCAGCCAAGATTGTGGATTTCTCTAGCCCCACTGTCTTGGGTAGATGGTATCTGCCACAGTTGGACATCTGTGACATGATGGTTGCAACAGTTCTGCACAATTCTTACAAGGACAATGAGCGTGGGACTCAGGCTGTGAGTGCTGCCCCACTCCATTCCTCTCCTCTCCACAGAAGTGCTTAGTGAGAATGCCTGGGAAAGCAGCAACACCTGCTGCTGACTGAGCCACTCCTCAGGAATGGTAACAGGACTTGTCTCTGTTTCACACAAACCTCCCAAAGCAGGGGTGTGACTTCCCCCAGGCCTGCAACCAAAAGGCCTAGGACAGACAGGCTGGAGCTCCTCTGCCCTGGAGAGTAGGAGCAGGGGTCCTGTGCCCACATGCAGCGAGATGCCAAGGCCATGCTTCAATTAAAGCATCTGAGGGGACACACAGACCCTCTGAAAGCTGCTCCTTGGGGAAGTGATCTGGCTGGGTCATCACTGGCTGCATTCACCCCAGTAACTGTAGGGATATCCCTGCTCAGGGGGTGACAGCTGGGCCCTGTGTTCATCCTGTACCAGTGTGTCCCATGCTTCTACAAATACAGGACATCTAGGCCACCCAGCCCACGGATTAATGCCAAACCACAGCAAAGTAGAAGGGAGCACACTGGAGAGGAGGTCCCTGCCTGCAGGGCCTGGCCTGGGCAGCTCTCCAGGCACAGCCACCAGCTGGGCTCTGCCTGGAACAGGAGCCTCTCTGCACATACGTATCAAATCTACACAGGAATACATTAATCTCTGTCTGGGCACATCCCACAGCAGCCACTCCGCCTGCTGCAGCCAGAGGCCTCACCTTCCACCCACCAGGAAAACATTTATTTTTGCTAATTAGCAATAAATAAAGAGAAACACAGAGCACCATCCCCAGCAGGGATTTGCCCTGGGGCTGCAGTGGGTCTCTCCAGGGCTGCTCTCAATGGAGCCCCCCTGCATCCCAACCCCCCACAGCACCAGGCACAGGCACACAGGGTGCATGAAACCATCCCCACATTGCACAAGGAAGATGAGGGCAACTGCACACTTAAATCATGAATCCCCGAGTATTTTAATGCACTCAAGGAGCCTCAGGATCTCTAACTTGATCAGAGACACTTGCTGCTCCACAGGAGGTGGCACCAGTGTGCACAGGGGTGCAAGGAGCCAGGAAACTCCCAGACTGCAGGGTCCCAAAGCAAAAGGCAGGCAGAGCTACAGGTTTCCAGCTGAGGCAGCCAGGGCACAGAAATAACCAGATTTCACAGAATTTCAGTGTGAAGACCTCCCTTGAAGGCTCTGGAAGTTTTGATGTAGGAGGGAGCTCGGTGGCAGAACTCAGATGTGGGAGGCAGTGACAGCAGCCGTGGCAGACAGATAATGAGACAGATCATGACAGCAGACAATACTCAGGTAGAAGAGCTGTCACATGGATGTGGGTGGTTTCACAGAGGGGATGAGGGGAGGTCAGTGAAGTTCAGGACCAGGGGCGCTCTGGTTTCTAACCTGGACTGGCAGACTGCACATGCACACAGCTCCTCACCCAGCCCAGCCCATCCTGGAGACACCCAGGCCCTGAGGGACAGCTAAAACCCTGTAAAGCCCTGGGGAGGTCATGACCAAAGAGATTTTATTACTTTTCATGTTTTGCAAGACTCTGTAGGAAATCCGTTTAATCATAAAGCAAAAAGAAGCTGCATAGAAAGAAAATACAGGAAGAAGCATCAGAAATCAGAAGTGGAAATGTTGAAGTCGAAGGCAGAAACCAAGCATGAAGTTTTGGAGCACTGGGAGTGATCACAGGGCACGTTTAAACCAGACCACAACTGACAGTTCATGACATTGTCAACACAAAAATTATCATTGTCACCTGCTGTCCTTCAGTTTTTACATCAGTTGCAGGTGGGTCAGGCTCCTCCATGCCATGAAACTTTGCACTCACTCTTCTGATACGGCCCCAGGTCACAAGGGGACAAGCTAATTTTTAGTGATCCTGTGCTTTAGTGTGCTGTCCAGGCACATCTTCCTCAGTTACCCAAAACCTGACACAACCAACTCCCAGTGACCCAGGCTGCCAGCAGCATTGATTCCTGTAGAGTGTGACCAGTGGAGTTAAGAGCAGCCCAGGAAAAAGGATAAGTAACAAATTTATACTGCAGAGTTGTCCAATTCCATTCCAAAGCCCCTCTTGGATGAAGGGCAGGCCCAGGAATGCAAAGATCCCCCAAATTATCACCTGCAGGCTGCTGCAGTTGTCTGGAAACATTTGTTTCTGGAGCTGCAGGTCACAGTTTCCCAGCACTGTCCTCTCTGTGCTGTCCCCATTCCCAATACTGCAGCCCAGGCTGCATCAGTCTCTTCAGCTGACAGCACCAACATTTGCACACTATTTTCCAATTGTTTACTGTCAAATTTTTCTGATTTCCTTATAAAGATTAAACTCAAATATTTGCCTTCAGTTGTTTCCTCAGTTGATCTTTACAATCAAAATGATGAGTCAGTGAGTGGCTTGGTAAGGGACAGGCCAGCCTACATTTTTTTAAGTACATCTCTAATGCACCTGCTCTCATCCAAGGGCATTTCAGCTAGCCAAAATATATTTAAAAAAAAAACCCTGAATTTTTATTTGAACTCCAGCAGGTGGCAATAAAATCACCTGTAAAGAGCTGCTTGTTAATTTTTAAAATGCAAGAACTGCACACCACGAAGAATTTTGTCTATGACTGATCAAGTTAAATTGTTGGGGGGCAAAAAAAAAAAAAGTAAAATACTGAGAGCTCCGTTCTAGCTCTCTTAGAGCCCCTTTAGGCACTGGAAAGGGTTCTGAGGTCTCCCCCAAGCCTTCTCCAGGTGAACATCCCAAGCTCTCCCAGCCTGGCTGCAGAGCAGAGGGGCTCCAGCCCTCAGAGCATCTCCATGGCCTCTTCTGGACTCTGCCCAGCAGCTCCTTGTCCTTCTTGTGCTGGGGACCTCACAGAGGGGGATGCAGCACTGCAGGTGGGGTCTCACACAAACACAACTTACACACGAGGTTCATTTCCAATTCACAGGTGCCTTTAGAAAAAGCAGGAATTCACACAATCAAACACAAACATAAAGCAAGTTTATTCCTGTTCTGGTGGACTCGCAGGGCTGGGGACAGCTCCTCATCTGAAGCCCATGATTCCTTCAGGCCAGTCCTAGTTGAAAAGTGTCTCCCCTCTCCCCATGAAAGTGATTTGCTGTTATTCACAAACATTTTCCGTAACAGGAGACATTCAGTGAATTTTCATTGAATGCAACCTCACCCCATCCTGTTCCAGGGTTAAGCTGGCCACAGCAGGGAGGAGCAGGGAGCTGTGCTCAGGGACTGCACACACAGCACTGACACTACATTGTGCCAAAATGAGACATTCGAGAAAAATTTGTTTGTTTGAGGAGGGTTAGGGGTGAATCAAACTTCAAAACGTGTGGATTTTAAGTTGACAAACATGTTTAGTTTTGGATGTTTTTTTAAGTTGCCAAACATATTTGTTATAGGATTAACTCTAATCCTGTTTTCATGGCCAAGTCTCCAAAATAATCTCATGACAGCTTCTTAATTTACACTTCTGTAGTAGCTGTTGTTAGGAAACGTACATTCCTGCTATTCAGCAAGATTAGTACAATGCTGCATGTAAAAAGGATTAAGCATGGGAAAAAAGAGTGTCTTTCTGAGGGATTCTGGTAATGTCTGCCCAGCTGAACTGAAAAACAAAGCCAAACTGATCTCCACGACATGCCAGAACACTGCTATAGAAAAAAGGGATTTTGAAGTCAATACACACATGCACACACACAGATTTTCACCTCTTGAAAACAGATCTGCACGGGCACACAGGCTACCTTCCATCCTCCCTGGAAAGAACCAAATGGAGGAATATTGAAAACACAGGGAAGTGCATTAAAGACCTTTGGATGCATTCTACTCTCTTCTCAATCTTCCTCTGAAACAAAAACCAGCAAGCCAGGAAGAAGCCAAACTTTTGGTATTCATGGAAATGCAAGGTAGTTCATCTTCGTTTCCCCTCAGGACTTGGCACTTCACAGGAACAAAAGCCCAAGATCACAACTTCCCATTTGTTTTACCAGGACCTCTCAAACAAACATTCAGAATTAATTTTTCTTCATGAGAAATTTCTTTGATTTTGCTTACAATGGTTTTCTGTCAGATCTTAAGCATCAGGACACCTCAAGAAAATACTCAAAACAGAGAAACTACTAGCAAAGGTCTTGTGTGGACATAGTAGCTTCAAATAAGGTTTTTATTCAAAGGAAGCAGTTCTGAGTTTCTCTTCTCCCTGCACAATCCAAAGAATACATCAGAAGGATGTACCTGACACATGGGAACTTGGACCCTTGGAAATCAGCCACAAAGCAAAGACTTCAAAATATGTTTATTAGGAAAACTGGACATTACAAGAGGGCCAAACAGACTGTACAAGGCACGTGCAGTTTATGGTACAATGCAGAGAACAAGAAAAGTCTGGAAATACAGGTAACACACCCACCTGAACTGCTGCCATGGGCACATCAATACTCAGGTCACTTGCCATGAAAGGCAGGTGCTGGGCTTCTCCAGGCAGCCAGCCAATCCCTGGGATGTCTCACATTTCCTGCAGAAGTACAGATTGTACACAGAGCTTTAATGACAGTTAAAGCAAAATTCACGTTCAGGAATTCCTACATCCAAGTTGGGGCATACTGTGTCTCATAAAATTTTATTTGTTTTCATTCAAGGCCATTTAGGTTTCATGTTTTTATAATGCATTTTTCCTCACAGATAAAACCTTGCTGTCCACACACGACTCTGCCTAGCAAAGCACATCTGAGAGTGTTTGCTTTGTTACCCAAGGAAGAGATCCAGATTTAATTACCCATCAAAACAAGGCAATTCATATGTGTTCACAGGCAAGTCCTTTACAACCCACATCGGAGAATTGAGATATATATTAGCTAATGCTTTAATTAGGCTTTAGAACAAACATGTCCTAAACTTGACCAAACCCAGGAATTCTTGTCTTTAAAGCACAGCTAACAGCAACCAGCAATGCCCCATCACTGAGTGGAGAGCACAACTCACTGAGCTCAGCAGGGAAAAATGAGCATGACCAGCTCAATAGTTTCTAGCAACAAGTGAGACACTAACATTAATTCTCAGTCAGGAAAATGATCAGGAAAAACATCAACTGAACAAACTGGTGAATTTGCATCTGTGTCTGTATCTTAAAGGACAAATAAATACTGCAAGAATGGTTAAAAATCTCTTCTCCCCATACAATATATAATAAATGCCCTATTTCTTGCCATTTTGTAATGGTTTTAGCAGCTGTCTGATCAATCTGACAGATGTCTATAAACCCAACATCTGTCCATAAACTTCAAGGATTGTATCAGAAAAGAAACCAAAACAGATTAACTATCCAGAGCTTGGCTGTCCACCCCTTCACCCCCAGCTCCAAGCTCTAAACTTACCTTCTCTGTTGCAAACAGCTGTTGGATATGCTACAAATAAAGACAAACATTTCCATCAACACTGGAAATAACAAATGGAGAAAAGCACAGCTCAGACACAGCACCTAAGCCTTCCTCAGACACGTCAGACCACCAGGACCAGATAGGAGTACCTGCCACCAGTGTGCACACTTCAAGTCCATGCTTTAGTGCCCATCACAGTGTCTATCCTTCATCATCTAAAACAGACCAGAAATAATGGCATTTCAAAGAGGAGAAAGTGTTGTTAAAATAAAGAGCACAGATCCTGCAATCCTACCCCACAGAAAAGAGGGAGCTGGCATTCGGCAGATACAAAAGCAGCAAACATGAATAAAGTAGAATTCACAATCTCAGAAAAAGCTCTTCATTAACATGGTGAATAATTTCACATTGCTAGGTAGTAATATCAATATGCAAATAGTTAATCAACTCTCACACACACTGTTTACAGAACTGCAGTGAGCATGAGCAGGTGGCACACCATCCTCCTGCCTCTCTGTAAAGCAAAACGTAAGTGAAACAAAGCCACCTCTTTCACAGGCCACCAAATATCCCAAATTACTGAGGTAGACTTGGAAAGATCCTTATTGGGTTTTATTTTTCAAAATAAGCTACAACTCTTTGTATTTGTACAAATATCTCTAAGCTAAAACTTAGGACTGAATCTGGAAACAAGAGTGCAGGTGATGCTCACCTGAGCTACTGCTTCAGCTGACTAAAGGAAATGTGACATACTGCCACAGCTGATTTCAGCTATTTTTACACTTCAGTTTTTGAACACCAGTTTGGAGGTTTGGTCCATGGTAAGTAATGAATATCCACGTTTCTTGACTTTAGCAGAAAGGCTTTCTTATTTTTAACTCTGTTCCTTCAGCTATTTTCTAGATGCTTCTCTTAAGCATGCAGAAAAAGAAATCCCAGCTATTCTGGAGCAGATCATATTTTTTTCCAAACTGGCCAATGAGGAGAAATTGTTCAAAGATGGATCAAGCTCAACATCCTGCAGATTAAATAAAATGTAACAGTCACTTCACTGACATCTACTCAGGCAATTCATAATGTTGTGCAGCAGTGACATTGACTGTGTGTGCTTACTCATTTTTTTAAGACAAGGCAAGGATTTGAAGTCCTAAATGACTCTGACATACTCACGTGAATGACAAATAAGCAGGCTGCACAATTTTGTGTTGCTTATGCAAGTGATGATGCCTGTCCAGGTGTCACAGCAAGGTGACAGGAGGCAGTGCACTACCACACTCCCCAAGAGCATTTTCTAAGATTAAGAGTCAAAAGTCATGAATACAAACCAGGCAATTCCAGAGGAACTAGAGATTTTAAGATTCAAGACCTGTGACCACAACATCTTGTTTCTCTAAAAAATGAATGAAGTTAAGAGGCATAAGCTAAGCCAAGTTGATGATCCAGCACACGCTAGAGACCAAAGATTAAAGAACTCAGATGAAAATCACTCACCTCAAATGAATGCAACCAACAAATAACTGTTCCAAGAAGCAGTGATGGGGTCACTGGTTGACTAAGAAGGTTGATGGGGTTCTGCCATCAGTGTGCAAAGATGAAGGTCTAAAGCTCACTCAAACCAAGCTGACTTCTGGACCTAAAACTCTCGGGTCACAAGACGTGCAATGTGGATCAGAAAGGGCTCAGACAACAGAGCAAAGCCCCAAAACCAGAAAAGGATTGATCTCCTCCTTTCTGTTACCTCTGGTAATGCTCTGGAGGATGGAAACTCTTCCAACTCAGCAGCACTGGGAATGCAGAACTAGAGAGACAGGAACACTTCAGTGGAACAGGAAGGTTTTTAGAGAAAGCAGCAGAATCACCTCTAACAGCAACACCTCAAACATCCCCTACTACTGCCACACCTCAGACATTACCCTGGACTCTGAGTGATGTCAGGAGCTCCTATTCATGGATAAAACCCAGCAAAATGAACAAAAGGACTGAAAATATTTTACCACCCAGTAAACATAAGCTGGGTAGGAGGCTGGAAGACCAAGCCTTGAAGAGCCATTGTGAAAAGGGGAAAAGGTTTGAGCTGAAAGGAGAAAGGGTCATACATGAAGTGGAAACACAAAGAGACAAGCACAGACCTCCATGGCAAAAGCTGAAAAGCTGCAGGCAAAGCTACACTTTCTGTTTGGATTTTGGCAAGAGCAGGAGCTTCCCTGAGAGAAACTGGAAAGGATGCAGATGTATGAGTACACAGTGATCACAGAGAAGCTGCAAGCACAGGTCAAGCACAAGGAAAGCAAGGGTTGAGTGAGGAAAAGGCTTTACCTCTCTCCTGCTCCCAAGGGCTGCCCTCCTGCAGGTCATGCAGCTCTGTGCTGCTCCCCAGCAGTACCAATGGACAAACCTCCAGAACTATTTGGTTCAATTCTTCTCCCAACCCAAATCACATGTGAAAAAGCAGGCACTGAGCTCTACTTCTAAGAACACAATTGATTTTTATCCTCTTCTGCCTCTCTTGTTGTGTCAGTCTCACAAATATTCCACCTGAGCCCTGCAAAGCAGCAGGTACCTGAGAAGGCACTGAGTCAGGTGACACCCAAAAAGGTGTTTTCAGACAAATATAGTGAGCAGATACACAAACACTTTTCTATCACACTTCTACTAGAAGTTCATGAAAACCCAGCTTCCTAATAACTTCAATTTAAAATAGAGAAAACCAGGAGAAAACTAGTTTCTTATTTTTTTTCCTTCTTAAATGTTTGCCAGGAGAATCAGTTCTGAACTGTGAGTCAAGCCTTCTGACCAAGCTGAATACTGGTACATGATGAACCATAAGAGATTGAGAAGGACAAAGCCTAAGTCCAGAAAAGGTAGAAAACACCTAGAAAAGGCAAAATATTCAAAAAATATAACAATAAATATTGAAAAGAAACTAGGGAGTCATATAATCTTCTGTCCAGCTTCTCTACTTGTCCGTTATTTCTTCTTCTCCTATTTTTTTTAAATTTTTCCCCCAGTGTAAGGTTGCAAAGGGGCACTGAGAAGCCATCTACTGGTATGCCAAATTTCCTTCCATCCAGATTCAGCTGAAAGTTGTGTACAACACTGTAAGAAGCAATTATAAATACTTAAAAAATAAGTTTTGCCTGAGCAGTCTCAATTCAAAAACCTCTGGGATAAAAATAAAATTTCATTTAAGTAGTGGAGCATAGCTTGATTATTCCAGGTATTATTCTAACAAGTTTAAGAGCATGTTACCCAGCCCAGGAATCCAGATGGGATTGATAATTGTGCTCCAGTAATCCCTTTCCATCTGTTTCCTGTTCTGCCAGACATCAGCCAGCAGCTGCACCAGTCAGGTGATGAAGAGCAGCACTGCCCTGCAGGCTACAACCTACAGCACTGCCAGAGGCCAAGAGTCACTGAAAAATAGGAATTTTGCTATTGTTTTGTAAATTTAAAAGCATACCCAGACTCCAACTGCCTTGACACTGTGACACAGCTTTAGTGTCCTAGTCTGTGTGCAGAGGCTGTAATTCCAGATGGCATCAATGAAGTTCTGAAATCCTTTCAGGAAAGTCAGCAAACTTGTCCACAGGTACAAGGAGAGGTAACTTACCAACTCAATTCATATGGCATCATGAATGTTCTTCAGGGATATGAGATGAGATGAAAATGGAAGCTAAAACCTTATTAGTAGATAAAAGGGGTCCAGGTATTTGTATACCGAAGATTTAAAAATGAGTTTTAACTTCTTCAGAGCCTCATTTCTGATTGCTGTTAGTAACTATAGTTTCTAAAATAGCTTATTATAGAGAAAAAAAAAAGTGTGCATTTACTGAGCCTTAGGCTTTTGCTCCTCCTTTCATTCTGACATCAGCCATGTTCTTATAGGCAGCAGCAAGACACCTGCACTGGCTGAACTGTTTTAATGACAGGACTGAACCATGAGTGTAACAACCAAATGAACATCTAATCACACTTACATCTCAATTTTCATCAAGCAATCATATCTCTGCAAGTAACTGCAATCATTCTCAGGCTCTTGGTATAAAAGTCTGATTGTGGGGTTTTTTCTCACTAAAGGTTTTGTGGTCTCAGTTTGGAACAGAAGAATTTTTTGCTAACACAAGCAAAGGCTCCGTGCATCAAAAAGGAGACTGGTTTTGCTTGAGATCCACCTGGCTCTGCCAATCCCACACTTCCTTCTGGAGGTCTTCTTACATATTTATACACTGCAGATCCTCAGTGCCTGGGGGAGTAATCAATTCAGGCATTATTATCCAATTTTCAGCTACCAACACAGTACCTGACAATAGAGAATCAATGTGAGTTATGTACCCCATGTTTCTGGTACATCAAGAGCAAAGTTCAGAGTCTCTATGGCCAGATCCAACTCAGTATCTGAAAAACATGTATTTTTAAATAGGAAAAAAAGTTACACCAAGCATCCTTGTGGTCTGCCCTGCAGTAATTATTACTAGAGGCTTTGTAAGGAAAACACAATGATTGAAAAGATGTAAAACACACCATTTTTTTGCATTTCAAGCTTGTAGTAGCTCAAACTGAAACAGCCACAGAAGACAGCACAGATATAATTTAGTGTTAGTACTTCCTACTCCTCTCCTGGTTACTCAGCCTACAAGCAAGTCACTACTTTGGATCTGGATTTCATGCTAGGAAAAAGCTGTTCCACTGCTGCCATGATTTGCAGCAGACACTTGTAAAGCAGTTTTATCCTGCAGCCTTCCTCCAAAGACTGCACTCTTAGTGGGATTAACTGAGCTGAGAGGAAGAGATGAAAATGGAAAGATACAGCCCACTGCAAGCATTCTCTTAAGAAAAAAAAAAGCTTATGTTACTTCCTTTAAAAACAACCTGCAACTTTCCCAGCTTTCTTCTCCCTACCTAAATACTACTGCTGCTTTGTACCCAGTCATCATATTTAGAAAAATCTATGACATAACAACACAGAAGACCAAGACTACATCATCAGATTTCTTTTAATGCAACTTTGATATTACTGCAAGTGGTCCTGTAACTGCCTATACAAAATTCTTCTGGAAACTTTTACTTCAGTTCAGGGTTTTAGACTTCACATACATTTTTGCTTCAAAAACCTGAGATGACTTTACTTGCCTGATATGCACATCTCAGAAGTGGGGTCTACTGGTCTGTGATGGGTACACTTTCAGGAAAGCAGGATTACCCACTCCAGGAGCACAGCCCAATGTGTTGTTCAGAGATATTACAGGGAGATTGAGGTCAAACTGCCAGCTCCTCCAGCAAGCTGCCTGCCAGACAACTCCACAGCACACTCAGACAGAGCAGTCCTTCATCAGGATCCTCTCATGAACAAGGGGTGCCACGTCTTCGCAGTCTTGGGGTGGAATTCCCCTGCTCACCCACACAGATCTGTGCCACTTGCTTTATTCCCTGTCTACAGCAAGTTGAAACAACAACCACTATCTGCATCTCACATGCATCACTCATTTCTCCTAGCCTTGTATACAGGCATTATCACCAGATTATTTTATTCTTGAAGAGCAAGGAAAACCTACAAATAACTTGCCAGCACTTGACCTCAGCTGGGGAATGGGCCATCACTACCTGCCTACATCCTAAGCAGGACACCTGAAATCATTTCACATATTTCACTGTCTTGGCCTTCCTGCTCAATTCCTGGAAATGTCTTTATGGTTCCTTTAATGCTCATTCTGGCAAGGAATGGCTGCCAGCCTAATATGGAAACATGGCCACATGTATTATCAATGAGATGTAACCAACACTCTCCCAGTAAAATCAGACCAGCAAAAGTGTTTCCCACTTGGAAAGTCATGTAGTAAATGACCACCCTTAACCCTTTTGTATGATTCATTCTCCTACAGCCATCTACCTGCAGCACACAAAAAGCAGTATCCTGGCCCTTCCCTAGCTCTCATTCTCAACCCTAAACAAAACCTGCACTGCAGCCAAACCAGAAAACAGTGTTAAGTGTGAGAAATGAATGAAGTCAGCTTTGTTTTCAAGGGCCTGTGTGCACTTAAACATAAAATATTTATTCCAGCTAGCTCAAACAAATTACAGACCTCTGAGACAAACTCCACTCTTCACCACTAAGAGACCTTCAGAAGGGAGAATAAAGTCCATTAGTGAAGAAGACTGGCTATACTGGTCTAATGTACAACTATTTTCCTAAATGTCTGATGTCCCCCCTTTTTCCCAAGGTCAGTCATTCTGTAGAAGGATGGAGTAGAAAACTTTCTGAGCTAATTCACTTCCACTCTTCACTCACATAAAAACAACCCTGAAAATAGCCTATCTCAGTTGGAACTGCTCAGAAGATCATGTCTGCAGACACATGCTTTCAGTTGCTCTTAACAGTTCAAACAAGACAAATCTATGAAAAAATTAAGCAATTTCCTTCAGAATGCCAAAACCCCCCTATCCTGCAGAAATAATCTTCATGGGAAGTCAGGTTATCACACCTGAATCCCAAGAATTCAAATATATGTCCTTTGTATAATCAGAGAACTGAAAACACAGAATTAGTATAAAAAGTTCAAACGAGTGAAAATAACTGAAGTTAAAGGAATAAACATTCCAAGTGTTGCCTCTGAGCAGGATGATTACTCCCACTGCAAAACTGGACTCCAAACCCTTATGCTAGAATCTAGACTTTGCTATAACAGAAGAGCACTGCTCTTGTTCCTTAAATGCAAATTTCCATTATTACTTATTCCTCGGTCAAAGAAGGGGTGGAGCTAATCACAGCAATGAAGAGCTGAACAGCCCCATTAGTTTTCTTCCTTATGTGTAAACAGAAACATTCTGCACACATCTCACACCAGAAAAATCACAGAGGTACTAAAATACTTGGACATTTGTATCTCATTTCAGCAACTTCTACTGATACAGCCACACATTTGATGTTCTTTAGCTGCTTCTATTTTAAACCTCAGCCTAGCTGCTAAAAGGATTTTTGAAGTTATTTCCAATGAAAGAAAAAAATGACCTAAATTGGTGAAGATACCTCTCTGGCCACACAACCTTCTGCAGTGGGGAAAGTACAGACTTCACTGCTCAGAACCCACTTTGGCCCAATGATTTAATTTGTGACCTTTAGATTTTACATGCTACACTGCAAACCCTTCTGAACCCACTCCTAAGGCATGTAGATGAAAACATTTATTTGACATGAGAGAAAAGGCTAAAACTTTACAACCAAGAGTCAGTCAAGCAAAAAGAGGAGAGGGGAAAAAAGCACATTTATCTTCTATGAACTGCCATGAAAGAAACATAGAAAAGACTTAATGTTTACCAGAACATTAAAGAAAATATATGTTCTAATGCTTCACAAACATGAGGAACGATGAATGGCTTTTTGCATAAAATCATTTTACAAGCAATCTAGCTCCTAAGCACATGCCTACATTTCTGTGCAACATCTATCATCTAGAAATGCTGACAAAATGAGTAACTCAAGTTCTCACACTTCATGTAGATAAGGAATAATATCAAAGAAATTTGAAGAACCCTGCAGTATTTCTACCTTTACCTATCACATCAAAAAATCTCAAACCTTGCAAGAGGGCTTTGCAGCTGTACCAGCAGCTTGTTGGCCCAACAGATCCAAGTCAGTGCAGGGAACACTTTTCTCCTCTTTCTCTCTACATCAGGAGACAAATACAGGTGTAAACCCAACCCATAGTGGGAGAGGAAAGGGAGAGTAGAAGTGAGAAGCTACAACACTACCATTAAAGGTTTAAGCATCCTCATTTCTCAGCAACCTTAAATTTAATGTCTCTATGAGTATTCATTGGTTTGTACAATATCAGAGTAGCAAAAACTGCTTCCAGAGAGCAGCCTGGTTGTATCAAGGGGAACAGCACTGATGGTCAAGTATGGCTTTGAATCTGAACAAGAAGCAGCTGAGAAATCCTGCTGGCAAGTTCACCAGGAGACACTGCTACAGACTCCCTCTTCAAACTGAAATTTAATTATGCCCATGACCTATGTGTTCAGCTCAGCAGGGCTCTATCAAAAAGTCTACAGACTGCTTATTAGATGTAATGCAATGTATTAGCATGCTGCAAATGTACAGCAATTTGGAAGATCAAAGCTACAGAAATCCAAAACAACATGTATGGCATAAAGACCAACTAGGTATTCATTAATAGGGTTTTTGTAGTGAACCCCTAAATAACAGCTGAAAGAAAACTGGTGGGGCAGAAAAACAAATTAGACAGAAATGGTTATGATTAGGAGTCATCTTTAAAGCTGTCTCCAACAAAAATTTTAAATTGAATCCAGAACTATTTGGAAACAGGAGAATAAAGGTGGCTGCTCAACTTTCTGGAGTAAGCACAATGGGGTAAGCATGACTGTCCCTATTTTGAGCTTACTGCTCAGCTATCTGGCTATTAATGATGTACAATCCTCCAGTTTTCAACCCTGCTGAACATGACTTGCAGTCCTCAGGAACACTGGTGTGCTAATATTCTCCTGGCTTAATCTTTAGCACTGTACAAGATCTCTGGATTCCCATCAGAGTTCTGTGAACACCTCACCACAGCCATTTCAACTCTGACACTGCATCAAGGACACTTCCAAGGTGGGAAGAGAATGCCAACTGCAGCACAAACAGATTTATAAAATACCTGAAAAGTGGCCATACCATCAAAAACAGAAAGCAAAAAGAATTCACAGTTCTTTTCCTGGAGCAGCACACAGCAAACTTTGGTAAGGTATTGGACTAGAGCCATCCCTGCCAATAACTCATGTTTACTGAAAAATGATCCAGCTGTTCCTGAACTGCTGCACTAGTGAGGTGCTTCCCAAAGCTGACCAGCTACCACCTACCTGCAAGGACACCACTGCAACTCCTCTCCCTTTCCCAGGGAGAGAAGGGAAAGGTGCCCAGTCTGCAGGGTGCTGTGGGCATAGCCATGTTGGCTTTCCTTGTTTGGGACTTCGGGGTTTTCATAAAGGTTGTTTGCTTTTGGCTTTTTTAAAGAACTGTAACTATTTTTAATCATAGGATTTTTAGCCCTTGCAGTGTTCCACTTCCCTTTTTCTGCAGCAGCATAGCAGGGACCTTCAGAACAGAAAGCAGCATCCATTGCTAAGGCAGCTGCTCTCCAGAATTAGATTCCTTTCCTGTCATGAAATTAATGCTTACACCACATCTCCTCTGAAATTCCAGCTGGGTATGCACCTTTTGCACACCAAATCTGAAATGTCTGAAGATATGTCAGAAAGAATAATGTCACATGAACAGGTGCTGATGCAATGATGTTCACTCCTCAAAATTAAAATGAAAATACAACCACCTCTCACAGGATGCTGTGAAGATTTAAAAACAGAGACAGCAGGAAGTTCAACAGGAAAATCCAATGAGAAGACTATGCTAAGGAAGGAAAAAAATGAAGCTTGTGACTGAAGCAATGAGGGCAGAACTGGACTTTCATCTCCTTTTCATTTTTCTTCTTTTTTTCCGCTTTTAATGCAATTTGGCAGCTTACAATCACATAAATATATATTGGCATTGTGTTTTAAACTCATAAACTCCAGTGACAAGAGACTGGTGTTCTAAGAAAGGAGCATGTCCCATTCCCGTTATTTCCAGCTATCTCCAAATTCTACATGTGCAAAAGCCAATCCCTTCAGTGGTTTTTTCTCCTGCAAGGACCTTGCCATCTGCTTCGTTCCCCAGAGACAGGACACCTGAGCTTGTGCAACCCATCCTACTACACTTACTATCAGTAGCTCTATAGGACATGCAGATTGGAGAATCCAGAATTAGGAGATCCTCTTTTTTCTGTTTACTCTCTTCCAAGTGAAATAACATTGATGAATTGTGTGATCATAACTGTTCTCAAGTCGCAGTATGCCAAGTAAACTTTATCTGGAATTAAACAAATACTTCATTTCTGAAAAATCCTTACAAAATACCTGTACTCACCAGGCCCA
The DNA here is from genome assembly GCA_025920805.1 of Petroica traversi. Classification (NCBI taxonomy): domain Eukaryota; kingdom Metazoa; phylum Chordata; class Aves; order Passeriformes; family Petroicidae; genus Petroica; species Petroica traversi. Next base: position 2,427,838 of record JAHLSL010000112.1, on the reverse strand, counting down.
TTTCTTCTGCAGTTGGTGTCAGAACTGGCATGCTATTCAGTCCCACGGTAAACAATGACTGCACCTGGAATGCTCCTCTAGCCTAGGAAGCTTTTCCAGCTTCTCTGCTCCTTTCCAAGTACTGCATGAAAGTACAAGCAGGAAAAGACAAGTCTGCTGGCTGAGGAAAGGTGCAAGATGAGCAGGTGCCATGAAGAATTCAACATGCCCAAGTATTTGATTTGCAAACCTGTTCTTCAGCTTTTGCTATTTGTTTGTCTAGAATCAACATATGCCCTCCACAAAAAGAGATGATTATTAAAATCCAGTGGGATTTTATAATGGGATCAACTACAACTGTCCCTTGGTACAAAAGCCATTCTTTCTCAATTAGTGCTTTCTAAGCATCATCATGTTCAATTACATAAATGATTCAAACTCATGATATGCCAGTTTTATTATTTCCAAGGCAAAGTTTTATTATTTTCCGGAGATCTACCTGGACACATTTCTTAACAGCATTCTTAAGCTTTGAAGAAGTGTGCTGCAAATTCTTTGCTTTTCCACGGCTGGGGAAAGAAATCCAACCCATACCTGGGTTTAATTAGAGAGGAAAAATTTAAATGTTCAATATGTTTTATGCTTCCAGCACCCTTAAAAGAGCATCCACCTTTCTTCTGAAGTGCAAGTCATCTTTATTTTCAAATTAATTTCAAGAACCTATGCCACGCCTCCCTTGAACACGGACAAATTTAACCTCAGCCTTTACCTTCCATACTTGAAATCTCTCCATGGTAATGGCAGATTTTGAAAGCTATTGCAGTGCTCAGGTCTGTGGAGCTCATATCCTCCCTCCTCCCAGCCCAACCCTTTCATCTTAGTGAAGGAAATGAGAAAGAAAGTTGTCTTACCGAGAACTCCAAGGTTAATGTCCCCTGCGAACCCCACCTAGCAAGTCCACATCATGACATGTCAGGTCAGCCTCAATCACGCTTCCCTGATAGTCAGGTAAAAGGAAGGAGTTAAAATACAAAATTGACACTTGCAGATTTCTGGACATCAGAAAATATATTCTGAACTGTCTTTCAGAGCTTCTGGTAACCTCCAAGTTGTTAAAACATTTCTTCAGAGGGATTCTCCTGTTCTAAAATTTCAGAAGTTCCTGATCAATAACCAAGTATCGCAGATCTACCTTGACTATTTTATTCAAATGAGACCAAAACCTTAGGGTTTCCCTTTAGTACAAGTGATTTTTTTTTCTCCCTACTCTACACATTTTATCAACTAATACATGCTCAACAAATCCACTCCGCGTTTCAAGGGACAATTTAAGCCAATAGACTATAACAGCTTCATTCAAATTCTAAGTTAACAGAAGCTCTAACTTCTTTTTTTTCTTGCTTTTGTTTTAGAAAAAACAGGAACATAATGTGGTACACTCTTTCTATAAGGCTCTGAGCTACTCATGTAGTTCTTGTGAATGAGAATTCCACTGACAACCTCTACCCTACAAGCAATCCTTCATCACACACATACTCCACCTCAAGTCATGCATGATCAAAGATTGCTGAGGACAGATTTCTATGAGAGGTCCTTGCTGTTCTACGAATGGGCCACCAGCATTTTTGGATAACAATTAGGTCTTGCTGAAAATATATTCATTCAACAGGGTCTATAGGTCTTGGTACGAAATGGTTTTGAGAGGTTTAAGACTTTTCTGCTCAGCACATTTATTTCTCTCCTAGCCTTATAATAAGAGTGCCCTCTGTATTTTCTTTCTGTGTAGTTCAAATTACACAAATGGGCTTAATGTCCAAACATAGAAGGGACAAAAAGTGGTCAGGTTTTTATACAGAGTCACCAAAATCATGCGGTGATCTTCTACTTCGAGTTTATTTTGGAAAGGTTTAAGCAATGCAGTTGTCATTCTTTAATAATCAGACTACAGAAGCTGAGACTTAAAAATAAACAATTGCTAAAAAAAAAAATCAAACCTTTAACACTTTGAAAAATGCAAACTATGTTGAATGAAATAGTAAAATTATAAGTTGAGCTTAGTAAACTAACTTGTTAATAAAGTGAAATTAAGTATATAATAACACAGTAGCTGTAAAAGTATTTTGCTCGTGTTTTGGAACTGCTAAGAATCTGGTAACTTGCTTCTTAAGTCAAACACCTTATCAATACAGACATATAAGCAACTGCTATAAATGAGTGATCAAATGATTATTAAAACTCCATTTCATGGCTTCTCCTCCAATGCCAGCAGGACACTCATAACAGCTGAATATTGGTGTGCAAGTTGAAATTCATTTTCAATATATTATAGAGGATCTTTGCTAAGTTACGCTGAAGAAACAATCAAAAGAAATGCACGAGAATAAATTTAAATTTATTTTTCAACTAGATGTCAAAATCGTGCTGAGAAATTCTTCCCATGAGTCAGGCAGAGCAGTTTTCCACTATACTAAAGCATCTTTGCTTGACAATTTTTTTCCATAATTTCATTAAGTTCTTCAAGTTCAGCACACACCACTATTCGAGTAAGCTGAAGCACACCTTATCTAAGGATTAAATGTAAGTACTGCTGCAAATTTAAAAGGTGAATTTGAATAGCCATAAACCATTTAAATCTTGGTATATCTTGTAAATATAAACTTCTACTGTGTTTAACTGTTACGATTTTCAATTATAAAAATGCATCGCTCCCTCCTCATGTTTAATAAAACTACTGGTATAAACAGTGATTTGGGCAGAAGTAAATATAAGATGCAGCCTTACAGTTCTTCTGAGAGGAAGACAACTTTAACATTTTTCTCAGCTGTTTTGTAGCCACTATAACTGAGGTGTTTCACTTCCTCCCCACACCCCCCATAGCATTCACTAGCACCTCACCTCTCCTAGGCTGACATGTGTAACATGGGAACACTCCCTTCTTCCCAAGATGGAGAGCACTTGAAACATGATTCAAATTAAGCTCCTTGTACTAGACCCCCTTTACAACAAATACTAAGCCAATATTTATTGGGACTACAGGGTTCTGCTCAGCACTACAAGAGCTGTGTAACTACCAGAATCTCATACAGATGGGGCAGCAAAACTCTGTATTAAAACAGAATTACAAACCAGATCCTTATCACAAGCCAAAGCCTGAAGTGTACACCCAGGCAAAGCCCTCTGAGTTCACTGCTCAGGTAAGAAACAGAGAGGACATGATTTGGCCCCATTAGCTTTATGAAGTGGGGGGGAAAAAACCCCAAACCCCAATATACTAGATACAGTTTTTTTAAAAAGCACTTTTAAGCTACTTATGACCAAATTCTATTAATTGGAAGAGGCTGACATGGGCAAACCCATTTCTGAGAAGCACATAGACATCTTCGATTCAGGTGACAACTCAAACCCTGCAATCCCATTCCAGATCCACAGCAGTGTGGGGAGGCTCATCTTACTGGGTATATTCTCACATTACACACTTGAGACACCAGACAGGAATAGAAGACAAAGGGAGGAGTATGACCACTGAAGTTTAACTTCCTCAATAGTCTGTGTTTGGAATGCTGTAAATCAATGAGCAATGTATTGGATTTGGATATTTAGAGGTCCGGCAATAGTTTTCTTTAGAGAAAGTATAAATCCGTTTGTTTCTCTCTTTTCTTGAGAAGCAAATGTTCTTCATTAGGGTACAGAATGGCTTAGATGCAACACAAGAGTAATGTCATGATTTGCCAGTTAAAATTGACATCTGGGAATGTCCAAGACAAGGGTCAAAGCAACACATAATATAATGTAGCTAGCAATGCCCTCAAAAGATAACGTCTTAAACTTTTTAACAGCCTTTATTATAAGGCAGGAGAATTCTAAGGCAAATTGTTCATCATGGCAGAACATCAAATTAAAATGTCAAGATAGAAATAAGCAGAATCTAGAGAGTAGGTTTGTGTTATCCGTAGCAAGAAGTTAGTTTAGTGTGCCACAGCACCCAAGTTGTAATTCTCATTCCTAATCAAATATTATTTTAGATTAGACTAAGATGCTTGAGATCAAAATAACTTCCCTGTGTGTTTGCACACTCAATTATACAATACGGCTGGATCCTACCAGAACAGCCTCCACAGGGACTCCACAGGACATCAAAGGAACAAAATTAACACCATTGTAGGATCTGCTTCCTTCTCCAAATTACATTAGAAGACCAGATTTAAATTAGGTATCTGTGAATGCCTGGATACAAATCAATGCTTTTATATATAAGGAAAAAAAAAAGCTTCAAAATTAGATGCTGATAAATTATTGAACAGCAATTAAACAGTGAGTGCCTTTTGGGCTGTCTGTAATTTCTCCTAGTTTTCAGTCTGATGTCCACAGTGCTACATGTTGGAAAGCACAGGAAATTTTGCACAAATTTGATCACTCACATAGGCAGTTATACTTTGAAAACAGTATTTTTCACAATAATTACCAATGAAATAATGTTTTAGGACACAATTGAATTTGAAATAGGTAATGTTTTGAATAGATTTTTGAGTTTTATTGAAATCTTACATGAACAAGAAATTGGAAATACAATCACATCAAGGAACAAATTGCCACGGCTTTGACGTTTTAAGCCAAACAAATTTTGTAGGGCAGATTTTCAAAAAGGTGTGAAGTTATAACAATTTAAAAACACAGTTATCCTACTTCTAGGAATGCAAAACATACAATCATGTTATTTTCAATACAAGAAAACTTAATTTGTTGTAATTTCTTTAAACTACTAAGACAAAGCACTAGCTTTTACTTTTATGTACAGCATACTCCTAATGTAGTCTATCCCAAATCCAAAAAAAAAAAAAAAAAGAAGAAGAAACTGTCCAAAACCAGAGGTTCTGCAAAATCATGATTGAACAGTGTGCCATTCCTGCTTTTAAACTGCTAAAATGAAGCCTAAAATGATAAAAGCACTGAAACCCCATATGGAGTTCAGGAATTCTGCAAGCCCAGTAATGTCCAAGTGCGTTTATGAAAAAAGAAAACTAAGAGACTCGAGTATATACACAATAGAGTGATTCTTCAGCCCAATACAAATGGCAGCCAATCGCTACTGAAGGATGAAACATTAAGCCAATTTTTTTTTTTTTGAAAGATGTAGAGCTATAGCCAATTCTATGTTTCCAATATTCTCAATCCCTCCTCACTTGTCTACTTCCACTGTTGCCCATAAGTATCCTGATAAAATTCCTGGTTGTCATTATTGTAACCATAGTTACCGGCATAGTCACCACCTTGCTGGAGCGGCTGCTGAGCGATGGGTTGGGAGCCCCAATTCTGCTGGTTGTTGGTCTGACGGCGCTTGGAATCGGGTTGGTTGTACCCATCTGCCTTTCTCTTGCCTCCTACGTTGCCCCCACGGTTGCCCCTGGCTCCACGAGCACCACGTCCTCTCTGCTGCTGTGCAGGGCCCCCTCTCCCCCCCCCTGGCTCCTCTCGGCGGTCCCATGGGTGCCCCCCTCTGTGAGTAGCCAGCTCTACCTCTTGGTGGTGGTGCTCCCCGCCCCCTAGGTGGTGGAGGGGCACCTCTCCCACCCCTTCCTCCTCCTCCTCTTCCTCTTATAGCATAGCCATCATCATAGCCGTAATAGGGATCTTCATAGCCACCACGGTAGTCATGATAGTCATAGCCATAGTAATCATCATAATAATCTTCATAGCCATAGTAATCTGGGGGATAGCCATATCCACCTCTTCCTCCACGGCCTCTGCCTCTAATAGGAGGTGGCATGCGAGGCGGAGGGTAGTAATAATAGTCTTCATACCTAGTAAGAGAAAGAAACACTGAATTATTTATCTCCAAAAGCAACCCGAAATACAGCATACATTTGCCCTTGCTGATTAACAATATGCAACATGGAGAAGAGTTAAGTCAAGGCATTGAGGTTCCTCTAAAGCAGCCCCTGTTTCACAGCACAACTTCATGAGCAGCATTACCACGGTGCGAGGGTGACACTCACGCAGTGCTCCGGGAGGCCTGTCTGGCAGCCTGACGTTCTTTCCTTTTCTTATCCGGTGGCTTTGCTAATACTATTTCAATTTCTTCCCCTTCTATCTCTTTCCCATTCATTTCATTCATAGCCTGTACAAAAATTAAAAGGAAAAATAACTACAATTTTTTTTCCATTCGAAAGGAAACTAAAACTTACTGCAAGAAACCAGACAGTTGGGCTGCTCCAGGCTGAGCTGTGCCATGTGCTTTGCTTTTGTGCTACATAAACAGAATGTTACACGTCACTTTTCCAAGTCCCACTTTATTCAACAGTTACAGGGAAGCAGGATTTTTAAAAAAAATATGCTCTTTGTATCATAAGATTAAAAGAGGATTAACATAAGCATTATTTTTTAAAAGTTGAACATAGCACCACCAGTTTTTATGTTCCTGGATCTCCTAGAAACCTTTCAGAAATACACAAGTTCTCACTACTCACACTGACATAAACACTCACTGCACTTACAAGCCTGGTAGAACATGTGTACACAAGAGTAAGAATTGTTACATTTGGGGTTCCCAGGTAGCTGAATGTGAGTCAAGTGACTGAGAAAATCAAGTAGCTCTAAAGACACATACTCGAGGAGAAAAAACAAAAAAAGATCACTGAAACTTGGTGATCTCATCAAGCAAGCCTTGAATCCTCCAGAAAATTAATGTGCAATTTTTTACTATCAAATGCACCCACAAAGAGAACTTAATGTACATAGACAAAGTACAATTACACCCCTCATTTTCCCACCTGGAATTATCTGGTTTGCATTAAACATTTTTGGGTATTAATATTTGCATTAATGAAGACTTTATGTGTCTATACAGCTATATGTCTCAAAAGCATCAGAAATTATGGTAATTTATTTCCAAGAAGGTATGAAAATCAGTAGGCACTAGAATCAATGAGCCAGTTCCATGCATTCCACACATAAATACCACAACAATCTCACTGAAAGCCAAAATATGTCCATACACAAAAATACCTCACAAAGTTCATAAGCAAATTTAGTAGCCAGGAAGCAGTCACATGGAACCAGATATGATAGTTTCCAGCTTGAGATGAACATTAGTGATGTGTTTGACCTGTCTGTTTCTCACCTGCTACAAGTTTCCAGTTGCTGAAACCTAACGGAGCATTTAGCAGGTAGCTGGAACTGGGAAAGGGCAGGAGTGTTCACAGACCTACTACAGAAAACCACATCCAGAGGTGTTGCTGACTTACCCCTTGTTTCAACAATTTCTTGTTCTCCCTCAGACAATGGTCTAAACCTATCCAAACCAACCTCCACCTCGTTAAATACCAGTGACATTCTTCCTAGAGCCATATCAAGGGTATTCTAAAACCTAATCTCGTGTGCAGTAAAATCCTAAGCAATTAAATGGCTATAAAATCATTAATAAGAAGATAAGCATGGAGTGCTTGAAATGTCCATTAGCCACATACACCACATATTATATATCTGCTTCAAAATGCCCATATGCAAAAACACTTCCTACTCTCCTTCTTCCCCCCATGAACCAGGTTTAAAAAACACATGGAGTCATTTCTACAGAATTCAATACACTGAAGCACAGACAGTAGATATTAATGACCTTCTCACAGTTCATGGACATAAAGGAAGAGAACTTTGAAGCTTACAATAATGATCTTCAATATTTAACAAATCACTGAGAAGAAACCTCAGGCACACACAGAGTTAAACCCAGGTAACGCATTAAGAGTTGCCAACACCATTCTCCTCTCCTTCACAAAGCATTTTGTAATTATCTCCTGCTTACTATTTGTTACTTTTGTCACTCCAAAACTACACACAGCCTTTAAATAGGGGTCTTTGAGAGACATCTGATACCTTCTGCCAGTGTTTCCTCAGAAAAATTGCCTAGGTTGATCTTTTTTTTTTTCCTCTTCTCTAGACTTTCCTGCATTGCTCTACACCTCTTTTCCAGTCTACTTGTTAACTTGCTACAGTTTTGTCCTTTCAAGTTTCACATCCTCCTAGCTACTGAAATCATAGGAACAAAATTATTAGCATTAAAATTCTCACAATGTGAACCTTATTAAATGAGCTCTACAGTTTGTTTTATCAAGGTTATTTACTGTGAAAAAATTTCTTAAAACCATTCACACAAAATAAAGTGCTCTCATCAACTTAGCTAGGAAAGAATAATCAACCTACCTTCACTGCTGCACCTCTGTCCTCAAAATGAACAAAAGCATAATCCTTCAACTTCTTTACTCTTTCCAGCTTTCCAAATTCAGAAAAGGATTTCTCAAGAATTTCTTCTGTCACAGTAGTGGCCAAGTTTCTTACAAATAAAACCTTTACCTGGTGAAAAAATGAGAACAAAGCTGTGATCTTTAAAACTACCAACTAGTACGATATCATTCCCTTTTTTCGTTGCATTAACAAATTTGGGTAACTTTACTAATTCTGTATCTGTTTTAAAAAAAAAAGTTCCTTGTAGTTACCTGTATGAAGTTTCTACAACTTCTCTCCTTCCACAGTTCCCTTCCATAACCAGAAGAATATCCAACTTTGACTTTCTCCTTCTGGGATGCTACAAATCCCAGCAAAATTTTAGTAACAGACCTCAAGTACAGCAAAGAGCTACCCAACACCACGGGATAAAGTGCACATTGTTTCCCATGAACTCCACCTTCACCTCACTCTGGAAAATTTACACAATACCTACCTGGTATTGATTCTAGCTAAAGCAGAAAATGCACAGGCTGATGTGTCAATCCAGCAGGATAACCCTGCTCAGTGCTAGTTTGGATGTTAACAGTAGTTAGTAACATGTTTCCAACGTCTTCCAACAGCAACTCATGTGCAGTGCTCAGACCACACCACTTGCACAGCTCACTGTGAAAACGCCCTCTCACTGCTTTCTGTGCCTCAAAACAAGCCTTGCTCAGCTGGAGCAAATCCTTGTCACTATGGCATAAAGAAATTCCTCCCAAAGCACAAGAGCATCCAGTGAAATCTTTACTGACCTTTGCCATGACTTCGGGGTCAGGTTCCTCTACTGGATCAGCCCATTCCACTGTAACAACATTTCCCCAGACTTTTACTTTCCCACTCATCAGGCGCCGGCGAGCTTGTGCTGCTGACTTGTGATCCTCATATTCCAAGAAGCAGAATCCTCGATTCTTCTTTTTATCATCAGGTTGATGATACAAAATTACATCCACCAAACCCTCTGAAAAACAGATCTTTAGTACTGAGCTTCAAAAGGAAAAAAAAAAAAATCTAGACTCTACCCTAAAATGCCTTCACTTATGTTTTGTAGTGCATTTGAATTTTGTGCCTGAAAGGGAGTGTGAGCACAAGAAAAGCAAAACAATAGCAGATATCCATCCAAGTGACCTAGAAACAGGCACCTAGCAAGTGAAATTCTCCACAACAAACTTACCTCACAATTAGGCTCTGCAAAACATCAACCTCACCAACTCACACAGCTTAAGTTTTCTATACTTTTAAAAATAATTTTTACATCTTTGAAAGGCAGCCAGCATTAACACATGACCTCTCCCTGCCTCCTGTGGAACCTAGAAGGAACATCTTCCACATCTCTCCAACAGGAGGAGAGGAACTAAATGAATATTCACCTTCTGTTTTCACCACTTCCCTGAAGTACTTATAAATAGCAATCCTAAAAAAGAAGCAGGAGGTTAAAGCTCTCCTACAGGAACAAGAGCAAGTGACTCAATCTCTTATCTAAGGCAGAAGCACCCTTTCAGTGATGAGCTGACTTCTCTTCTTCCTACTTGCTGTGCATACTGGAGAATGCTGAAAAACTGGGACAAAAATTAGTCTTCCATTAACTATTTCTGTAACAATATTCCCTCTAAACCAATTAAGTGTTCCCTCTTGAGGAATGCATTTGCTTCAAGCTGCCCAAAAAACTTCTTCATGTTGACAGCAGAACCTCCTGTAGATAGAGTAACAAATACAGAACCTTCAACAGAAAGCTAAAACAGGTAACAGAACTGGGAACTTCATTTTTTCCTGAGTTCATGAATGCTGGTTTTTCTGAGTTCATTTGAGCTGTTTCTGTCTCTAATTGTAAAGTTTCATCATCATTCATTTAACAACCACTAAAACAAACACGAGTCCCTTTACACTCCACCTTAAGATACAGTACACATATAAAATTTCTAACAAAACCAGACTTGGAATCCAACTTGAAAATAGTTTAAATGATACCTGAACACATTTGTGAAACAACTAGACCTACAAAACAGACACTGAATGGTATTCTGGGACTCATTAAGTCTTACCTGTGACTTTACCAAACTCTTCCAATATGTTTTCCTTAGTTTTGTTCTTTGGAATTGAGCCAACAAATAACCTGTTGTTTGCCACGGAGATGCACACTCCAAGGTGCTTTCCAGGACGGATTTCGTAATTGTCACACTGAAAAAACAAAGCCATTCATTTGCTTTATCCACAATACTATGCATAAAAACATCCCCAAATCATAAAATCAGGTATTTTCTTCATCATCTACTACTTTTATACATAGCATATTGAATTGGCATTGCAAGAGAATCCCAAGAGCAGCTGTTTTAGTGTTGGCATTCACTTGGAAGAACAGTGCCAAGCTTAGGATTTCCACAAACTTCTGAAGTCCTGTTGAATGGAAAGCTACAAAAAAACTGCAGTAAAAGGAACCACATGGGACATATACAACTTGCATGGCATAAATTTATTCACCTACTGTTTATCTCAGACTTTAAAGATCCTTCTAGCAACTGGCTACTGCTTCCTCTGCTGTCAGTTAACTGCTGCTGCTGTCATCAGTAAGAAAATATATGGCATTAAAGATACTGTGAGCTCTTTCTCTTATCCTGGATAGCTTTGAACACTGGGAAGGTTTGCCAAGATAATAAACAGTCTAAATCAGTTTGAGACCTGGCTTCTACCACAACCCCAAGAGCAGGCATTTCTTTGACTTTGGACATGATAGGATTAAAAAATTTTACCATCAAGATTTAAAAGATTTAGAAGTGGGCTAAAAAAAAATTTAGCCCACTGCTTCATGCCTGTACCCACAGCTGGATTAGTCTGAAAACCAAGACTCCCAATAGGTCTTCAAAGGTACAAGAATTCAGCCTTTCAAAAAAAAAAAAATCTTTCAAGATAGACATAGTCTTTGTTTTAGTCAGGATTTTCAAATGCATCAAAGAGGACAGATGTTTCATCAGCTGTCAGCTTCTGAAAATCTCATGCAGTTCTTTAAAAGCAGGTTTTTAGCCATTCTAACTCCAGTTGAGACAGAAGCCCTATAAATGACAGCAATACCACCAGGAACCTTCTTCATATTCTAGAAGAATGTTAAGGTACCACAGACTATCAAACAAGATCACTTCAAGGAAGACAAAAGCATTTCAGAATTTTGCTTCATGTACTAAAGTGATTCCTAACACAGTAAAACTTTTTGTTCTGGTGCCACGAACTTATTAACCTGAATCTGCTTTCCCATTGTATCTTATGCAAAGCCATTTTTCTTACAAACAATCCCATTCCCACTGGTGCCTTGCAAACACAAGGGGAAGGCCTACATGGTTTTAACTGTTTTAAAGTTTCTCAAGGTTTCAGGTTTCCCTGCCCCTACCAGCTTAACTAAGGTGTCCAGATTTTACCCCTCTTCTTCATCCCTCATTCAGGATCAGCTGAATTCCACAAAGGCAATTGATATTTGGCATTTCACCTCTTTTGGGTCACAGTACACACAGTACTTCTCAGCCATATATAAACCTTGGGAGATACACCCCAATCTGCCTAATTCTCCTTCTTCCTCTCAGGCAGAGGCAAGGCCCCAGTCAGACTGCTGTCTCTCCCTTTAACCCCCTAGGGACTGCTCCATGTCCTTTCCCAAACTGCCCATGTGCATGTCAGCTTTCAAGCAGTGAGCAGCTGCACGCCTGGAAAGAACAGAAGGCCACTGCAAACAACCAAAGGAACTAACTGAGGGACTCCTCTATGGCAGTAGCAACTGAATAAGGCATTGCCAATTAGCTCTTTACAGTGGAAAGGGTGATGAAACTTAAAACACACTGAAGCTTAATAGATTTTCTAGCTGGAATCAAGTAGGCTCCTAACAATCACCTAAGTACTCTGAAAGGCCACAGTTAGGTTCAGCAGATAACAGTCCTGTAAATTTTTGTACTTACTAAATGAAATCAGGAGGCAATTTTTAAGAAAAGTCAAATTCTGAGTCTGTCAATGGATGCTTTAAAGACTCCATTATTTAAGAAATTACCAACATGTTTGCTGTTGACCTTATCTTGACCTATCTGGAAGTAAGTTAACTCACCAGTTTGACTGCTTCTTGTGCTGCATCTTTACTACAAAAGGTAATGAAAGCATAACCTCTGTTTTGACCAGAAAGAGGATCCATCATGAGACGCAGATCCCAAATTGGACCAGCCTTCTCAAAGAGTGGTACCAATTCATCTTCATAAAGGTCTCGGGGAATTTTGCCAACAAAAACCTAAAGAGGAAGAGAACACTTGAAACAAAGCTTTGACAGAAATACAAGTTTCTTTTTAACTCTTGACAATTCCTGGGAAAGGAAGAATAATGCAGAAAAACCAGCAGAGAAGAAACATTTCAGTCATCAGTGTAGCCTTTACAGCAGCCCCGCTTTTAATTTTGGCAGTCAAAAAAACTAAGACTTTACAGACTATCTAGTTGGGTATCATATGTTAAAGCACTTCCTTGCTCTTGCAGTATTTTCAAATCACTCTGTTAATTAGTCTTTCTTAGAAAGCTACAGAGATGAAAAAATAATCGAATAATAATAATTTCCTTTTAATTGCTTGATGCACATTATCCATTTTAATATATAGTGTAGTCTTGTTGCTCATCTGCATTTGTTTCAGCTTCCACCAACTGAATGTTTAATATTTTATTAAGCAAACATGTGAGTCCTTGTAGTTTTGTTCTTACAATAACTTGAGTTAAGTTTTGTTAAGGAGTTAATATCTTTAGCTGAGGTCCTCCTAGAAAGATCCCCCCAGTTGTTTAATCACTGCAGGTCTCCTCTGAATTCTCAAATCCTCTTCTTTGTTAATACAAACAAAACATTCCAAACGCCCATTAAGATCAAAATACATTTATTTTAACTTCAAACATTTTTGTAGCAAAAAAAGCCATGAGTCAACGTTATCCTTCTCAGTAAGACCTTGCCATAATCATATCTCACACTGAAGGCATAGCAGAATTTCAGAACTAAAGACACTCAGCATGGATATAACAAACTCATGAGGAGAATATGACTAATTTGAAAAACATGGAACAAGGTAGAACTTCTAGATATTTCATGTTACACAGATATTCCCGAACATTTCTTAAAAGCTTAAATTCTAAATTCAGTGTGAATGTTGACTGAACATTACTTATTGAGGAGAAAAGAAATGAACTGATTTATCACACTTAGTGAATATTTAATGGCAGAGCCAAAAGGCTTTCCCCACCATCCCCCTAGAAATCTTAAGGTATTCCTCTAGATAGGTATTTACACTGTCACTGCTCCTAGAACACTTAATTTTAACTCATGCTGATTGAGGTTTGTCATTGTTATGGTTTAACCCCAGCTGGCAACCAAGCATCACATAGCTGCTCACACCCCCTCAACCCTGCAGGATGGGGAGGAAAATAAGAAAAGGAGAAATTAGAAGTTATGGGTTGAGCACACAGACCTGAGCAGAGCTTGAGAAGTTACATGCATCAGTTATTATCAGTTATTATCTAAATTAATTTTCCTTCATGGAATATGAACATTCCCTTTAGAAATCATCCTTACTGTGATGTTTCTTGAGATCTTCTTCACAATAAATGCAAGAGTTTGAGCATCTCAAAGAATGCAAAACTTATCTATAAACTGAAAGGTATTAAGGAGATTGACCATTTTCTCAAATCTAGTCTGGTGGTTTATAGAAAAATATCCAAAAGAATTCCTGTATCAGACATGCAGCAGTGAGACAGAATAATCCAAGTGTTTCGCATAAATTACAAAATAACCTGCTAGGGACTAAAACCTTGAGGAATGGCTAAGTGGAAAAACACACAGTTTAAGCATTTTCATAACCAAACTTAGTTTGCTCACAGCTTGCTAGGAAGATGCAAAGGTTCTAACATAACCCTAAATAAATTTCCAAATAAATGATTATAGACTAGACTTAATCCTTTGGAAGGAAAAAAACAATTAAGTCTTTGAAACTCTTCCAACTATCTTTTAACTTCAAAAAGAACAGCAGGTGTAACACGAGGTAAGAAAAGGAGAGAAATAAAGACAGTAGAAATTTTAAGCAGAACAAAGGAGCATGGCACAAGCTCCTCAGGAAAAGCAGTTATTAGTGTGTACAGATGCAAAGGACAAAGTGAGTGTAATGAGAGAAGGAAACACCCATGTAATTGCTTCTATTCTCACCTATAAACACCCCAAATACCAAGTATCAACACCATGTGACCTCACTGTAAGCAAAATGCCTTACAGTGGAGCAGCAAGTCCTTCAGTAAAAGGAATACTCAATATTATATCCTGCTGCCACTATTTTCTTCTTAAAACCTTCTGCATACCTGTAACTTTATCTTTATTACAGAATCACATTTCAAAAAAAGCCCAACTGCTCTTAAAGCTCACTAACTTTAAAAAAATACACGGGACTGCTTCACCCACCTAATCCCTTCAGCCAAGTGTTCATTTTGCCAAACTGTTATGTTCAACATGCTGACCACCCAGAACATAGTTTGCTAATACTTTAGTTTTATTACATAATATAGCTATAGCCCTCAAAATGTTCACCTACATATTGAGAGAGAAATCTACAATTAACATGCAATGAATTCCAAATTATGTTTTAAAAGTGTTTACAGTAGAAAGACCTGATGCACCTTAGAGGGAAAGAAGTCTACCTAGCACACATCTTCAAATCAGTAACAGTACTTGGGCATCCTCAAGAACCAAATGTTTGCCATTACTGTCTCATGACTGACAGCTCTGCATCAAGGTATCTGAGCTGACAAGCTACAAGAGCTTCAGTATTATTTAAATAAGTTTCAGATACAAAGAATGCACTGTCACAATTCAAAGGAATACTTTTAATTTTTTTTTTACTCCAGATCATTGGAAAAGGGGCGTATGTGCTACTGTATAACCAGAAGTGTCAGAAACAATCCAGAAATGGCTCTCAAAAGCTTAAGAAGAAAAAAGGAAACAAAAAACAACACCAAAAAACAAACCCCCACCCACCTCATTGCGGCAGAAAGTGCCCACAGTGACATCATCACTTATGTACAAACATTCTCTGCCTACCACCAAATCCTAGGATCCTGTTTAAATGGATCATTATGCCTCAGAGCTCAACAGCAGGAGCTAAAGTCTACATTTCATAGAGCATACAGCAGTTTCAGCAACATGTTCAGTATTTCAGGCTGCCAAACCAAACAGCATGTCTAAGTCAGTAATCAGTCCTTAAATCCCATGCAATGCCAGCAATACATTCATTTGGTAGAGGTATCATTTCTAGAACTGGCTGCCTGGGGTTTGCTATAGCTTTTAATACTGATTCAAGGCAGAAGTATTTCTATTAAGTGAGTTTCCACAAATTACTTGTTGTAGCTTCAGGGAACATATTCTTCATGGTATGAAAGTGCAGCTAAATGTATGGCTTTCCTGTGAACTCCTAAAGAGCCAAACCACCACTGCACAACAAACTTAACAGCAGTAGTCAAGGACTTTCAGTCATGAGAGCAGCTCACTGTAGGAAAGGATGCACAATGATCAGCCAGTCCAATGGCCTGTCCACTTCAGGGCTGACCAAAAGCTAAATCATGGTATTAAAGGCACTGTCCAAATACTCCTAAACCTGGCACACCTGGGGCCCCCACCAGCTCTCTAGGAATCCTGTTCAATGTCTGACCACCCCCTCGTTAATGAGAAACTTCTTTATGTCAGTCAGACATAGTGCAATTAAATAACACTTATATATCACATAATCACCCTGGCAAGACCATTAAGTTAGTAAACAACCTCTAAGTCACCTTTCTAAATACAGAAATGAAACTAAAAACCAAAATAAAAAAAAAGACCCAACCAAAACCAGCTACATGGCCTCTTTTCCGTGTAGCAGTTGTGCTAGTTTCTTTATCAGTCCATGCAAACATTAAGGATTTTTTCATACAGATTGAAACAAAAGTCAATAAACAAATCCTTAATTATTACTAATCTCAGATATCCTCATCAAAATTTTTATGTGAGTACCTTCATACAACACACAAGTCTTTTCCATTTTTTAACACAATACATAAAACCAAGTCAGTGTGGCTTAAATTCCATTTCTTGTAAACAGAGTCAAGTATCTCCAAGTCACATGTTTACCTACTCATGCATCCATGGACACTTTTCAAGTGATGGACTATAAACTTTAGGGTGAACCATGAAGTCTGATGTTCTAATTTTAAGAAATTTTGCACAGCTTTTCTTAGTATGTTCCACCTCTTTTTTCTCCACTTTAACCTATCTTCCTGTCTTTTGCAGAATACTGAGGAGTAAGAAAGACTGATTAAGACACAATAGAAGAATATTTTCCTCTACAGTACATTAAACTTATAATATAGTTTATTTTCAAGTACTTCCAATTTATGAGTTTCCAGAAGTATACAAAGCAATTATCAGATTAGTCTGTATATACCAACCTCTGTTCCAATGCCAGGCTGAACACCAGAATATACAGTATCTGGAGGAGGACCCCCATATTTCCTCTGTCCCGTAGTTACATCCAAAGTGTAACCAGTCCGCTCTAGCAAAGCCTGAAAATGAAAAAAAAGTCAGACTACTTAGGGAAGAGGGCAGGGTTTAAAATATACAGAACAAAGAAAGCATTCCAAGATAAGCATTTCTTTATCTGTTCCTTGCCACACTTGATAAGGTATATTTTAAGAGATAGAACCTATAAAAAAATCTGTTGTTTTGTGGGTTTAAAAAGCTATCATAAAAGCAACATTTGTTTTTATATTACGAGGTCACTGGAAATAACTTTTTTGTCTTTTCTCCTTTTCTCCATTTTATATGTAGCACCCCGAGAAGTCCAGAAAACCGAACAACTGAGACAATTCTTAAATAGGTATCAGTGTTTTAACAGAGCTTAAATTTTGGCAATTGTGTGATCAGAAAGAGCTCCATTTCCAACACCCTTCACTTTAGAATCTCTATCATTAATACACTTCATTAAAGCCAAGTGTGAATATACTTCTCCAGGTGCTATTGATGCTTTTTAAGTTCATATTCAGTCTATGCATAAGTAATATATCAGCTAGTACAGAATAATCTCTGTTACCTTAATCTTTGCTTCATCTGGTCCCTTCGTTGATTCCTGTACTTTGCTGCCTTGTTTCTCTCTTTGCCTGTAGGTCTTCATAACTCCACATAAAAATGCACTTTTGTTCTGTAGATACAATTTACAAAATAATTCAATTGGGTGTATGACAAGCCCTGGGAATCCACTGACTCTTACACTCCATACCATGAAGTCACTACTTCAAGTCAATGCAACAGATCAAATGTCAAAAGAATCCTTCAGGAAAATATAATAACTAATTGAACAAACTTGTCAGAATGATAAAGTCATCAGATTCCAAATGGCATTTTAACCTATTTTCCCAATTGCACACATGTTTTTATTATCTGGGAGCTTTTGCTTTATGCTCGAATACTCACAGATTCAAGGCAATTTTTAACAGACTTGTTATTTGGGTTTGAAACATAAGAACACAGCAACATAAATGAATTTCTAAGTTAAAACTCTCCTGCCAGTAGTGCCAGAACTCTATTTATACTTATGTGCTCACACTCCTGGAGCTCTCACCTTACCTGTACATGCGACAGGTCACTTTCTTTAAATTGCTGTAATACAGAGAGGGCTCCTTCTTCATTAAATTCCCTAAGAGCATCAATTGCTCTTTCATCAAGATCGACATAAGCTACCAACCCTAAAAGTTAAAGATAAAAAAGTTACAGATTTCTATTGAATTTCATACAAACTAAGAACTATGCAGTTTGCTTTTAAAATTAAAAAGTTACATTCCATAGCAACAGAATTATACATTTAATTATATATTCCTACACAAGTATATGAAAGAATATGAGTACAATGAAAAAGTTAAATTAAAATGTATATACCTAAACACTAACTGACGTGCAAGATTATATCCCATGTGTAACAGTTTTCTAGTATTCAGGAATGCAATCTGCTGCATAAAAGCAGTATTACACACCAGGCTCTGAAACAATGAACTCTGGCTCACTTTTAATAATTTGAATTTTGTTTGTTTATCCCTCATTTTAAGTTCCACACTTCCTTCTCTTAAGTTGATATGTTCTAGAGTAAACTGACAGGTGAACATTACAAGTATCCTACTGTATGGGAGAAAGGAGCTACCCAACTGATGATCAAATACCTAGGAAGCTCTACCCCACAAAATATTAGGAAGCAAACATCATTTGTTCACTCTTTTTTCCAGCTTCAAAAAAGCAGGAGTCAGTGGACTTCATGTGTATCTTAAACATATGTTTGGGGTTTTTTTAACTCATTTTGCCGCTCTATGCAGTTGCAAGAGCCACAATTAAAAAGGTATTGTTTTGAGCCCTATGATGTACCCGAAAAAACTAATGTTAATTTTACAGGTACAGACTCCCCCAAGAAACATTGGACCAGTTCTGAAGCATTTTCTTTTTAAGGATCTTTACAAGTATTTTTTTCCTTTTGTAATGAACTTGCATCAGTTGTGGAGTGAGACATATAGACTGAGATTTACACTTTTAAATCATACATCCAAATTTAGGACAAATACTCCACATACTTTGCAACAGCTTGATCTCCGTAAGATACAGATAATTTCACTGCTACTTGATTTGGAAAATGCACAGTAGTGCCAAGCCCAAGGACTACATTTCAGAAGTGATCCTGCATATTGGAAGGCACCTGTATATTTCATAGACAACTTCAGCAGATGAAAAAATTGCTAAATTCAATCCCAAATTTGGCTCAAGTGTCAAAAGTAATCTGCTTCACTGACAAACCCCTCCACAATGCAAACATCTTCAGTGGCATTAATGAAGTGTGAATAAATGTTTTCAGGTTACTCATGCAGTGGAATTATACTTGGTAGGCAGGTTCTGGGCTGAAAAGCTTTGAAACTCCTTAAGAACTCCTCACAACACAACCTAACTGCAACACATGTTAGAACCCCACGAGTTCCTCTGCCCAGGTATTTATTTACACCTTCTCTCAGACCATCAAGTGCACATCATCATGATTCACAGTTGGAAAGTGCATCTCTAAAGCCAATAAAAGCTGGTAAAGGCTTGAAGAAAGCTCACTGTGAATGACTTCCAAAAGACATCACCCACATGAGCCAGTTTCACACTGAGGATTGATAAGGTATTGGTTTTGAACTGCCTTCACTTCATCAGTGTAATTTAAACTCTTTTCAACAAAAACTGTCATCTTGCCACCCAGGCATTCAAGATAAGCACATAGAGCAGTTCTACTGCTTCTTGTAAATCTGTTCACAGAACACACTCTAAAAAGGAAAAGAAAGCCTCTGTCTATAAGATAAAACAGGGTGGTTATAAAAACAAAATAGGAAAACCTCTGTATATGAAGAAACCTCTTTGGAAGTTGCAGAGACCACTTGCTACCAGCAAGGTATTACTCAAGTTGCTCGATAGCTTAGTCCTCAACTTTGTTAGTGTCAGGCTGAACATTTCAGTGTAATAACCAACATGGATTAAACTGTCCACTCAGAACTAGAGAGAACAAAAAATCCACAGGCAGACTCAATTCAAATGTAGTCCCAGGCAAGACAAGCTAGTTGCTTCCCTCACTAAGTCACCTATCCAGCCTTTGAATGTTTTAGAATCACTGTGACAGTGACAGTAGAAATGTAAAAGCAAAATGATGATTTGGATTGAAGAAAAAAAAAAGTACAGTTTAGTATGTGGAAACATACACCTTCATTTGATGTCTAAGAAACTAGTGCTCTGTCCCCTAAAGCAACTAAGATATCACATACAACTCCAAGGATGTGTCAAGTAGTCAATGTCAAACCCAATTTGCCTTTACGGAAATCAAAGTAGCAAAACATTCAGAGCTACACAGATCAAAAACAATGAATTTTTAAATCTTAATCTATAAAAATTTGAAAATGGTATGCCCTCACTTTCATAACCAATCAGAAACAAGAAATGCATATTATACCTGTCTGAAATATTTCATCAAGTCTCTCTGCCACCTTCTGTGGGAGGCCTGCCTCTATCAGTGTCTTGTAGTGTTCTGTGTGAGTTACACTGGAAGTATCCATTGGTTCTTCCTCTTCTTTTAACTGTACCGCATTACCATTCACCTGATTAGCCATTTTATTATGCTGCTGGAAAAAATTCAGGAGCTATATTAC
This sequence comes from Petroica traversi, assembly GCA_025920805.1. Classification (NCBI taxonomy): domain Eukaryota; kingdom Metazoa; phylum Chordata; class Aves; order Passeriformes; family Petroicidae; genus Petroica; species Petroica traversi. The sequence continues at coordinate 2,407,375 of JAHLSL010000112.1, read as the reverse complement.
AATAAGCCAGAAATAACTAGTTTGTAGGACAATGCATGATTTATCTAAACTAATTTGTATACATGCTGCAAAATCACCTGTATCAAGTTTTATTTAATACTTTTTGGATGCAGCTGATCTAAGTTTCAAATGAAAGTACAACCCTTAATATTGTGGAAAATGTACATGGAAGAATTTACATAACTTTAAAAAAATGTACTTCATGTACATAACAATGTCTAAACTTCATCTACTGATTGTCATTAACTGGTTACCATAGCAGCTAGAATGTATGGGGACACGGCAGTAACATCCTTTCAGCAAAGACTCAGAAGATCTAGTGCTATTTCCATTTCCATTCCGCTACTTTTAAAACAGTCGTTTGAAATGTAGTGAACACATAACCCTGCAGAGTAGCTTAAGGTATAAAAATGTTAATACTTGTCTCTTGTTAATACTTATTTCCACTTGTTTGGCTTGTTGCCATGTCTTCCTTCAAACCCAACATGCTGCACAAGACTAGTTAGCCACACGCTTTCTCACGACGCTGTCAGAACTCGAGGACAAAAAGAGAAAAATTGCACTTTGATGCACATTGTCATTAGAAGCTGCAACGCAACAGTTTCCATGCTTTCAGTTTCCCTCAAATAGGAGCTGTACAAATCACAGCTACTACTTCAATGGTATATACCTTATTGGTTTAAAAGGAAGGCATGACTGCAGCATCTTCAGTTCTTTATATTAATAAAAATACTTGCTTTCAGAATTAACAAACTGATTCCAAATACGTGCACTGAAAAATGCACAACTATCTTCTCAGACAATTCCAGTGGGCTTTGCCCAATTCATTACAGACTGTTTCAATTTCCCAATTAGCCAGCCAGCTGATATTTAGTACTTTCAAATAAAAAGGCTGACAAGAGACAATTCAACTACCCGGCGGAGAACATAAGGATGATCAGCTGTTAGGTTCAGAAATGAAACAAGCCTCAGGCTTTAAATGATAGGGCAGAAGTTGATGAGCAGCAGCGAGGTGATAACCAGGTAGACAATGCAGCATGGCTGGAGCAATGCACTTAAGTACTGGAATACAGATATGAAGACGATTCAAGAACAGGTTTTTTAAAAAATGCTGAGGTCTCAAGCTATTTTCTACACTGCAAAACAAGTCTCCAAGCATATGTACACCTCTAAAAGTCCCTTGTACACTCAACCCTTTCAGACTACAGCTCATGAACTGGTTGAAAGATATCCTACGAAGATTTGCAAGCTAGAGCAAGGGAAGAAAAAAAAAAAACCCAATCAATTTCCTTCACAGTAATGATTTTACTAAAGCTCTTTTATCTTAAAGGACCATTTTAGAGACATGTAAAGCAGCCTCACACTGTTTCTGTCAGATGCTACTTCTTTAAGCCATTAGTATGGAAAAGAAAGGAAGTTTTCCATAGCTACATGGCATACACACACACACACACATATTCTGACTTGACAAAGAGAAATTACTGTCTAACCAATTCACTTTACTTAAAAGCAACTGTAGCCTAATTACAGAAGAAAAAAAAAAAAAAACTACCTGAAGCTACAATAATGCTTACCTACACTTACAGATATTAACTATCAAAATACTAATGAACATCACAGAAGGCAAAACTCAGCTACATGTCTGCTTGCTAGACAGCCTCGGCAAGATCTCAAATTTGAAACAGTGCAGGGCAGAACAGGTTTAATTACCCCAAAAATGCTTGGGTACAGTATCATTCTCAACCTTCTTCTCAAAAACTCACAAGCTGAGACGCACAAAAAAGATGTAAAGAGGGGGGCATTTTTGTGTTCATCTTTCTACTGACTCATAACACCACTGA
>JAHLSL010000112.1:2365854-2390534 GCA_025920805.1 Petroica traversi | reverse complement strand
CTCGGCCTGGCTGTGGGCAGGCTGTCACCGGGCAGCGGGCGCGGGGCCCTGGCCGTGTGCGGGCCCCGTTACTGCGGGCACAGCCCGACTGTGGCTCCTCAGAAGCCCTGCCACTTCGGTGATGCATGTTTCTTTAAATAAATATGAACGTTAAATAAAAATACGTGGTTTATTTTGGCACGGTGCTGTGAAGGGTAACAGCTAAACTGAACTTAGTAACCTTAAAGTGGGCTTGTGCATTTGCATCAGTATCGGTATTAAAGGACTGCGCTGCCAACAACGGGTTAAAAGTAATAATGCCGTGGTTTCCAAGGAATCGCAGTGACAGTGCTGCTGGAGGTGCATGGGGAGGCGGGAAGGTACAGCCGTGCAGAGCAAGACATAGAAGAAACAGTCAGAGCTGCTCTGCAGTGTTTTTTTATACTTAGAATGTGTCATGAGGAATATTGTTGGGCTGTAAGAAAGGCTAAAAATTGCGCGCTGCTGGTGCCTGAGAAAATAACTACAGGCTTGGGGTAAGCAAGAGATATTATGAATTGCAGTACAGGACAAGGATGACTGGTGTGCTAACTGCGTGGAATAAACAGGGAACAGTGTTGAGGTGGTCAGTTGGTACAGATCTCTCTTGTTCTTCAGGTAAAGCAAATTGAAAAACGAGACTCTGTTTTAACATCTAAAAACCAAATTGATCGACTGACCCGGCCTGGATCTTCATATTTCAACCTGAACCCTTTTGAGGTTAGTTTGACAATTCTGTCCTCCTTTCTGAATTGGTGTATGAACTTTCTGATTTCCTGAGTATTTATTCCAGTAAAACACAACATAAGGAAAGAAAAACATTCTCTAGGTACAGATTACTGTGCAGAAGATTTGCAGAAGACAGCAGGATAGTAGCACAAACTGTGTATTGTCACATTCCCCTCTACAACAGCACTGGAAGACTTGGCTGGGTACTTTCTGAACAGGAGGGTAGTAGCTGGAGGTGGCAGCTTGGCAGGTTCTGGTCAGAACTCTCATAATTCAGCATTTCAAGTTGTGTGTTTTATTTTGGGTGTTCATCCCACTGAACTTGTGTGGTGGATAGAGTGAGAACAGCTCTCTCAGTGGTCTCACCTGTGAGCAGTCTCTGAGGAGCCGTTGGGTAATGGATAATCCACTTGCACTTTATAGTGTTTGATTCCAGTTGCAGTCAGTTATAAGATCTTATTAACTAGGAAAGACTGAGAAAGACAGTAAATAAACAAACTGGTGTTCATCTGGAGTTGTCTTTCCTTGGGTGTGTTCCTTCCTGGTGTCATCTTCGCTGCCTTTTTCAAGCCTCAGGTGCATTTGGAGTCCCAATTCAGGGCTGGTTAGCCTGATGAGGGCTGCTCACTTGTTGCTTAAATCTTCTGTTCAGTAAATTAATTCACAAAAGAGTTCCTAAACTCTGCCACATGTGTAAAGATCAAGAAACAAGTGGTGTCACTCATGGAAACCAAACAGTAAAACTCTACTGTTTTCTTTCAAAATGATAAAATGAATGCATTCTTACGAAGTAGTATGTTTCCTGTTCTAAGTTATGAGTGACCTGACATTGTCCCCAAACCACCCTGTGCTTTTGTTCCTGTCACACTGAGCGTTGCTACAGGACTGGTTGAAGGTTCTGATGAATTTATGGATCATAGCAGTCTACACAAGACTTGAAAGGACACTGGCATAGCCAGAGGAATCTAGCCTTGCTAAAAGTAGTGTCCCAAATGCCAGAAAGATTGTGAAATGTTTCTGTTTTACTGGGTGAAAATTCATGTCATTGTGGGGCAAAGCTTTCTGATGTGTGTCTGTGTGCCTTGGAACCAAGTGTTACAGAATCATAGAATGTGCTGGGTTGAAAGGCACCCATCAGGATCATTGGGGGCAACCCAGGTCCTGCCCAGACCCCCCAACACCCCCAGCCTGGGCATCCCTGGCAGTTCCTGGAGCTCTGGCAGCCTCGGGGCCGTGCCCATTCCCTGGGGAGCCTGGGCAGTGCCCAGCACCCTCTGGGGGAAACACCTTTCCCTGAACTCCAATTTAAACCTCCCCTGACTCAGTTTAATGCAGTCTCCTCATGTCCTGTTATTGATGAAAGTCAAAAGATCAAGAGCTGCCCCTTGCAGGATGTTTAAGAGTGTAATAATGAGTTCTCTCCTCAGCCTCCTCTTCTTCAGTTGAACAAATCAAGTGACTTCAGTCACTCCTCACGAGGGTGTTAGAGCTTGCTGACAAGAACCTGAAACATGGAGAGCAGCATCAAGCTTGCTCTGCTTTCATGGTCTCTTTTAGGTGCTGCAGATGGATCCTGAAGCCACAGATGAAGAGATAAAGAAAAGATTCCGACAGGTATTCATTCAGCTTTGTACTCAAAGTCAGTGGAAGGGAAGTGCTGTAGATATTGTGGAGCTGGGTGTGGGCACAAGAAGAATGGCAGTAAAGCTGTATCTGGGTGGAGGGGTGTCTATTTCTGGCAGAAATGCAGAAAACAATGCTTGTATCAATGAGAGCTGCAGCAGTGTCCCTGGTCCAGGCTGCTTTGCCTGTGCTGTGTGTGATGGGGCTATTGCAAACTTACATAGCCATGTGTGATCAGCCTCTTGAGACTGAGTCCAAAACAAAGATCAAAAGATATTTTTCTCAAATATATGGACTAGGATCCAAAAGTTTATTTTCTCTGAGGTTTCTTTAAAAATTTCTGTGGTCATTTTTAGTGACTTGGTTACCTGGAAAAGAGGCAGCTCTCCTTACTGGCAGGTCTGCAAAACAGGAAGCATTACCCCAGCCTCCTTCTGCTGACAGACCTGCAGGAAAAGTTTTGAGTTTAATCAGTGCATAGTGATCATCAGCAAAGAAACAGTATTTGGAGAGCTGCAGCCTCCACCTGAATAGTGGTGTGTCTTTAGATAGGAAGATGCTGAGTGACAGAGGAACAGGATGTGGGCTCCTGTATGTGGGAAGTGGGAGGATAACTTTTTGGTCTGTTGCTAACTTTTCACTTGTGCAAGACAGTGAAGTGTGATGCTCTCAGCTTTGGGCTGGTAATACACTACAAGGTGTCCTTTGGAATTCAAGGTAATGAAATAAAAAATGTGCATGGAATTGTGGGTTGAAAAAAACAAACACCTAAGTGCAGAATGTGGAACAACAAAGGGGAAAAAAGGCACTGTCTGAAGTAAATCTGTTCAGGACTGAAGGCAGACCTTTTCCTGAGAGCTACAAACTGGCAGCTGTAGAGTTCCAAAAGTAGTTATTTTGTACACTTCAGCACTAACCCAGTTTCAGTTGATGCTCTGTACAGCAATGGCAAAAATAAAAGGTCTGATTAAAAAAGTTCAAAAGAAGCCATATGGGGAAAGCTTGAAGTAACTTTCAGAAAGAGTAATGTGGAGGACATGAGGTTTCCAGCCCAGTTAAAGTTCCCCTCAGGATGGTAGTGATTCATGTCCTGTCTCTGCCAGGTAGAGTACAGGCAGTTTTCTTAACTTTCAGTAAAGCAGCCTAAGGAAAAACGACCACTCTTAAACAGTTTGGTATTTGGACAGCCTGGGGGACGCTGGAGAGCTTCTTGAGAAACTTTGGTTGAGGATGATCTTTTTATGTTGTTTCTTGTCAAGAGCAAGGATACAAATCTTTGATGGCCAAGGGGTTCATATCAGCACAGGCACTGCAGCTGAGGGGTGTTGAATTGTTCTGCACATCACAAGCTGCAGCTTTTTTTCTGACAGCCTGTTTGTTACAGGGATTGTTTGTTCTGTCAGCTTGAACTGGCACATACTTCTGTGTGCTGTCAGCTGGTTTGTCCATGTACAAAGGAATGTGATCTCTTTGGATTCTTTCAGTCTCTGTCATTCCCTTCTCTCAAAAATCTCTGAAATGCTCTTCATCTTTTACCATGGTCCTGATAGCAATCTCCTTTCTCTTGCAGCTGTCAATATTGGTGCACCCAGACAAAAAACCAAGATGATGCAGATAGAGCCCAGAAGGCTTTTGAAGGTAACACTCTTTCTCTGGGCTGCTCTGGGTTAGCAGTTGCAGCTTTTCTGGTGCAGGTTTAAAAATCCATTTGTGTGGAGGGGACAGAAAGGTTTGGCTGGGGCAAAAGCAGCTGTGGCAGCAGCAGCTGTGAGGTGGTGGCATTTCAGCAGGTGGCACTAGGTGGCAACAAAGGCATCGTCGTGTCCCAGCAGGGACAGACATCTTCGTAGGGCTTTGGGATTGTTGAACTGTTAAATCTGGGCATTCGATTTTATTCAAGGACCATATGACAGAAGTAGAGTGATGGTTTTAGAAGTGTGCTTTGCATCATGGTGAGGTGTTCTACACCTTAAACTCACCTCGTGCCCAAAACTACAGCTGGCAGGACTGATGCTTTCACCTGCTCCCCCCAGAAGGTGTCAGACAGTTCCTGCCATTACTGTACTGCCCAAATCTCATTCAACCAATCATGTTCCCACTTTCCTAGATGTATTTAGTAAAAAACCAAACGAAAATCACTGCCAAATAAATGACCTCCACAAATTCTAGAAGCCAGTTTAGTAATGCAAACGAGTTGCAGTCTTGTGATGCCTTGTGAACATGACTACTGATGCTATTAATATTGATGCTTTTTGTTAGCTGTAGATAAAGCTTACAAGCTGCTGCTAGATCAGGAGCAAAAGAAGAGAGCCTTGGATGTGATACAGGCAGGAAAAGAATATGTGGAACACACTGTGAGTATTCTGTGTAGATGTGCAGAGTTGGGGTGAGGGGTAATCAGCTCATATTTTGCTTTTTGGAACACTTGCTTCATGTTTAGCTCACTAAACTGAGCAAACCTCATAATGGCATTGTGCAAATGGGCTCCAAGCTCTTCACAGCAGAAAGAAGCCTGCTGTGTCCAGGACTGCTGTTGAGCTCAGTGCAAGATAATTCAGTGAAATTCAGTACTTGAAATAATCAGGTCAGACCACATGATCTGACCTAAATATTTTTTTCCAAGTATGTGAATGAATGATGCAGCTCAGATCATGTGTAGGTGGAAGAGAATAGGTGGTGACAGCAGGAGACTGGGAAGTTTGGGGGATATTGACCTATAAGATAAGAAAAGGAGCTTGGATTGCATTGGCCAAGAAGTCAGAGTGATGTGGGTGGATTAAAACACAGAAGGCTTGAAGAAGCAGATGATAGGGGAGAGCTCAGATACTCTTGATGTTCTGTTTGTTGTTAGTCACTTGAATATCATGAAGTGAAATAAACTTCCTGCTGGTTTGGATGGTGTATATTGAATAAGAATGTCTTTCAACAAACAAAAAGGAATTATGTTGAAGGAGTAGTATCCAACACAGTATTTTTAATTACTACACTTCATGTGATAGTAATCTTGTGTGTGTTTGTCTGGGCCTAAGAGGGTTTGGTGTAAAATAAAACATTCAAGATTCAAGAGTTCATTCTGTACACTGGAATAGGAATGCAGAACCATTTGGGTACGTTTATGTAAGCCCTCTACAATTTTTAAGGCTCTTATTTTTGTTCTTAATCTTTAGGTGAAAGAAAAAAAGAAGCAGCTGAAGAAGGATGGAAAACCTCCCACTGTAGAGGAGGATGATCCTGAAGTTGTAAGTCATACTATGTTCAGAGAAACTGGGGAGTACAAAATGTGTTTTGAGGAATTATGATTCAAAGCCAGTACAGAAGTATTTATTAGACTTGTAAATGTTGTAAACCATTACATTTACAGAAGAACAGATTGTGCTTAGCCACTGTAGAGTATCATGTGTCAGGTGATACCTGTGTATTGTGGAAAATAGTTTCACTGTAAAGAGTAAATATATTGAGAGATGATATAGATCAGAACACCCTGGTTTTTTTCTCAAAACAATCTTCATTGCTTATGCATCATTCACTCTTTTTTGAATTTAATTTCTTGTTGTCTTCTGACTGCTGCAACTGTGGCATTCCTGCTGCTGGCAGAGGCACTTGCAGCAGCATGGTTAAAATGAGCTTGTGACTTTTTAATGAGAGCTGTTTCATTCAGGTAGCACTGAGGGACAGATGTGCTGCTCTGCATCAAACCCCTTGTATTTCAAAGGGCATGGCATAACTTAGTTCTTCTTACCTTGGCTCCAGTTTGGAGAAGTCCAGTGATACAGAGGCTGTAACAAACATTGATTTTATTGGCCTCAATACCCTTTTTTTTCCTGGAAAGTGATTTCTTCCTGCTAATATCACCCAGTAACCCCATAACTCTCCTAATTTTCATTTTTCAGAAGTCTCTTGCTGTTCTTTAGTAATGAATATTGGTTTAAGCATACTGATTTCCTACTGGGAAGCCAATGCTAGATTTTTACAGCACATCAAGAAGATCTGCTGGAAAATTACTCTCTGAAACAGTGACCATTTTGCCTTTTTTTTGTCAAATGTAACAATGCAGGACTTAACCCAAGAACAAGAGGGTTTGAAGTGAACAGTTCAGTTTAGGCACAGATTTGTGAATACAAATTAAAATGAGACTAATATGAGATTAATATGTAGTTGTTTCCTGGGGCCAGAATTTAATCAGCAGTGATTTATACCTTTCTGTGCTGCTGCTTTTGTCAGGGCAGGACAGGGGTTATGAGGGCACAGCTATGGTTTGCTTTCTTCTTAGCTTCTTACATTGTCAGTGTAAAAGAGTCTTTAACTGTGTTGATAGACATTATTTTAAGTCTGGATTTGTTTTTTACAGTTCAAACAAGCTGTTTACAAACAGACAATGAAGCTCTTTGCTGAACTGGAAATTAAGAGGAAAGAAAGAGAAGCAAAAGAAATGCATGAAAGGTATAAGTGATGTTACACTTGTGCAATTCAGGCTCTTCTTCCCCCTCAGGCTTCCTCAGAGCAGATAAGGGATCAGAGAGTCTTAGAATACTCTAAATTGGAATGAACATCTGGAGATCATCTGGTCTGATCTCCTGCTGAAGGCAGGGCCTTGAATTAGATTAACAAGGGTCCTGTCAAGCTGATTTCTAATAAAGTGGATTCTCTTCTCTGGGTAGCCCAAGGTTTGTAGAGCCCAATGCTTGAGAAATGCACACAGGAAATTTGCCCTCCTGTGTTGAAGATATCAATGTATTTGATATGCTTGTATTCTCTTATGTGTACACATGAGGCCAGCCACAACAGTGAAATGGTGACACAATTCTCTATGCTATTAGCTTGCAAAGGATTGATTTTTAATTTTATTTAAGTGCCAGAAATACCTTGTGGCATCTGTAATCCTGAACTATTTTATGTATTTTGATCACATGCTGCCTGAGTGCCCACTGCAGATACACTTCCTGCAGCAGGCTTCTGTGCTGGTCTGTGGGGTGGGAGGTGGCTGTAGCACATTGCTTTTGATTACAGGGGAAAAGTAGGGGGTCAGAAATTCAATCTGTACTTTACATGCTGAAGTGGTTATTAACTTATCAGAATGTGTACCCTCAAGAGTTTTGGAGACTGACCACTAGAGTGATGTCCAGCTTCTTGGATGGAGAAGCTCAGCTTGTTTTGCTGAGCAAGAGAAGCTGACTCATTAATTGTGTGCCTGCTGTCAGTGGGGCCAAACCATCTTCTCTGTTTGTTATTCTTCCAAATTTCAAACAAAATTCTGTTTGCTGTGCTCTCTTAGGTGTGCGTATTTATCTCTTCTGCAATCTGCCAGAAAATTAGATGAGCTTTCCAAGATGTTTTGAAAGTATTACCTTGCTTTTTAAAGTAGATGCTTGTGGGTTCCTAACTTTTGGTGGCTTCCCTTCCAGGAAGAGGCAGAGGGAAGAAGAAATTGAAGCACAAGAGAAAGCTAAACGGGAACGAGAATGGCAGAAGAACTTTGAGGTATTCAGCAGGTTAACTTACAGAACAGGCCTCAGCAATTCTTGTCCATGTTGCAGAGAATGCCCCTAGAGAGAGGACACATTGTGTGTGCAAGTCTGTAAGATAATTTAATAGATCTGCACCAGCCTGGGTTTTGTTCATGTGTGTGAAGTGCTCAGCAGCAGGGCTTTGGTATCACCTCTGCAGAAACAGGTCTGGTAAAATAAGGTATATTGGTTTTCATCTCTGTCAGTTCATTCTTGTCTTCAGTTGTAAAATAGAATTGCTGCTTAGCCCAGGTCACTGGTGACCACTAAAACTTACTCTGGAAATTGTTTGTGTGGACTGGTGATGGTACTTCCCAGTCTGGCTGCCCCAGCATGCAGATCTCTGTAAGTGCTGTCCCTCTCCCATCCTGCCATGGCAAAGGGGGCAGGGAAGCAAAGAGCTGCTGTAGCCAGGGCCCATCTGCAGCCCTGGGATTGCAGAGATGGGCCTGGAGTGGATGAATCCCGTGCTGTGAGGTGGATCATTCCTGGACTTGTTCTGTCCTGCTGTGGAATCTTCAGCATGTCGAGATCATAGGTTGACTTTGTAAGGAGATTGGGGGGTTTAGGGGTTTTTTGGGTTTTTTTTTTTTTTTGTTGTTGGTTTTTTTGTTGTTCTTGTTGGGTTTTTTGTTGTTGTTGGAGTTTTTTTGTTTGTTTGCTTTTGAAGGTTTTGTTTTGTTGTTTCTGTTGGTTTGTTTTCTGTTTTGGCATTTTTTTCTCCTCAGAAAAGGTTTCTGCTGCTCAGCAGGTAGGGCAGGGAGAGACGTGCACCAGAGGCCTTTTTTTTTCAGTGTCAATGTGATGAGACTTAGAGCAAGAAGCACAAGAGAAGGCTTCATTTCCCTTCTTTGTTCTCCCTGCCTCCAATCTGCAGCACTAGGAGAGTGAGAAGTTGAGACAGAGAATGCACATGGTGTGTTCTGGGCTGACAGATTAGGAACATCCATTTAAGAGTTTCTTGTTTGCTTTGAGGATTCAGTAGAGAGTAAGGACTGCCCAACCCAATCTGGTGGTTTCTGAAACAACAATCAGTGCAGTGCTTGTGTTGATGTGTGTAAGCTCAGTTGTAGCTCCAATGGACTGTGTTGCTCTGGCTCTTCCCAGTGTCTTTGTGTCCTGCTTGTCAGGGGCTGCATGCTGGATAAGGGGAAATTCCTACTGATCTCCTGAAACTGCTGTGTGCTACCTGTGCCCTGACTCTTGCCCTTTTAACTCTCCACTTCTCCCTGTTGTTCCCAGGAAAGTCGGGATGGTCGTGTAGACAGCTGGAGAAATTTCCAGGCAAATACAAAGGGGAAGAAAGAAAAGAAAAACAGGACCTTCCTGAGACCTCCCAAAGTAAAAATGGAGCAGCGTGAATGATCCTGGAAGCACTGCCCAAGTGCAGCTCCTCAGTCCCTTCCCTGCTTTTAAGGACTCATTGGCACCTAGAGTAAGATTTGCTTTTTAGTAGACTGTTTGTTTCCAGTACAATTAATTATCAGTCGAAGTATTTTTTGTACTCTGTCTGTTTGAAATAGGGCCAGAGAATGACCCCGGCCAGGGCCCCGCTACACGTAGAACACTTGGCTTAGGAGAGTCCCTGCCATTCCTGCTGTCCCGTGTGTCTGCTGCCCTGTAACTCAGTGTTTTGTACTTCACAGAGACTGTGCTGTTTCACCACTTCTGTTTCTAGTTTGAGAGCTGAACAAAATATTGGAAAATGCATCCAAACCCTTCCAGGCACTGTCTTTCTCAGCGTGTTCAGCTTGGGAAAAATCTGGACTGACTCTGGGAATAGGGAATTTGCGTCCAGCACTGTGCAGTGCAGCTGGCCTGCAGTTAATTCCTGCAGCTCCTCACTGCATTGAGTGGTGCTTGGAAGGAACCTGCCCCCAGATTTCCAAACTAAAATCTCAGCTCTCAGGCTTAGACTTCTGTTAATCTCAGACCAGCTGGTCACTTCCTATAAAGGAAAATAACTTCTCTTGATTAATAGTTAAGCTGCAATGGTCTGTATGTAAAATAAATTTTTACCCAAATTACCGTTATTTTTTTTCTTGGAATTATTAAAAAATGCAATAGGAAGAGTGTGAATGGAGTCCTGTCACTGAGATGCTGCTGCTCTTCAGCATGAGCCTCTGCTCCAGGCTCAAACTGTGGTGACAGCTCTCTGCCTTTCTAGTTCTCCACATCCCCTTTAAGCTGCCCACACTGTTCCAAGTGCAGTGTCACCAGCCTGCCCTGTGGGGACATTAACTGTCCTCATTCTCTGGCTGTGCTCCTGGCAGAGCCTGGCTGCCTTAATTCACAACCTGGCTGGCAACTCCTCTGATGGGAAAGCCATGAATAAACTGATGCAGCTTGGTTGGGAAGTTGGGTTGTTTGCTGGAGCTCTGCAGTTGGGTGCCTGGGGAGCTCCAGAGCAGGCAGGCAGCCAGTTCCTCCTGGCAGCAGTGCTTTGTGCACCTATGGGTTGTGGCTGTCTTGCCCTTTGGGCCTGTCTTAAAAGCCTCACATTTCCTTTCCTGCCAAAATAAGAGCCAATTCTTACCAACAGGGAAGCCCCAACAACATTTTCTCGTTAAACAACCCACAGGCTGTAAAGGGAGCAGACAGAAATACATGTGTGTTTTCTTGTTACGAGTGACTCAGGTGGCCGTTGTGCCCATGACCCAGGCAATGCCAGTTCCACAGAAGATATTGGGGAAACCCCATGTGGAACCTGGGCAGAGCAGTGCCAGCAGCAGCAGGAAGGAGTGGGGTCCCCCCTGTGCCTGACCACCCTCTCTTCCCATGCTGAAGGAGCACAAGGACCAAGGGGGATTTTTAGTGGTGCAGAAGGGGTTTAAGAAGGAGCTGCCACAGCCTGGGGTATTTCCTGGCTGATGTTTACTGGTATGGGGGTTTCCACAGCAGAGCAGTGCCCTTCCTGGCACTTTGCCTGATGAATCTCCACCTATCATGGAAGCCTTGGAACAAGTACTCACTGTGCTGCCTCCTGAGCCCGAGAGCTGGAAGGAAATGAGGAGCCCAGAGGACAGATCCTGGTGAGGGTGCTGGCCTCCCTTTCTGAGCTGGGACCTCTGTGCTCCTGGCCCAACCAGGGAGTGCCCCTGGCCTGGAGCTGCTCCAGGGCTGGGTTATGCCATCTCTGGCCTGTGAGGCACCAGGTGTCACAGGAGTGTGACAGGTCCCTCACCATCCATGGAGCTTCAGCTGCTGTGTGTCCCTTCCACTGCCTGCCCGAGGAAGTACCTCAGGAACTGGTGTCAAGCTTCAGGTTGCAGCAGGGCTTGGCTGAGCCTGTCACGAGTGCCAAGAGGGAAGTGAGTCACTCACCTGGGAGCCAGCACAACGCCCTCTTTCCTGTCAGCGCCTCTTCCCGGGCAGGAGCGCACACACAGCTCGGCCCTGCTGGTGTCTCCACTTGCAGCATGGACCTGGTCTGTGACCCTAAGGTAAGACACTCCTTTCCCTTCTGCTTGCTCTCCCCAGCCTCTCCCCAAGCTCCTTCTGTGTGTGGGTAGCTCAGGACATGGGCTGGCTCAACATCCCCCTTGGATCTTTGAGCCATCTCAGACAGCACCAAGGGCTGGAGACATCTTCATCCTCCCAGAGTGGGTGTGGGAAGACACTCCTTGTGCATGTCCAGCAAGCAGGGGTGAGGAGATGGGTGTGTGGTGACAGCGAGTCAGGCAGGTGCTGCTGCTGCCTTTGGGGCTGTGGGGAGGGGCCTGCTCTCTCCCAGGTCCCATTCCACTGAGTGACCACAACTCTGGCTTTGCTTGGATGCTGTGAAGCAAAGTGAGGAGCCCTGTCTGGACCTTACTCCTGTGAGGAAGAGGAGGCAATGCTTGGGCTGCTCAAGGAGGCTCCAAGGCCTTTCATCCCACTCGTGCTCAGCCTGTGGCAGCTCAGGCAGAACATGGCTTTTATCAAGCCCAACAGAGCTGTGACAGCCTGGGGCTGTAGCACACAAATCCTGACACAGGGGCCCATGACCTCACTGCTCTGCCCAGCACAGCAGGCTGGGCTTGGGAACCAAAACCAGCTGGAGGCTGCCCTGCTCCCTCACCCACTGCTGGTGAGGCTGTCCAGCTACCACAGTGACACTCTGCCAGTCTGGGCAGTCCCTGTGACAGCAGCAGAAGCCATGGCCTGCCTGACAGCTGCAGGGGGTACCCAGGGAGTGCCACTGCCCCAGAAGTGGCTCTGGCTGATGCGTTGGTGGTTTTCCTGCTGAGCAAGCCCAGCTCGGGGGCACATTCCTACAGGGTTGGTAACGAGGTGGGGACACGCTGTGCTCAGCTCTGAAGTGCTCATAATGAGGAAGCTGAGTTTATTAGTATTTCTTTCCTGCAAAAAGGAAAAGTTTGCAGAGTGTTACATGAGTAGTGGAAACTCACAGACTGTTACTCTCAGCACCATGTGGAGCACGTGCTCCAAAGGAACTTCATGCTTTTTCAAAGACCCATCCTGGCACTCAAGGTTGTGTCGTGGGGACTGGAGCCAGCAGGGACCAAGCTCATCTGTGTGCCAGTGGCTGGTGCTGTCACAAACTCCATGTTGGTATTTCATCTTTTCCTTGTTTGCTGCTTGTGTCATTGACAGGGCAGTCACAGAGCCAGCAGCTGAAATGCTGCTCCTTCATTTGCACTCCTTCTCTGCCAACGCAGTGTAGCTTGCTCTGGGTATTTGCTTATAAGACCAAGAATTTCTGATCACTCCAAAATTTACATGTGATTATTCAAAGTGAGTATGTTGCTAACAGGCTCCACCCAAGAAAGAAATGACCCCAAGGACATGTGCCAGGAGCTGGTGGGACTTACAGGAAACACTGGGCATTGGCCATGGCCCCATGTGCTGCCACAAGAAATCTGCTGGGTGCCAGACCATGGGGAACAGGCACTGCCCCCCCAGTCAGCCTGTGTGGGGTTATCCCCGGAGAGTGGAATGTGGAACAGCTGCTCTGGGATCCAGCACATGCAACAACTTGAAGGACTATCAGTGCTCCTTAACAGCATCTATGGGAAAGTAAAAGAAGTTTATTTTTTTTTATTAGGTTGCAAGTTGGCTTGATGAAAGTAAAGGCATATTCAAGATTGGGGTTTTTTCTCAAGTAAGCCTTGCATGGCTGTCAGAGCTGTCAATTGGTGTGTGCATTCCCTGGGCAGGAAGAGCAGGAAACAGTGTCAAACAGAGCACCCAGACTGCCAAGAGTGCTGAATGAGACCAGCCTCCACTGGCAAAAGGCATCTCAATTCTGGAGTCAAAGCTACATGCTCAGAAATCAGCAGCAGCATCAGGAGAGCAGGGAAAGAGGATCCCCAGGTGGGAAGGGAGGATCTGGCTGTGAGCTCTGTATGGGGGCAAAGGGACCTGCTGGTGCAGAATGGCCATGCTGCAGGGCTGAGCAGAGGAAGGATGAAGACTTCTGAAGGTTCCTCCCCAGCCCAAAACCCTCTGGGCTTTCATTTCCTCTAAGGGTTGGGTTGTGGCAGGACAGTGAGCCAAGATTTGTCAAGTGTTGCTACATCCCCTGCGTGCACTCCCGGCCATCGCTGCTGCTCTCCCCAGAGATGTGGGCTGGCTGTCAGCCAGCCTCTGCTTGGTTTCAAGTTTAAACTCCCAGGAGCAGCCTGAGGGGCAGAGCTGGGGTTCTGTCCTGTCCACGAATGGTCAGATTCCTCCATCCTTCCAGCAGCTGATGGGAATGGGAAAGGAGGGAAGTGGCAGAGAAAAGGAGAAGGTTGCAGCTCCTATCCCAGCACAGCTCTGGAGCATCACTGCAGGAGCCTCAGCTCACCCTGGCAGAGCCTGGCTGTCCCTTGCTCCATCTGCCAGCTGTGCTGAGGCTTCCATCCATGTGCTGCACTTGCTGCAGGGCTTCCACTCTGCTCAGGGGGCTTCCAAATACCTTGGTCACCCTGTGCTGTTGTTGTGGGGAACTAAAGTGACCCCACAGCAGCTCAGACACGTCCAGCTGTGCTGCCAGTTGTGCCACTTGTGGTGTCCATGGACTTCAGTTGTGTTGGAGTTCTCCCTGAGCAGGGTTCAGAGCAGCAGAACATGGATTGTCCTGCAGTTTGCAGAGCACTTGCACACCTCCAGCCTGGCTGGAGCTCACCTAGGGATCCTGGGGGCTGCCTGGCACTCGGATGCACCTTCAGAGAACTGTGCTGAAGTGCACACCGGGGGTTTCCCTCTGTAGAGGCCCTGGGAAGGGCCACCTGCACCCCTTGGAGAAGAGCCAGGGAAGAGCCAATCCAGGCAAAGAAGCCCAGACTGGTGCTGGGGCTTTGCCTGCCCCTGGCTGGAGACATCCAGGCATTGGCACGGGCAGTGGGTGGGTTCTGGAATGGTGCTGGCTGCCCTGGGTAGTGTGCAGCCCACAACTGGGGCCTCCTGAGGTCAGGTGAGGCAAAAGCCAGCACAGAGCAGCACTGCTGCTGCCCACCTCGGCCCCTCTGTCAGCCCCCACCTCCTTGCTGATGAGGAGATTGCCATATCCCAGCTCAGAGCCCAACAACAAAAGTGTGACTTGAAAGCGTCCCAGTGTCTGTGCCAGCTCCTTGCTCTTGGAGAAGTTTGGCTGGTGTCCTCAGTGCTGGGGCCCAGGGCACACAGACCTCAGCCTGTCCCAGGGGCTCCCAGGACATGAGGCCATGCCAAGGGGGTCTCTGGTGCCAGCACAGCATGGATATGGCCAGGACCTTCTATGGGATATTTGTCATAGGGAGCATTTCCCGAGAAGAGCCAGGAGTGCTTTTTCCAGCGTTCCCAGAGGAACTCCAGTGCAGATTGGCCTCTGCTGCTGCTGCTGCTTGGGCCCTTGCCATTGCTCAGCAGGCTCAGACACCCCTTTGTGCAGGTGATGGGCTCTGTGGCTCTGTTCACCAAGCACCAGACTCAGGGCTCTGGCTCCTGTAGGTGTATCAGGTGTGAGGTTTTTGCTCCCAGCTCACATCTGTGCTGCGTGCAGGTGTAAGAGCAGAGGAAGGCATGGAGGGCAGGTTAATCATGGCCATGGGAGCTGCAGCCTGGGATTTACAGCTTGCCTGGGACATGGGTGCAGCTCTGCTTGTCAGTGGGGTCTCTCTGAGCACCCCACCATGAGCATGACCATGCTGAGTGAGCTTCAGGTAACATAATGTGATGGTGTATGGGACAGGTGAGGATCTGCCCTGCTGTGGTGTCTCTGTCTGCTGAATACCCCTGAGATAAAGGGAGACCTGGGGTGGTGGAATCCCTGAACTGGCTCCAACACGAGTGTGACAGGGACTGCTAGGGAATGAGTCTGTCCAGATAGGAGTTTCTGGTCTCTTCCTTTCCTGAAAGTTATTAAATGGAAGCTCTTCTGCCATTCTTCTGTTTGGGAGGGAGATGCTCAAAAAATTGTCTAATTCCAAATCTAACTGAGGACACAGAGTGGATTTGTATTCTGCCTTTAAAGGAATAGGAATTTAAATGAATATAAAGGAATTTTGTCCTCTTTCAAGGTCATCAGACATTGATATTCCGAGGAAAAAGCCTTAAGGACTTTCCAGATCTTTGCTGTGGCTAATTCTCTCTCCTCCACAGCTTATTTTATTTCTCATTTCCTTTAGCTGATGTCACACATTTCCTCTCCCCTAGTGACTCTGCAGTCATGCTACAGTTGCTCCCATTCTGGTGCCCTGTTCTTACGAGCTGCCAGTTTGGAGACTGTCCAGCCCCAGGGCAGGGAAAATAACATCTGGGAGACAACCAGGCATCCTCAGTGAAACCCCACTGCTCCTAAGGCTGAAGATGGACATATTGTGCTGAATTTTTTCAACTCTGGTAAGCAGAAAATATGCTTTATTAATACTGTTCCTCTTGGAATACACTCTTGCTGATGGTAGAGCTTGCTTGCATCTACAAGCCAGTAAATCCTGGATGGGAGGGCATGGTCCATGGAGGGTCTAGAGACTGGGAGCAGGACCAGCAGGTGCTCTGCTGCTCAGCTGGTGACTTCCACCTTCAGCCCTGCATCCAGTGGAGCTGATGGTACAAACCACCTGAGATTACTGAGGGACTGTGGACAAGGCTTGGGCTTGGGCTGGAGGTCTCAGGGGGTTTGTCCAGGCAGCACAGGCTGCAGCAGCAGAGAGCAGGACCCTGCTCACCCTTCTGCTGGCACGGGCAGAGAAAGGGAACTGCCTCAGCAGGACAGGCTGAGGGAGGGACCCCACAGAACTCTGCAGAGCCCAGGGCTCAGGGCATTCACAACTGTATGCAGATATGAGCTTGGGGTCCTCAGGCTGAAGAGGGAATGAGGCACTGGATAAATTCTGTGGGGAATGGTGCTGTGCTCAGTAGAACATTTCACATGGCTCACAAGAAGGAGAGAACACCTCTCCTGTGATTCCCTGGCACTGGCACAACACAGCCTCCCAATGCAAAGATAGGTGAGCTCTACCAGGTGGTGCTGGGGCCAGGAGATGGCACTGCCTTCTCCACAGACCACCTTGGCCAGAGATTTCAGCAGACTGGGAGCAGCCACAGAGCACGTTCTCACACTCACCTCTCCATTTCAGAGCACAGCCCTGTGCCTCAAGCCCACTTTCTGTGCAGGACTCTGCCGGAGGGGACATGTTCACTCTCCCTTCCAGCCCAGATGCTAAATCTGGCAGCTGGTGGGCAGCTGGAGATCAGTGCAGTTCACCAGAGCTCTGGGGGAAAGTTTGGTGGCCACCAAGCAGCACCATAAATGGAGGCGTGGGTGGACAGTGCCCTGGGGCACCATCTGAAGGGACTTTGTGAACAACAGCTGTGCCCATGTAAGGCATGTGAGCCCTTCTCCTCATGAGCCCTGCTAGAGAGATCCACTACCTGTTTATTTTCCCCCCACTCTTGGTATACTCAGGTTTGGTGCCATAGGAATAGACCACCTTTCTTTGCAAAGATCCCAGCCCTAAGCACCAGAACTATTTGCTGGTGTTGCAGATAGTCACAGCAGTGTGAGTTTTATGGTACAGATTTGAGGGGGAGGGGGGAAAAGGGAGTTCTCTAATAATCTTAGGTCTTCTTGGGTTTTTATTCCTTATTCTAATGTCAGACCAGTGTGTCAAACATAACACATAACACTCCCTGTGATGAAGCCCACCACCTGAATGATTTCTGCCCTTTTGGAGATCAGGGGGTGTTGGGGAAGATGAAATAGGAAAGCCTTATAGACATGATTACCTTGCAAAAGATGCTGAGAATATGGAAAGTAGAATCGAAATTGAGATGAGGACAAGGTTTGAGTTGAAGAGTAACTAAGAATCAATGGTAGAGCTGGCTGAAGGGAATCCTCCTTCTTGATAGAACAATGCCCTCTGCCCAGGCAGGTCCAAAGGGCAGAGCAAACCCTGCCTGCCTGGAAGAAGATTCCAAAAAGCAGTTTTTTAAGGTTTAAAATATAACCCCATATGGTAATGTGATGATTCTTATAGGATGCATGTAAATGTTGTAGAGTTTGTAACTTGTTTCAGATTGGTTAAAGAGAATTAGAATATTCAACAGAGAAGATGATTTATTGTATTGTAAATGGCAAATTGCCCTCTTTTTGCTCTCTCTTTTTGCCTCTTTCTCTCTCTTTCTCTGGCCTGCTCTGAGCTGTGTCTTGCAGCCCAGCAGCCTCTGACATCCACGCTCTTTCACAATAAACTCCCATGCTCTAAACCCATCTTTAGAGATCTCTCATTTCTATTTTACCCTCATAACCAAATCCCACAGAGTTAAATCCTACAAGGGGAATCTCAAAAGGGTGGCAGAGATCAGTGAGGAGAAATGGCCGTGTCACCTGGGGCCAGCTCCCAGCACTGCCCAGCTGTGTGTGCATTCCACACAGACCATGGCTGGAAGATTGAGCTTAGGGACACTTGGAACCCCAAGCTGCCTGGGAAGGTCCAAATCTTGTAATTATCTTGTCTTTAGGGGACCTGAGAGGGGTGAGGAAGGACAGGACCCTCAGGAAGGTGACTGCTATATTTCCTAATAACTGGAGAGCAGTACTGAGGATTGCAGTTCTGTGGGAATAGGGAGAGCAAGCTCCAGCTCCAGATGACTTCCCCATTTGCAGAGGAAAATTGCAAGTATGCAAATGTGTAAATGAGGAACAACAGCCCAAGGGCACCCAGGGTGACCCAGCCCACAGAGGATGGGATGGGTTTCCTGGCACTTGTCTGCTGCTGGGGAGGATTCAGAAAGTTTTGAGGCGGGAGGGCATCTGCTTTGGAGCAGAAAGTCTTTGGGGAAATGCTTGTTTTCCATGGGGCTGGTGGGGCTGAGGCAAGCACCCAGCATTCCCAGCATAATTCACTCCAGTTTAGGCTTTGTGTCTGGTGGTAAAGTTCACTCACACTCCAGGAAAACCACTGTGTTCTGTAAATTCTGGTGAAAATCCAGCAGGTTCAGCCCCAGCCTTGCTGAGGGCTCTCCCTGCAGCAGCCACTTGCCTTCCCATGAAGGGACAGGGAGAGAAAAACATGCAGACCTGCAGAATCATTCCATGGAGAGGTAAGCACCTCACAGCACCACACAGGCAGTCAGTGCTGGAGTTGGGAGCAGTTGTGTCCTCTGAAGGGTGAAAGCAGCAGGTTAAAGCAGGCAAGGGATTAGATGGGATTCTTGTAGAACTGAGACGGGGTGCACAATATTGAGAATGCAGAAATTTGATATAGAATCATAGAACCAGACTGGTTCGGGCTCATCTCATTTCACCCCCCTGTCATGGGCAGGTTGCTCCAAGCCCCTCCAAGCTGGCCTTGGAGACTTCCAGGGATGGGCTGACTGATATGTTCAAACTGTAGGCAAGAGTTGAAGAAATCCCCAGTCAGGTGGAGTCTGCTAATACCAAACCCTGAAAGTGTCTCTGTGAGGACAGTGTTTGCCAACAGCCTGACCTGGAAATTCAGAATTGCTGCTGCTGCCTCTTGCATCTGATGAAGAAACAGGGCAGGGGGGAAGGGAGACAGATTGATTTGACTACAGCTTGAGTTCAAAATGATGATAGACAACAGCCAAGATTTTAAGAAAGATACCCTGAGGTGAGAATTAACAATGTACCACAAAGCATCACTCATTGTTTACATCATTCACTGAGTTCAACAGCTGAGAGGTCTGGTGGCCTGTGAAGGGGATGTTGGGGGTATGCAGTGCCTGAAGCTGAGGAAAAAACCACAAGTGTAAGCAGGAAAATGTCAGAAAACAACAGGTAGATGGTGACTGGAAATGACCCAATGCCCAGCAGGTCTGCTCAGGATGCAGAGCTGGGAGGAGTGGTCATACACCAGCTCTGGGCTGCCAATTATCCAGACCTGGGCAGGCTGGAGAGGAACCCGATTCGGTTCAGCAATGGCAGGTGCAGGGTTCTGTGCCTAGGGAGGAATAACCCCAAGCAGCAGCACCTGCTGGAGGCTGACCTGCTGGACAGCAGCTCTGCAGGAGGGATCTGGGGGTCCTGGTGGGCTCCCATGAACCAGCAGTGAGCCCTCATGGCCAAGAAGGCCAATGGTGTCCTGGCCAGTAGGTCGAGGAAAGTGATCCCACCCCTCTACTCAGCCCAGGTGAGGCCACATCTGGAACGCTGTGTCCACTTCTGGGCTCCTCAGTCTAGAATTAAACCCCTCAAGAAAGCCAAGGAGCTCCTGGAGTGGGCCAAGTAGAGGTTGCAGAGATGATGGAGGGACTGGAGCATCTCTCTGATGAGGAAAGGCTCAGGGAGCTGGGGCTCTTCAGCCTTGAGAAGAGACATCTGAGAGGGCACCTCATCCCTGTCTGTGTCTGCAGGGAATGCTCGGGAAGACAGGACCAAACTCTTTATGGTGGTGCCCAGCAGCAGGACGTGGACACCAGGCACAAACTGAAACACAGGAAGTTCCATCTGAACATGAGAAAATCCTGTTAGCTGTGAGGGTGACAGAGCCTTGGAACAGGCTGCCCAGAGAGGCTGTGGAGTCTCCTTCCCTGGAGTTATTCAAACTCCACCAGATGCCATCCTGCACAACCTGCTCAGGGGTATCTGCTTCAGCAGGGGCTGGGCCAGGTCTCCCAAGGTCTTTTCCAATCCCAGCTCTTCTGGGATTCTGTGAGACATTTTTACCACATGTTTTTTTCACATCTGGAATTCTTTAAAATAAATACAAACAGGTAAAAAACTATCAGGAACCATGGTGGGAGGTAGCAGGGGAAAAAAGGAGAGCCAGATTCAGGAATAGGACGAGTC
Organism: Petroica traversi; assembly: GCA_025920805.1. Lineage (NCBI taxonomy): Eukaryota > Metazoa > Chordata > Aves > Passeriformes > Petroicidae > Petroica > Petroica traversi. The sequence goes on along the minus strand of JAHLSL010000112.1, from coordinate 2,370,443 downwards.
ATAGAAAACACTCCTGGTTATAGTAAAAGAGTAAGAAGCTTGGGAGAGGGCAGAGCAACAGGTTATTTTTATCTAAGAACTCTCATGCAGAAAAGTATTTTAAGATTAGAGATGAGTGATCTGAGACCTCACTGCAGCAAACAATGCTGGATGAAGACACAGGGGTTTGTATGTTGTGGAAATGGGATCAGAGAGAGGACCAAGGAGACAGGGCAGGTGTCTGGCTGGAACCAAGGCATCAGCAGAATGTCTATGGTCATAGGCAGCTGAAAATGAAAGGTGGGTCTTGTCTTAGCAGTGGTGCCAAACTAATCAGCTTGATTTCTGCTGTCTATTTTTAGGTAAGAAGAAAAGCTACAGCAGGAAATTGTGCTTCACTCGTGCCCACTCAACACCATGTCTGGAAAGGGCAAAGGGGGTGCAGAAGGAAGTGCTGATTCCTACATTTCATGCCACATAGACTCTGAGTTTCGCTACAACCTCTTCACTGTTTTCTACAGCATTATTTTCATTCTGGGCTTTGCTGCCAACTGCTATGTTCTCTGGATTTTCAGCCGTATTTACCCCACCAAGAAACTCAATGAAATCAAGATATTCATGGTGAACCTGACAGTAGCTGACTTGCTCTTCTTAGTTACAATGCCAATGTGGATTGTTTACTACCACCACAATGGAGACTGGATCATGCCTGAGTTCCTCTGCAATGTGGCTGGCTGTTTATTTTTTGTTAACACCTACTCTTCTGTTGCCTTTCTGATGGTCATCACATACAACCGTTACCAAGCTGTGACTAATCCTATCAAAGCTGCTCAGCTGACCACCCAGAGAAGAGGCATCTACCTATCAGCAGCTATCTGGATCATAATAGTGGGCAGTGCTTTGTATTACCTTTTTGACAGTAATACTAACCAGGAGGAGGTGGGCTCCAGGAATTTCACGCGGTGCTTTGAGCGCTATGACACCTCGAGTGGCGTTTCAGCTGTTCTCGCCATTCATGTCATCATCTGCATCCTCTTCTATATCATTTTCCTTTTGATACTGGGCTGGAACGTTGTCATCATCAGGACCCTGTTCTCCAAGTCAGTGCACCCACGGAAGAGCGCTCACGTCAAGCAGAGGGCCCTGTGGATGGTGTGCACAGTGCTGGCCGTGTTCATCATAAGCTTTGTGCCCCACCACATCGTGGACCTGCCCTGGACTCTCACTGTTCTGGAGCAGTGGCAGAAGGAGAACTGTCAGCTGCGCCAGCAGCTCAACGATGCTCACCAGGTGACTTTGTGCCTCTTGAGCACCAACTGTGTGCTGGACCCGATCATCTACTGCTTCCTCACCAAGAAGTTCCAGAAGCACGTTTCAGAGAACCTGAAAAGCATGAAAGGGAGTCGCAAGTGCTCCAGGCAAACAACAGACACGGTGATTGAGGGCACCATTCACCAAGAGGATGCCATCAGGATCTGTTAGGGTCACTCAGCACGTTCTGACTGCACATGGAGAGCTGAGAATTGTTCGCTCATCTTTTCTCAAGAAGAGGCACCAAGGGGCACATCAGAGGACCAGGATTTTACATTTTCTTTTTCCCATTAGACAGAAGAATGGACGCTCATTTCTTCTATCACATGCAACTGGCAGAAGTGGAGCCTGCAGGAATCTGGCAGCAAAGCTCCTTCTCTCTGGGCTGGTGCTCTCATGACCACTGAGAACAGCTCAGATGTCCTGCTTTAACATGAAAAAAATGTGTCACTGAGCCTCTGCAGTGGGCAGCTACAGGCTGAGTGCACCAAAATTTCCCATTGTGTCAGGCCAGACTGTACCCCTGCTCCTCTGCCTGCCCAGCTCTAGCAGAGGAGCCAGTGTCAGAGCTGTAAGGGACTTCTAAAAGACCTGGAAGAACAGATTGAGCACTGAGTATCATCGGGTGGCTTTTCTAAGCAGCTTACATGGTCCTGTGAAGAGAGTCTGAGCTGATGAAGCTCTTGAGCAGCTGCAAGGAATGAAGTCCGTGGAATTCCTCAACTACTGCCAGAGATCTGTACCTCTGATCCCTTCATCCCTTCTTACTGACTCACATGGCCCGCTGGGATCCAAACCTGAGAGATGTCTGGAAGTACCTATTATGAATCTTTACTTCCAGATCTTGGTCAGTAAAGTAGGGAAGGAAAGGGAGAGAAATTGGCAGTGCCTCAGCACACCTCCATCCTCCCTCCAGCAGATCAGTATTATGGGCAAAGGGCACTAAGGTCTGCCCTGGCTTTCTGTGTGAGAGCAGGACTGGCAGCCAGCAGCCTCATGCACTCAGTTTAGTAATTTCTGACTGAAATGTGTCTGTGGACACACAGTCTTGCTCAGGAGGCTGCAGATAACAGAGGGCTACAGTCAGCATGGGCATTATAAGGAAAAAACCTTAAAATGATTCTCTTTGTACTTATTTATTTAAATTAGGGCTATAGCCATTACATTATTCCTTCCTCCAGCCTTTCCAGTTCTGCTGTAAAGAAACGAAGCTGACTAGTTCTTGATCTACAGCAAGTGAAGTGTTAGGTCAGGACACTTGACAGGCAAATAATTCACACACTCCAACAGCACTGGAGGCCCCTCGGCAGGGCCGGATGCAGCCCATGGGGGCCAGGGAAAAGTGGTGCTGAGTTCTGTTACCAGTCATGAGACACTTGAGGTTCCTTTTCTGACCCAAATTGCTCAATCTAGCACAGGAAATTGGGCAGGACAGGGAACTTACTCTTTTTCACAATAGTTGTTGGTTCCCTAAACGACCTAGTCTGTTGATGACAGGAAGAGTGTATTGACCTGTGACACCAATGATTCATGTGCAGGACAGCAGCCTCCCCACACCTGCCTGAGAATGGGAGAGAGAAGCTCAAGCCTTCCCAAAGACAGGACTGATGTTTGTTCTGCTTTGCCTGTACCCAGTGGAGATACATCAGATGTATCCTCTGGAGCTCCCCAGGCAGCTCCTGTCCTTATTGGTGCCAATGAGGAAAAGAACTGAGATGTTTATTTTTCTAGGGCCAGCCCTGCACTCCAGGCACAGTGCCAGAGGAAAGAGTCTGATCACAATAAGAATTCATCTTCCTCCTAGTGCTGGGCTCTGCTTCACTAATGGCCACCCACAACAAACACTTACTGGTACCTCATGCTCCTCAGACACATTCAAGGATGAGCCCTGAATCTGCAGAGCCACAGCACACAGGAAAGGAGCAATTTCTGTAATTTAAAAGCCTAAATCTGGCTTTCTGGAGGAATCTGCCCCTGTTTCTGCACTGTTCTGTGGGTACATTCTGGGTGAGGAGCTCTCACAGCTGGTAGATCTGCTTTCCCCCCTTGGCTCCCAGCAATAGTGGAGCTTTCATTCACAGACCCTAAAGCCCTGATAGATGGAGTTTGGCAGCTCTTGGAGGAAATGGAAAGGAATTTTACATGGAGAGCTGGTAGATGTATGATCTTCTACTGATTCTTGGAAAACTTGTAAAAGTTTACAGTTTATGTCTTTACCATGTGTACATAACAGGCTTTATTCCACAGCAAGCACTGTGGGCTCAGGGAACAAACATAAACTTGCATCTGAGGAAAAGGATAAGTGGAGGGAAAAGCCCCAAGGCCACTTCAGGAGATGTTGCAGTAATTATCAATAAAAATGCATTTCTAAAAACCAGGCTAAGCTGCTACTTCTGTTCCTGGAAATACTTTCCGGTTCTTACCACAGTGTTGCATTACTCTGCTTTACCTTGCAATGAAATGGATCCTCCAAAGTTCTTTTAAATAAAGTACGTTCCCCAAGTGTTTTGCCCTTTAACTTTTCCCACCTTCTTGTCTTTCTGTATTTATACTTGAGAGAAAGCCTTGGTACCACACTAAAACTGCTTCAATGCGTCTTTTTTTTTTTTTAACCATCATAAGAACTCTTGGGAGGAGTGAAATTCAAGGTTCAGCAAGGTTCTACCTGCTAAAAGGGAAGGGGAAAGAGATAATTTCAGATACAAAACGACATCTGAAATATCTGCTAGAGCTCTCCAAAACCCAACCAGACAAAACTCCCTGAACTCTCTGACCTGCAAATGGGAATTTATACAGACCAACTGTGTGGCTGTGATGTGACAAACTATTTTCATGCATTGGGTTTGCAGGGCCAGGCTGTGGTAGTGAAGGAGGAGGGGAGCTGGGAGGGCTGCAGGGCTGGTTTCTGTGCTAAGCTGTCAGCAGCTTTCTCCGTGTCCAATAAAACCAAAACCACTCGGCTCCAGGGCACACCCGAGCCCATCAGTGACGGTGGCAGCATCTTTGGGATAACACAATAAAAAAAAGAGTTATTGCACGGGAGCAGTTCACAGCCAAAGAGTGAGAATATATGAGAAACAGCCTTGCAGAGCCCAGCACCAGTGGGGAAGGAGCGGGGAGCTGGGGCTGCGCTTGCCCTGCAGCCCATGGTGGGGCATCCCACGGTGGGGCAGCTGTGGCCCTGCAGCCTATGGAGGGCAGGGAGCGCAGAGATGACCCTGCAGCCCCTGGAGGAGCCCAGGCCGGAGCAGGGGATGCCCCAGAAGCTGTGGCCGCGTAGGAAGCCCGTGCTGGAGCAG
>JAHLSL010000112.1:2318783-2365454 GCA_025920805.1 Petroica traversi | reverse complement strand
GTCTGATGGAACATCGAACAAAGAGTCCAGGTGGAGTTTGCTTTCAGTATGGAGCCAGCTCTGCTTCTGATACACTTAATCTGTAGTAACCTCCAACTGGTAATTAACATACTGATTAAGTCATAAGTAGTCAACATACTGATTAAGATAATGATAATCATACAAGTCTTATCTGCCACGTGTTTGGTTTCGTTCAGGTTTTGTGGATTATCTTAAACTCCGGAAGCTGACTAAAGCATGTTTAGTTGAGAATCACAATTCATGTGCCTCAAGTCAGTGGTTTCATAATAAGTTACTTTTAAAAATGCATGAACGTAGCAGCTTTCTCAGCTGCAAAGCTACAGACCCGCTGGGCTGAACCTACTGTGTTTGGGGGATTTTCCTTGTCACCCTCTTGGTGCAATCCTTCTTACTTGAAGAGTTCTGCCATCCAGCTTTTGCCACACAAGCAGTGACCTGCTGGTATGTTCTCCCTGCTCTGTTTGGAACACTGCTGAGCTTGAGGTCCTGCAGTTTCCAAGCTGCTGCAGATCAGTGTTGCCTGCAGTTCTTTTCCCCCTCAGCTCTTCCCTCAGCCTCAGCAGCAGTTAGGTCACCTGGGGAACTGTGTATTGTTGGGTTGTGCAACATATCTGATTGAAAAATTGTTGCATTTCAAATAATTTGGTTGAAAAACTGTCACGGGTGTATGCAATAGCTGTAGGAATTCCCAAATACTTGGTGACTTGGAAGGTTTTGTAACTTCTCAAAACTTTGCCCTGGAAATACCCAAATGAGGTTGGAGTTGAATATGTCAGAGAAGACTATAAATGGGATTCCATGTGTTGTGTGAATGAGTTGGAGCCCCTCTACAGCAGACTACTGTGCCATTTCCTAACTTCTGTGCACCAAAAGGTGGTTATAGATAGCTAAACACAAAACTAGATAAAATGTACTGAAATACTTTAATTGAACTAAAAGGCAAGTAGTGTGTTCCTGTGTGCAAGCCATGCTATGCATAAGGTACTCAAGGCATAGAGCAGATAATATGTCATTGGGACATGAGTATCTCCATGCCTGTACTCTCAATTAGCAGAGGCAGGGATATTTTTTTCCCTTATGGTAAGTCTCTACTCTTTTTCCCTGAAATTTGCTCTTAGAAAAGGGATGTTTGATAAAACTTTTACTGGGTCTGCAGAACCCTGTGATTGGAAAACGATCTGCTGGGATGGAAATGTGCAGAAACTTTTGAGCCTGAAATGGAATTGTCAGGACTTAACAAGTGGTGTTTTATTTATGTTCTTGCACAAAGCAGCATCTACAGGCCTCCCATCTCCAGACAGTCTCTTCTTACAGGAGCTTGGGAGTGGTTTTGTCCCCTTTACCATGACCAATGGCACTCACTGGTTGGTTCTATGCTGAGGAAGATCTTTTTCAGCTTTTTCTCGCTTTGTCTTACCCTTAATTAATTTTCTTTATTTCATCCTAATTTGCCTAGAATTTTTTTTTCCTTTACTTGGTGGAAGGGCTGCATGCCAGCATCCCTTCAGCTGTGTTCTCTGGTGGCCCCTCTCTAGCAGTGATTCTGGGATAGTTTGTGTGTCATGACTGGAGGCACTCCAGTACCCGAGGGAGTAACTTCAAATCCTTTCTTTCTTCTTGCAGCTGCCTCCAGAGCCTCAGTGAAGGTGATGCTGCAAGGGCTGAGATCTCCTCCTGATGCCTTACATGATGTTTAGGAGAGTGCTGTGACACAGCAGGGCACAGCAGCCTCTTCAGGGTATGGTGTCACTGTGATTCACACCAATCACTGCCCAGTCTTTTCCAGGCTGTCACCCATCAGTCCTGTAACTGAACAAACTAATTAGCAAACAAACCTTGCATTTCAAAAAATTACATAGTATTGTGATGGAGCTGACTGGGGATTCTTTCCATCTCTTAAACAGACTTTTATTTGGGGTTAAGGGTATGTCTGGCCTAATTTCAGAGGTTCAGAACAGTTCAGTTCTGCAGCAGATGGGTCTCTCCTGAGTTAAGACTTGATCATAACACAATTCTCACATCCCAGGAGCTTCCTGCTGTGACTTGAAATGTTTGTTGGTTGTGTTTGAATACTGACTGTGCTATTTCTTAGAGAGTCTCCAGCTGGAGCATCACATAAAGCATGTGAACCCTTTAAACCTTGGGTGATGGTTCCTATTTCTATACAGAATGCACTATTATGTGTAATTCCATTTCTGGGTTTTACAAGTCAATCTTATACTGTATCTTTTTGTTACTCTTTTTTTTGCCCTGTTCTTTTTGAGAGAGCTTAAGAAATTCTTCCTTAAATATTACTGACTTACGATGGTCAGGGTAGAAAATTAAATATTCAGGACAAGGTGATTATTAGTTATTCAGAACAGAAGACAATGTAGCAGCTGTTTTCAAAGCCACATGGAGGTGTTTTGGGTAGAAAAGCAGTGATACTGGTTTTCTGTACTTCAGATTTCCTCATGCTGCTCTTTTGGTAAAGGCATAGTTGTTCTTATCTGCCTGTTGGGGAAAATACTGCTGAAAACAATGCTGTTGGTTCAGGGCTTTGAAGTTTCACATGCAAGTCTGGTCCCATTTGCAGGATATATCTGATGCTTTGTTCCCTGCCTTTATATTAGCTCTTGAAATTTCAGTTGCCTTGGTTATTCTGTGTGCTTTAAATCCCTGTTTCCTGTCCATCCAGAACTTTTGGGGTATAGGAAGGGAAGCTGGCCTTTCTAGAAGATTAATTCAGAGTTAACAGGGGCACTTCTATTCTTCATTAGCTTGGCTGGTATTCAAGGAACTACAGATACACATGAGATTTAATTCTTCTTATTCTACATGTTTTCCCCCTTCTATCCATTAGTTATGCCAAGTGTCCTGCTATGTTGGTGTTTCTAAATATGAGCAAAAACTGATTCTTCTGGTTTAAAAAAATAAAAGAAGTTACAAAATACTCATTCTTGCCTGACCTGAGGAAAGCCAGGAAGTCCCCATGAGTCAGTGTGGGTGGCATTTTACAAGATAACGAAAGTAGTTACAGTAATTCTGTGAATTATGAGTCTGTATGATGGCTATCCAGCACCTAAACAATTTAACTTCTACTGAATAAAAAAGCAGCACCAAGTTGTCATGTAAGTTTCTCTAATGAATGAAATTGATTTTTTGTTGCTGCAGTTGTAAAAAACCCAAATATAACAGGTCTTTACTGAAAGTTTACTGAACTACTGGCAGAGTCCCGTGTTATGTCATGCAGCGTCTTTTTCCAGTGAGGGAAGTAAAAAGTGGACTAGTTCTTGGCAGACTAGGCCTAAGTCAGAGGTGACAGCCCTTTGGGAAAGGTCTTGATAGTGGCAGATATTAGAGCTAAAAGGCAGCAGAAAGTGCTGTGGGCTCTTCTTGTGCAAGGCTTACCTGGTGCATGTGATGCTGGAATGATTTTTGTCTTTTATATCCCTTTTACACAGTTCTCTGTATCCACAAGTATCAGCAGCATGCACACTTGCAACCTTTTACTTAGTTCAGTGCTCAGTGTTTTGTAAGTGTTCTGCAGGCCTGAGACTGAACAGCCCAGAGCTGCAGAGCCAGGGACACCAAACATTCCTGCTATCTCAGGAACCCAAGGTCTCTGAGCAGGACAGATTCTGGAAACTCAACTGAGCCCAGCCCCAGCCCCAGCATTGGGCTCCCTTGTTGGATCTGTGCTGTGTAAAGTCTAGAACTGGTGTGTGTGACTGACGGGGGTGCATTTGCCACGCTGTCACCTGGGTGAAGTGGATGCATCAAACAGGATCCTGATTAAAATACTGAGGTAAAGACCCCAACCCCTTTAACTGTGTCTGGCTTCATTTTCCTAACACCAGGAAAAGGCATCACATGTGGTAAGAAAGAAGGCACTGTCGTTCAGCCTGAAGGTGTGTCAGCCTCTGGTTCTGCCCAAACTTCAGTCCTGTTCCTCACTCTTCCAGAGCCCTCTGGAATAGGCCCATGGACACAGTGACAGAGCTGCCAGGCCCCAGGAGCTGTGGCAGTGACTTGTGCTCTGCCTTGCCTGTCCCAGGTGTCAAATAAAACCAGTTGTAACAGAGTATGGGGTTAAACATGCTTTGATTACCCCTGCAGGGGTTTGCATAATGTGATACCTTTCAACTGGTGTCAGCTGAAATGAAAGTGCACAATTTATCACTGGCCACAGGTCAGCTGATTACAGATCTGTTTGTAAAGCAATGACCAGGTCATTTATGCACCCACATTGATCTTGTGCTCGAGATTTTCTGCTGTCATCAGGCACTCCAGGACATACAGCACTGGTTTCGCTGGGATTTGTTTGTTAACCAGTTTCGGGATTGATTCTCAGTGCCAAGGCCTGAATAAAAGATATTTACAGCAGTGAAGATATTTTAATGATCTTGATAATTTCCTCCTGGAAGCCACACTTCAGTTCTGGTGGAGCCTTCACAGGTACCTGGTCTTTGCTTGACCTCCCAGATTCTTCCTTTTTGAGTGTAGTCAGAAGTTGTCTGTCCAGCCAAACTGCCCTCCCCATGCACTTGCTCATTTTCTTGCCTCTTGGGGTGGACTGTGCTCTTGTGCTTGGGGAAGCTGTCCTTGATGATCAGGCATTACTTCTTCAGGCCCCCCCCATAGCACTGTAAAGATCAGTCTTCTGAACAAACTGTGAGCTGGCTGTTTATTCTGTTACTTGTCATATTCACTTCTCCTGGAATCTTGAACTGGATAGAGTTGAGTACTGAAAGAGTTTCTCTAACAGAAGTGTAGGTGCATTTTGTGGTATCCTCTGGTGCTAGTTATGTGACTTTTTGATATATATGAGTCAACTGTTGTATTGAAAATGAAATTTAGAATTACATAATGTCAGTAATTCCTTTTTGTGGTTAATGTGATGCAGATTTGATGTCTGACTGAGGGAAGTTTGACATTTCAAACTTCTGAAGTGGCTTTTAGGAATTAAAGGCAGTGTGTCCTGCTGTTGGGAAGTTTGTTTTTAAAACCGTGGAAGTAAAACAGCATTTCTTTTCTGTCTAGGGCTTCAACTCTGGAAGTTTGTGACCTGTTTATTAATTTCCAGAAACATAAAAATGTATATGAGTGGTGGCATTTCAGGTACCACGCCCTGTGTGGTCCTCAGGGGAAGATCTATTTGGTCTCACTGCAAGTTGTATACTCAGGAAGAGAGGAGGGAATAAATTCTTCTACTTGGCTGACATTTCTGTAAATCACTGTGCTTTGGTTTTGTCACTGAAAGGTAGCAGCAGTGCTGTGTTCCTGTGCCCTGTGAGTGATGTATTTTGGCTCTGTCTAGCAGGAGTTGCCACATGATTTCTGGGCTCAGTGGGAGTTGTTTTTCTTGAGGATGAAGTTGTTCTTTCCAAATCTTCCTTTTGTGAAAACATTTCTTTTCCCCATTAAAATTTTCCCTGCTGTGTTTCAAAATCAAATTGAAAAAGCATTGCATAAGAACTGGGAAAACAAGGATGTGTCATTGGTCAGGCAGAGTGAGCTGCAGACAGTCACACACTGATAGCCCTTCAAGGATCTAAACATCATGGGGAAATCCCTGTCAGTGGAGCAGGCATTGCACAGGGGAAAGCTAGATTTAATTTCAGTTATTTTCTTGGTGTGTTTTTTTCTTATTTTACTTCTCACAGCACAACTTTTTTGTTTGTTTGTTTGTTTTAATGTTATGAAATTTTAAACAAACCATGATTTTTTAATCCTAAAGGACAGCATTTAGAGGCTTGTCATGATCGTCCATCCCTTCAGAAATAGGGCATACAAAATGCCTTCCTTCTACCCTTTAAAGTGTTTGATTCTGAAATTTCCTGGTTGATAAGGGAAGGCAGAGCATGGAGAGAGAGAGCAGGGAATCATCCAGCAGCAGTCACTGCAAAGGTTTATTCTCCTGGTTGTCACAGTATTTTGCAGACACCTGAGTGTGTTGTACCTAGGGGCATGTGGTGTGTGTGGAGGATGAGAAAAGTCAACAGTGGAGTATCAGTATTTGCCATGAGCTCTGCTGGATTGTTCAGGACAGGAAATCAGCAGCCTGGGGTGCAGCCCAGCTATCATTCATTAACTTGAGTCCTTTTTCAGCTCTGCTTCTGAAGAAGGAAACTAGGAAAAAACTGCTTATGAAGGGGGTGGATTTTTAATGAGAGAAAACCTGAAGGGTGGTGTCTTGAAGATGAATTTTAGAGGGCATTTTGAAGACTTGTTTTGGACAGCAAGGCTGTTTGAGGAGTAAATAGTATTAGAAAGCAGGACTTGGGGCAGGGGGGTTTGCACCTCAGTGTGAAGTTAGAAATCCCACTTCCTTTTCCTTCTTACCTCAGCTGAGTTTTCAAACACTGGAGTGAGGTACCTATTCCCTTTGTCTTGGAGGCTGTGGAGTGACAGTCACAGACATGGACTGTGCCACCTGCATTTACAAATGGGCTTTTGCACACCATGGGAAGGAGGGCAGGCATTGTGCTACTGCCAGCTCTGCTGCTGGGAGTGAGTGACTTGTGTGAGGTGTTTCATTCCATGGTGGAGGAGGAGAGCTCACTGAGCCCCTCCTGCTCAACCCTGGCTGTGCAGGGTTGTACTACTACAGTGAATCCTTTTCTTTTAATTATCTGTAACATTTTTGATTTTCACCAGATTGAACATTTTACACACCAATTTACTCACTCATTTTGTTTGCATCACTGTGGTGTTACAACTCATGAAGAACTTCCATGATCTCGGTTTTGCCTGAAGGAAGAAAAAAATGAAGCTTAGTGCACAAAATTGTTCAGTTCCTGACAGTTCCTTAAGGGGCTGTTTTATTTCATAAACCAGGAACCAGCCTGATGCTGTCATTTCCTGGGATACTTAATCAAGCTGTTTCAAAGCAAAATGAGAGATTCTTCAAAACTTTAAAGAGTGCCTGTTTTTGCCAGATCCTCAGGAGAGATCCTGTAGGAGCAGGCAGCAGGTTGGATGTGCTGCTTTGGTATAGTCAGAACACTGAACTGCCTGTGGTGAATAATAAGTTGAAAATATTTCATCAGCTTGGCAGGTGAAGTGCTATCACAGTTGGATATAGGAATGCTGAGATACAGGAAGAATAAAATTTATCCTTGTGCCTGCTTACACCCTAATGTGGAGGAGCACAGGCCAGTGCCAGTGCAGGGGATGACTGAGAGCATATTTTGCCTGAAGATTAAAACTTAAGTCCAACCTTAAGAAAACAGCTGTGCAATGCATAATGATGTCAATATGTGTCTCTTCTATTTTTGTTGTTTTTTTTTTTTTAATATTTTAATTAAATCTAAAGAAAGAAAGGGGAGTAGATGTCCATACTGCACTGTGCCAAGTTCTGCTCCTCTGTGTCAGAAGCTGTTTGTCATGTGGTGAATGGCACAGAGTGAAAACATTTGTGAGGAAAAGCTCTGCTCCAGCTGGGAGATGTTTTGGATTGCTTTGACTGCGTGCTCTGGTCCTGTGTGTGTGTAATGCAGCCACATGGGACACATTGTCATGAAATACCCCACCAGAAAATATGGGAAGACTATACCTTTCTGCTGCCTAATTAATGTATTTTTGTTGCTGTTCATTGTAAGGTGGTGGTCCTTGAATAACTAAGGAGTGCAAATAACTGCATAGATGACTTGTACAAAAAACTTGTACAAAACATTAGAGCTATTGCTGTAAAAGACAATGAAAAGTTTCTATAAATACATACTACACCACTTAGACAAGTCTCTGTGGCTGAATAGGATCCAGGCAGGGGCTCTCAAGGAGCTGGCAGAGGTGCTCACTGAGCCACTTTCCATCACTTCCCAGCCTTCCTGGCTAAGGTCCCACTATTGGGTGCTTGCAAATGTAATGCCCATGTAGAAGAAGGGTGAGAAAATGGATCTGGGGAGTACAGCCTGACCTCAGAGGTGTGGGGGTGTAGAACAGATCATTATATGGCACATACAGGACAAGCAGGGGTCAGTCCCAGCCACCTCAAGTTAAGGAGAGGCAGATCCTGCCTGACCAACCTGAATCCTTCTACAACAAGGTGACTTGCATTGTGGATAAGGGAAGGGCTGTCGATGTGTCTACCTGAACCCTGGTAAACCCTTTGGCACTGTTTCTCCTGGAGGAGCTGCCTGCTCAGGGCTTGGGCAGGTGCATTCTTTGCTGGGTTTAAAACTGTCTGGATGGTGAGGGGGAATGGAACTGCATCCCTGAGGGGCTGGGCACTGGTGGAGCTCCCCAGGGCTCAGCATGTGGACCAGTCCTGATTAATATCCTTATAATGTTCTGGACAAGGGAATGGGGTGCATCCTCAGCACAGCAATCCCATGGAACACTCCAGGCTGGGAGAAGAGTGGCTGGAAGGGAGCCCATCAGGAAAGGACCTGGGGTGCTGGTTGGCAGCTGCCGAGTTTGAGCCAGCACGTGTGCAGCTGGCCAAAAATGCCAGGGACATCCTGGCCTGTGTGAAAAATGGTGTCAGGCAGGAATTGGGAAGTGATTGTCCCCTTCTTTAGGGTTCAGTTTTGGGCTCCTCGCTACAATACAAATATTGAGGGGCAGGAGTGTGCCCAGAGAAGGGACCAGATCTGGGGAAGGGTCTGAAGCACAGGTCTGATGAGGAGAAGCTGGTGGGGCTCAGACTGGAGCTTCTTGCTCTCTACAGCTTCCTGGCAGGAGGATGGAGCCAGGTGGGGTCAGACTCTGCTTCCAGGGGACAAGGGACAGGACAAGATAAATGGCCTCAAGCTGCACCGGGGAAGGTTTAGATTTGGATATTGGGGAAAATTTCTTCCTGAAAGTGCTGTCCAGCCCTGGCACTGGCTGCCCAGGGCAGAGGTGGAGTCACCATCCCTTGAGGGATTCAAAAGATAAGGCACTTGGGGATGTGGGTTAGTGGTGGCCTTGGCAGTGCTGGGTGTTGGCTGGACCTAATGATCTTGGAGGTCCCTTTCAACATAACTGATCTTGTGGTTTTATTCCAAATCTGTTTAATAGAAGTAATTTCATTATCCAAATCAAAGCTTTGTTCTTAGGGAAATAGTCACTGTTTTAAAGAAATAGAAAACCACAGTCAATTAGCTTTTTTTTTTTTTCCCCTAATCAGTATAATTACTGTGTGTTGGTTTTATCACAGTATCCTGGCTTTAATTATTTGCAGCTTGGGAGAACTGTTTCTTGCTTGAAACTTTATATTCAAAGCCAAGGCAGATGGGCTTGAAAAGCACAAGCTGAAAGTAAATAGCAGTCTATCCAGGTGCTGCTCATAGCAGGCAGCTTTCAGAAATTCTATCCAGAGTATTGAGTTTGAGAAAGTCTGACCGAGCTGGACTTTGTATTTTAGGATTTTTAAAACAGGATTTAGTGCAAGAAACTGGAGATCACTTACCATGACTTTTAGTACTGAATTATTGGCATCCAGATGTTGTGCAGAGCAGAAGGCAGCTGCTGAGAGTGATTCTGCAGCCCATTCCTCTGCTCTGATACCTTCTGGTTTGAAGTTTAGATAATGTGGCTCCTTAAACTGAGCAAACAAAAGAAAATGACTTGCAAACCCAATTCTTAATACTTTGTTGGTGTTCCATGCAAGTTGGAATTAAACAGGGTGGCTATTCAAAGCAAGTCTAGATCAAATAAAAGCTGGTGTTTAATTCACATATTACAGAATAGTTTTCATCAGGTAATTAACAAAAATCATCCCATAAACGGAAAGAGTTTGGTACTTTGCTGGTTTCCAGAAGCAGAACAATAGACTAATTTTTCTGAATGTTCCTTTCATTGCAGCAGCTCATTTAATGGCTTCTTGCAGACTTGCTTCCATTTTGTACAGTTGTTCTCATTCACAAAACCAGTGGCCCACAGAGGAATTCTCACCTATATCTTTTCTACCTCTACTGTTGTGTTTGCTTGGGGTTTAAAAATGTTCTGTAATGTGTGACAAGCTTACCTGAAGTGCAGATACCTTGAGTTTTATACAAGTTAAAATCTAATCATGAGATTTGATATGCAAAAAAAAAACCCAAACCACCAAACAAAATCCCAAAAAATCCCCCAAGAATCCCAATTAAAAAAAATCAGTGTTGGGGATATTTTCAGTTTTTAAAAATCATCGTTGTTGCTGATGAGCTCTGGCTCAGTGTGCTCCTCTGAGGCAGCTCAGGCTGAGCAAGTGCAGGTGCTGGGTTTGTTTTTTGGGAAAGCCAAGCTCTGGGTGGTTCAGACCTCTCCTGCTGGGTGAGGAGGTGTCCAACAGCACCTGGAGGGGCTCAGGGCTCTGGGGAAGGTACCTGCCAAGGGCTGGGGCTGGAGGCAGCTGGGGATGAGCTGTGATGGAGAGGGCTGTGAGGGATATCACAGAATCACCAGGTTTGAAGAGCCCTTCAGGACCATTGAGTCCAACCCCTGCCCCAACACCACTAAACCATTGCACTGAGTGCCACATCCCATCTTTTTATAAAAACACCCAGGGATGGTGACTCCACCACCTCCCTGGGCAGACAATTCCAGTTTCTGTGTGTGAAACCTCGAGTGTGAGGTGTCCTCTGCCCGTGCTGCTGTTTCTGGAGGCAGGGAAGGAATGAAGCCACCCTAGTGCCAGTTCTCACTTTGAATTCTCACTTCCCTGGCATTATCTAAAATTCCATCCAGAATGGCATGAAGCCACCAGAGCTCAAGTTCTCCCTGCCATTAAGGCAGGCACTGACTGTTCATCTGCTTTGGTTCAATCATCTGCTTGCAGGTGCTACAAGGTGCCCAGTTTATTTGAAAAGAGTATTTTCTTCACATGTGTAACATATTCCAGTGGGACTCTGAGAATCTTTTTGTCTTTGTAATTATTTAAATCCTTCTCAAAACCAAAGTTAAAGAACTACTCACAGCTTTTAAGCAAAGCATGGTAGGGAAGTTACTGCTGTATGGATCAGTGGAATTGAAGATATTTTTCCATACTGAAGAGTTTAGTTTGGGATATTTCTATGAAATTACACAGCAAAAAGTGTTAAGTAGCAAAAGTGAAGGATGAGGGACCTCTTGGTATGGATTTCAAATCTTCTTGCCCTTGGTCATTGTGTTTTGTACTCCTTTTTATAATTGCAGAGTGGCAGAGTTTCTCTTCAGTCCTTATTTTTCTCTGTTATTTCTACAGAAAATAAACAAGATTTATATTTAAAATAAAACTGATTGAAACTGATGGAGGAAAAACTGTAAAGGTAACAGTAGTGCTTTGTATTGTAGACTTGTGAGTTGTGAATAGGGTCATTTCCAAAGAACCTGAGTTATGGAAGAGACTAATTGTGAATTCAGTTAACTTACAGTTCAGGCAGTAACACTAAGTAGCTTTGATTAGGGGTTGCAGCCTTGCAAAAATCCTCAAGCCCTTAATGAAATTTTAACCTGGCACATACAATACACCCTGACACGTAAGACCTGTCCTCAAATCAGGGAGAAACCCTTTGTGTTTTCTTGGTTAATATGAAATTATTCCAGGCTGCATAGCATCCCTGTGGCTGGCACGTGGGACTGGGCTGCGGGAGGGCTGCACGTGCTGCAGGTTAAGTAGGTCTGGCAGGAGCCAGGGAGGGGACTGAGACTTGGTTTTCAGGACGCCAGAAAGTTGTTTCTGTAAACTAGTTCAGTCAGCTGCTTTGTGTGGGGATAATCCCGGGGTTTGAAGGTGCCTGAATAGTCCTGGCAGGACGGGTAAACAGGAGGTCTGAGAGGAAGGAGCAATGGGTAAAATGGCCTTTCACATTTCTGCTGACACTTAGAGCCAGACTTTGGGCTGTGGAGGCAGGAATAGGTTGTACCTCAGCACAGAAAGTCACTGGATTTCATTTCTCCACTAAGTGTTTTTCAGCATTTCTTGGGATTTCTGCAGTCCCCTGAAGTTGTGCTGTGTGTGTGTGTGGCAGAGCAGGCGCTGCTCGGGTGGCAGAGGAGGCAGCTCAGGGAAAGCTGCTCTGGAGAGGCTGGGGTTGGTTTTAGTAAAGTGACTCCAAAATGAGAAAGGGCAAGGAAAAAAGCACAGATCATACTGCTCTTGCACATCAGGTGAGCAGGGGGGGGAAGCCAGGAGGGCACAGGCCTTTATCTTTTGCCCAGCAAATTGCAAAAGTCAATCACGTGAAAATATTCTGCAGAATTTGTTTTTCATGGTTTTAGGCCCCTGGAAGGTAGCAGCTTTTTGATGCAGTATATAAGATCTCTCTGCTAAATGCTTTCAAAATAAAAATTATTTTATAAAATTTCATCAAACTTCTTTTTTTGAAAGGTGCAGTTGAAATAATAAACTTGCTTTGTGAATTTGATGAGGAGCAGCATTGTGTGTAAATGCATTTGGGTGTACAGTCCTGTCCTGATTTTTTTTGATTGTTATATAAATGTTCTAAATTAAAACAGGTTAGATTGAATCATGCTGTTTACTGACCTAGTGGACTAGACTTGATCATTTAAAGTGTCTTTAAAATCATGGTGCACATGTCTGATTAGTGTGTTAGCTTCTGCAGTCAGTGCAGTCTGAGTAAATGATGTAGAAATGTAACATGTGCATGCAAAATCTGTATCTTCGAAGCTTAGAGCTAAATCCCTTGTTTATGAAATCTTTCCATATATGAGTTTTGTATTTTATTTGAGAGAGGGCCACATGAGTTTTGTGGGAGGAGTATAGAACAATTAATATTCTCTGATAGCCTACATGATAAGCCCCCCAAAAAGTACATAAAGCTATGAACACCTTTTCTTGACAGGGCTTGAAGACTGCTGAGGAACACACCATTTGAATCATTGAGGCATTAAAATAGTAATACCCATGGAAGAGCCACAAGACTTACCCGAGCAGCCAGTAAGTACATTTTAAAAAGTCTGAAAATGAAAATATAAAACAAATTGGTGATCTCACAAATTCAATATACAGTTATTTTAACT
The DNA here is from genome assembly GCA_025920805.1 of Petroica traversi. Taxonomy (NCBI): domain Eukaryota; kingdom Metazoa; phylum Chordata; class Aves; order Passeriformes; family Petroicidae; genus Petroica; species Petroica traversi. The sequence goes on along the minus strand of JAHLSL010000112.1, from coordinate 2,352,524 downwards.
AATATTGGAAAAGAAGGCTTATACTTAGTATATTTATCCAGAGGGCAAAAAGCATTTTGTTGTTTGTAAAATGTGCTATACATTTAATTTACTATCATTGTACAGGCAGTAGTAATTAAGGAATAGTTATGAGTACCTGAACTCTGTGATGTTTCTACGCAAAATGATTACTTGTTATGCTCAGAAAACCAGACTTATTTCAAGCCTGTAGTAGAGAAAATAAAATTCACTATTTTAGGGATAGAATCAGCATGCTGGTTATTACAGAGTATATAGTCTTTTATCATTCTTATGCTTAAGATTTTGAAAAGATCCTGGGATTCATTGATTCCACGGGTGGAAGGCATTTTTTAATGGCTGATGTAACAGTGTTGGGGTATGGAAGCATGACTGCAGGTTAAAGTTGCTACATGTGTGTGAAATACTTGAAATACTGTTTGCATTGTCAATAATTGATATTAACACAGCAGACATGTTTGGTAGAGAATTATCAATACAGTATGAGATGAATTAAATTGTGTAGCTAAAACATAATAGCATAGGAATTAAGCATAATTAATATTCTGTTCCCAAAATAAACCTGGTACAAACTCAACAAGAAATTGCCAAGGTACAATGGGAGTGATGCTCGTAATCTTGGAGACCTTGTCAAATGCACACAGAAACTGAATAATGTGCCTGAGGGCACTTTGGGTGTGTTGTAGTTGAAAAGATTTTGATGCTTTTTTAATGTGAGAATTTAATGTTTTTCAGTTAAACTAGTTAGAAAATACATTGCAACGTCATTTATGCAATTTTATGACTTAGGAGCAAAGTCAAATGAAATGGAAATGGAAAGCTGAAATTATTCAGAACCTGGCTTGCCACAACCTGCAGATGATGGGCCTGAGTAATATCCACAAAATGTGAAACAGGCAGCAAAACCATATGGTTTGTACTCCAGCTGTCTGAGGAGTTTAAAAATGAATTGCCTTCACTAAAAAAAGGAAATCTCTCTAATTGCATCCTTATATAATGAAAACTGTCTTTATTCTTCAGGGCATGAGAGACAGGGTACAGCTAATTTTCAGTGGCATGTCCTTTAGGCAGATTCTGCTGCAATAGTCAGCTAAAGATTTTCATGGTAATTTCTTTTAAGTACCTAACACCAGTCAGTCATTCTGTGACAGAATATGAGACTAGATGGATCATAATGAATGAATGAGGTGGTATTTTGGGTATAGTGACATGTTCTTGCAGGAGGAAATCACTCTGGCATCCTACTGAGGGTTTCACAGGAATGTCTGTAGCCTGCAAAAACTGAATTTGTGTTCAAGCCAGTGCTGTCTGTACAGGAACAGGATCCACCTACAAAATGAGAATAAGTGCTGTATTGGTTTTAGTCAGGAGGCAAACCTCCTGATTTATTATAGAAGAACCATTCATGTACCTGTCTTTATGCAATATTAAAATATAGGGGGGATAGAGCAAAGTTTGTGGATGTAATGCTGAATCTGTGCAGGATAAGATTTTCTTAAAATTTATGACTGTTTTATTCAATTTCCACAAAATTGTCCTTACCAGCCAGTTTTGAGGCATCTGTTACTTACAAAACTAACATCACAATTCCGCTCTACAAGATCCAGTGTAAGCCCTTGTTTTCTAGTTAGGAAAAGGCTTGTTTTGAGGTGAAGAGCCCATGGTTACACTGGTGAGTTCTGGAGGACAAGGCTGTGTATTTTGCCACCACTGTGAACCCTCCAGCTTGTGTTAGTTGTAGCTCTGAACATTTTTATCTTCACAGGTGAAAAAAGCCAAGATGCAGGAATCCAGAGAACAGAGCCTGAGGTATGGGATTTTAAATTTGATTTTAGTGTGAAACAGTTCTTTATGGTCTTTTACAATTATAAAGCTTTCATTTTAGAAGTTTGCCTCTTGATTTATTTTTTACAGAGCTATGGTGAATATAGTTGCATCTCTATTTGGTATAATTTCAATTAAGTTCTCAATAAAAAATAATTAACTGGCCCTATGGTATAAAGCTTTTATAATACTGGCCACAAAGAGTCTCAATGGCAGCATCACACCCATCTTTCACAGAATGAGACTGTCATGTACTGCACATAATTTGCATTTAATTTGGTGAGACTTGAGATATTTAATAATATCTGTGCTACTGTTCTTAGGGAAACTGTGGATAATTGCTTTGAGAAATGAAACTTTTGAATTGGTAGCCTGTCCTATTTAAAGCTGTTGTGGGATACTGCTTTTAGCCTCAGTAGATGCTTTCTGATGTGTATTGTATTTAGGAATTAACTATTATTATTACTACTTATCAAGAGAATAGCTATATTAGGATTTACTCAGTTTCTCTGAATAGCAGCAAACACAGTGAAGAAAAGTTTCTTTTTGGAGTCTCTGCCATTCCAGTAGGAGCAAGCAGGAAATGCCTTTTCTGCAGGAGTAGATGTGGTATATTGTAAAAGTTAGAAATTTGAGCTAATCACACAAGCTCCCTTTCTGCCCCATCTGAGGTCAGAGGAATTCACATCATAGGGAGGGTTTTTTATTTCTCTTGGATAGAGAGGGCCTGAGAGCAGGATGGGCAGTTCTGACATTGGGGTGCTCTCCCTTCTCCCTCTGCTCCAGCACAACCACAGCTTCCCTATGGGTGCAGGGAGCTCAAGATTTGAGTGGAAACATCCTTGTATTTTAAAATTGTGGACATCCGGTATTTAAAAATAGAAGAGAGGGGAGGGAAAAAGTTACATTTTTAACTTGGTTAAATATTCAGTTTAAATATTGTGGCTCTGTTTTGATAAAACTATACATGATTTTAACTTTGACCAATGGATTAGTTTGAAAGAATTTATGGGATCTGTTTCTCCCATTCCCCTGCACTGCAGGGTGTGGAGGAGGGAGAGAAAATCAGGAGTTTATTGAGCCCAGAAAGCAGGGAGGAGTGGGGGAAGGAAGATTTGGGTTTGTTTCTCATACAGCCTCCTGCTCCCTGTGCCCTGCTCAGGCACCTTTAGGCTCTTCCTACGAGTTTAATTTGCTCATCCAACACAAAACTGTGCAGTTGTTTTTTGATGGGTCATGGAGGGAGGCAGAGAGCACCACGCTTGAGCTACAGGCAGAAATCCCCACTCAGCAGCAATAAACAGTTCCTTTGGCTCCTTCACCTTGAGAAACTGCAACGTCAGAAGCTCAGAACAGCACACAGATGGCTCAAAACCTCATGAAAAGTTGTGTTGCAGAGCTAGCATTAACAAAGATAAAGCCAGGTAGGCAATCATCAAGGAAAAAACAGTTTCATTCAGAAATTACCTGTACTTCCTAATCTGTGCATGAACAAAGCAACACTGATGTGGAAGTGAAACAGTGCGGGACAAATCCAAAATAATCCAGTAACCTGCAAATATTTAAGTACAGAAGTGACCCCCAGTTCAAGGATGTTTCAGCACTGGTTTCCAGGGACAAATCCAGCAGTGAGGCAATGGCCTTGGGCAGGGGAGCCTGTGGCAGCAGGGCCACTCACCACTGCTGGCAGCAGTTCCTTGGCTGCTGCAGCCTGGGGGAATGCAGATGCCAGGCAGTGTTTATCACAGGAGCCACCCTTGCAGTCCTCCCTCTACCAAACCCTGGCCACTCAAACCCCATATAATTTCATATCTCATTCCAGCTGCAGATCTTTCTCTCTCAGAATCTCTTCAGGAAATGATGCCGGAATGATTTTTGTCTTTTGTTTTATATCCCTTTTACACAGTTCTCTGTATCCACAAGTATCAGCAGCATGCACACTTGCAACCTTTTACTTAGTTTAGTGCTTAGTGTTTTGTAAGTGTTCTGCAGGCCCTGAGACTGAACAGCCCAGAGCTGCAGAGCCAGGGACACCAAACATTCCCACTATCTCAGGAACCCAAGGTCAGATTCCCAAGCAGGACAGATTCTGTAAACTCGGGGTTAGCCCACCCCCAACCCCAGCATTGGGCTCCCTTGTTGGATCTGGGCTGTGGAAAGTCTAGAACTGGTGTGTGTGACTGACGGGGGTGCATTTGCCATGCTGTCACCTGGGTGAAGTGGATGCATCAAACGGGATCCTGATTCAAATCCTGAGGTAACGACCCCAACCCCTTTAACCGTGTCTGGCTTCATTTTCATAACACCAGGAAAAGGCATTAGAAACAGCAAAGAGCACAGGGTAGGTTCTGTGAAGAGTTGGTTTGCTTTGGTCAGGAAGGTTGAACCCAAGGGTTATGATGCCCAAGGATGTTAATTTAAGAGTTCATAATGCTAATTACTGTACCTTTATTGTCCTGGCAGTCATGTGAGCAACACAGAAGTCAGCGATCAGAAAACTGAATCTTCAAACCTTGGATCAAACCTTCCCATGTCCAGTGAGAGTGAGTATTTGTGGAGTTCTGTTGTCTTTCCTCATGTCTTTCCCTGGTTGCTTCACCAACCACAAGCTTTGTCTCCTCCTTGTAATCCTTAGCCTGCCCTCACTATCAGTTGCAAAGTGAACGTTTGCTGTAGTGTTTATAAAGTGTTAATGCCTGATGGTAAGGAAATACCTGTTTCTAACAAATATTTTTGTGTCACTGCCCCTCAGCTTGCTGTTGGGTGCTTCTGAGTGCTGCTGTGTCTTATCTGCCTTAGACATGATTCTTCTTGACGGTTGAGTCAATATCAATTATAATTCCTATTGTAAACATGTTTTATAAATCATTATCTCTACACAGCTGCTTGGGTCCTTTGTAGCAATAGGCCATACACTTCATCTCAGACTCTGAATTGTATTGAATGTCTGCAGAAAGCTCTTGGGAAATAAACAGAGAGGAAACAGGCAGGGAATACAAAGATTGTGTAGTAAGTGAAAAGAGGAGTGTATCCATTCTTTTGGAAAACGAGGGATGGAAGTTATTAGGAAGTCAGATTCCTGTGTGGAATACCTTTGACCGCCAATACACATTTCAAAGTGTAAGTCAGCTCATCTTAGCTGAAAGTATGTAAGGTGTAACTTTCCACTGTAATTGATTTGATCTTTGCTGTTTTAATCCATATGCTGTGGTACATGGAGGAGTTATGAGAAACTTCAGTCTGCAAAACTTGCTGCTTAACTGAATAATCCATTACAATCCCAGTGTTATTGTGGGATTTTTTGCTTTTTGTACTCCATTGCCTGATTCTTTATGTGCAAATTTATAAATAGGAATTCTAGAAATACTGTTGCTACATATCTGTTCAAATGGATATTGGCATTCTTAAAAAAAACCCCTGCAAATCCTCAACATTTTTGCAGAAGGGATGTGGGAACTGACAAGTGTTAAAGGAAAGCCTTTAGGTCTGAAAGTTCCCAGTTTGTGTTTCCTGTTGTATCCTTGTGCTAAGTGGGCTTCACACTGTGAGAAAGGCAAACACTGAGGAGCAGAGGAAGGTGATTCATGGATCATTGGGGAGGTTCAGCACAGGAGGCTGATGGTTTCTGCTTCTCAGCAACTGGTGTTCAGATTACACAAAGAGAAGGTTATTGAGGTGTCAGAATGCACATTAGGGTTAGAGTTGCCCGTGACTGTCTTGCTTTCCTCAGTGTAACTCAGGAGAGTTAACTATGTGGTCATACTGGAGCAATAATGTAGGTCTGATATGGAAAGCCCAACCTTTTTGAGCACGTTATTGGCATTTGGATCAAATCCCAAGGCAGAGTATGCTGTTACACATGACCCTGTGCCATTTTGGAGGCTGTTTATGGAGTGACTCGAGAGGGAGAGGGAAAATGTGGTCCCTTGTCATGATAATGATGGGGCAGCCCTTGGGCCTGCACAAAGGATTCACTGTTAGCATGGGTTACCTCCTGGGCAAGCCCTGAGTGCTTTGCTTTCAAAGGGGAATCAGCTGGATCCACAGCAGTACAGCTGGATCTGCTGGGGGTTTGGGTATGGAGCTGACAAAGCCATGTTCAGAGCAGATACACAGCCACAAAAGGTGAGGCTCCAGCAGCATCCTGCACTGTGGTGGTGGCTGAGAGGCTGCATGGGCCAGGTCCTGGGCTGGGCTCCTGCCCATCCTGGCCTGATGGACTGCTGAGTATTTATTCAGGTCAGCTCATGTGAATCCAGGAGGTGTTTAATGGCTCTTGGATTGAGCCATAGGAGCCCAAACCCCCTTCTCCAGCCCAGCCTGGAATGCTGTAACAGAGTTGTCTCACACAGGGTGTACCAGAGCCACAGGCTGTGCTGAGTGACAACATTTCCTCCATGGGTTGCCAGCTGAGCCACTCTGTCTTAACCAGTTTCAGAGTGCAATTGCTGTGGATTTATTCAAGCAGAAAAGTGGAACCATCTGGTTAAATGTAATTTCTGTAGAGGAAGCTCTGAGCCTTGTATGCTGCAGCTGTGCTTCACTGGATGGGTGTGACTGAGCTGGAGCTGTTCCTTTTTACAGGAAAGACTATTTGCTGGAGCCATGAATGGATAGAGTATGTAGGGGAAGAGAAAAGCTTGGCAAAACAAGTGTTTGGTCTTCTCCAGGATACTGAAATGTTACTGCTTGGTGCAGATGAAGCCCCTTTGGCAAATATGCAGGATTTTGGGGACATACTAAAATCAAAAGTTTTTTATGACAGTTGCAAAAAGCTATGTTACCAACTGATAAAGAGAGAGCCTGTTTCACAGGGAGGAATAGTGTGACTGATCTACCTGCTCTGAGTTGGCAGAACATTTTTGTGCCAGTTTAACAATGTGTTTTTGAGAATATACTTTGAAACAGATATTCAGGGCACTAAAACTCTTTGTAAATACTGTGTGTTTACTAAAATGTACCATGAGTGTTGATACTTGTCTTTATTTGTTGGGTTTTGAAAGTAACTCTGTAATTACACAAACTATTTTTTTTTCAGTTATGACATGCACTGATTATATCCCAAGGTCATCAAATGATTATACCTCACAAATGTATTCTGCAAAGTAAGTCAAGAAATTGTTACTGAGTTCTGTAACTTACTCCTTTCTGAAGTAATCCTTTTGTATCTTTATGCATTTATCTAATGCTGTAAATCCCATTACTGGCAGCAGATACTCATTGCTGAGGACACTGAACTTACAGAATTTACCCTCTGGCTTTAGTGACTGATGTTTTATGTTCACAAAGATAAACGAGCCACTTCAAGTAATGAATGTGATAGTCTTGGTGGATAATGCACATAATATTTGCCAAATAAACAAATTGAACGTAAACATAAGAGGGATGTAAGATTTTCTCATCATTCACAGTCTTTAGGGATATTTATAGTTCTTCCTGTTGGAGCAGGATGGGCCTTAACCCCTGCTGCTTGTTTTTTGTGTGGTCTCTGTGTGTGTCCCACTGGTTCTTACAGATTACAGTGGCTTTAGGATCTGCTGGGGTAAGGCATGATGGGTGACACTGATATTCCTGCCTGGTGGAATGGGGAGTTTGTCCTTCCAGTCCCTGCCAGGATGAGCACTGCTGCTGTGGCATGACGGAGGAGGGGATTTCCCTGCTGTCACTGCAGGAAGCTGGCAGCATCTATTAACTCTAGAGCCTGCCTTGGGAAGCACAGGGAGCTTATTGCACTTAGAGGACATGTCAGTCTGGGTAGTTTCTCCTTTCTGGAGCAATTTTTTAATGTCTTCTGTTTTGAAGGCTGAAAGATGCATCATGTAAGTAGTTCTTTCTGACTTTTGTTCTCTCTTTCCACCAAGGCCATATGCACATATCCTTTCTGTACCAGTGTCGGAAACCATGAGCCCTTACCCTGGGCAGCCTCAGTACCAAGCACTGCAGCAGTCCCAGCCCTACACCATCTACCCCCAGAGCACCCAGACCTACGGACTACCTCCTTTTGGTAAAGAGTGACTTCTCAAAGACCTCTCAGTGCTTGCAGTTACTGTTTTGTGTCTCATTAAAAAGCCACTGTTAAGCTTCACCAGGTGTTGGAGAGAAGAGTCTGTAGGAGAGCACACGTGTAGCTTAAATTGTAGATGGGCACTGATCTCCAGCTTAAAAAATGAGATTTCTTACAAAGCTGTTACTTATGATCTCATGAAGTTTGCCATATGGTTCTTTGTTTGGGATCATAATTGTCTCCAGTTGTGGCATAGCTATGTTTGTGCAGTTTCCTTGTTAGTGAAATGACACAACACCCCATACAACACTTCTCTGCTTTTTCCTTTCCTTTTTGTTGTCCAAGATTAAGGCTTTTTTATTTCATCTTTCACCAAATGAGAACTCATGCTAAAATGTCTCCAAGTTTATGAGGCAAATAATTTGCCTAATTTGCTCTAATAACTGAGCCCTCTTGATAGCTATTCCAGTCTTTACAAATGCTTGAAGGGTCAGAGTTTTGTTGACACTAAAGCTCCACTGTGGGGTTTGAGCTGTCCACCCTTTGTATGGATGGGGAAACACACCATGAATGGGTTTGGACTGCTTTGGAAGATAATTGCTGACTTTCTCCATGGTGTATAAAGGGAGCTGAGGATGAGCAGTGCAGATAGAAAAATTTGTAACTTCTGGGTGGGTTAACTAGTGAAAGGAACTGCCTGGTCTTTCCTTATGCTTTGTATATTAGAATCATAGAGTGTGCTGAGCTGGAAGGATGACTGAATCCAACCCCAGGCCCTGCACAGACACCCCAGCATCCCACCCTGTGCATCTTAGTACATGAATGTATGATGAATTTATCTTCAGTTAAAGAATTAGATGCCTTTGAATAAAACCAGCTGCATTTCTGGCTTTTGTGAGCTGATGACAGAGCATGGGCTTTCCAAAGGTTACAAAACAATTGGTTTGTCATGATATATTTGAAAGATGGTGTAAGAAAGATGATAAATTCAGACTTGGCTTCGTTAAACATAAGTTAAATTACAAATACTGTAATTACTAATGGTTGCTGGAACATACTCCTCCCTGGGTGGTTTGGTTTCCGTGCCTTGTTGCACTGTTTTTTGCTGTATCTGAAGAGTGGCTGATGGTTTCCTTGGCTTCATTTATTTGGTGATTCTCAGTAGTGTGTTGTGCATGGTGCACTGAGGCTGCTTCGTGTGCTGTTGTGTTTTAATGTGTCACATGTTGGTTTTTTAAAGGCAAATATTTGTAAATGTGTAGCGTGCTCCAGTGAAGTTGTTTGAAAAGGTGGCTTAGACTTCTGCAATTTTGGAGGGAGGGAGTGAGGGTGTAGGAGTTTTGTTTGTGTGTGTGTGTGTGTGATGTTTTGTTGGAAGCAGTAGTGGTGGCTATATTTGGTGAGAGTGTTTGTTTTTTTTTTTAAATCCAAAGGTTCTGGAGTGCAGGGGTACTCAGCTGCTTCAGTATTATACTCTAAGTGTAACACTAGAAATTCTTCTGTAGACCTGGAATAACATCTGCATTTTCTATTGACTTCAGAGGAGCTTTTGTCTGTAAAATGTCCAAAATGTGATTAGTTACTGAAATGTCTGGTGTGGATTTTGAAGTCTGTTGTTAAACACCTGAATTTTTAGTGTGAAATCAAGTGTTAGGAAGATGTTAAAAGTCTTTATTTTCAGTAACTGAAATCATACTGGAGTGGTACCTGCTGAGTCATACTGAGAAGATGGACCTTGCATGGTGTGATGGAGAGAGGTAGAGGGTAGGGGACTGAATGTGTACATTGCAGAGGGAAGTCTGGAAATGGTTTCTGCTCACAACATCTCCAGTGAGCAGGTTAGGGCCAACAACTTGGTCAAATGTTTTAGCAGCACCAGAGGGCTTGTTACAGAGGTTGGTGTCTTTCTATGGTGTATTTGTTTCTATGCCAGAAAGAAGGCACCATGTAATACCAGAATGATTTTTGTCTTTTCTTTTATATCCCTTTTACACAGTTCTCTGTATCCACAAGCATTAGCAGTATGCACACTTGCAACCTTTTACTCAGTTCAGTGCTCAGTGTTTTGTAAGTGTTCTGCAGGCCTGAGACTGAACAGCCCAGAGCTGCAGAGCCAGGGACACCAAACATTCTGCTGGCTCAGGAACCCAAGGTCAGATTCCCAAGCAGGACAGATCCAACAAGGGAGCCCAATGATGGGGTTGGGGTGGGCTAACCCCGAGTTTACAGAATCTGTCCTGCGGAAAGTCTAGAACTGGTGTGTGTGACTGACGGGGGTGCATTTGCCACGCTGTCACCTGGGTGAAGTGGATGCATCAAACAGGATCCTGATTCAAATACTGAGGTAAAGACCCCAACCCCTTTAACCGTGTCTGGCTTCATTTTCCATAACACCAGCAAAAAGCCATCACATGGATTATCTAACTGGAACAAGCCAGCATGAAATGCAAGCAAGCTGGAAAACACAAGCTTAGTCTTGAGGTGGCTGAAGTCTGGATGCTGCTTTTAGAGAAGGGGTGACCTATGCTCTTGCAGATTTGTCACCTCTCTTGTTGTTCAGTACATTGTTCTGCAGGGGACGCCCTTGTGGTCTGGAGAGATTTTTTTAAAAAGCATTAAAATAAGAGCAGTGACATCCAGGCTGCATATGAGTAGCTCTAAGCTGGTTTTATAAACACCATGGATGTAATGGCTTACATTGGCTCAAGAAAAACCTGCAAGGTCCTGTGAGTGGCCTTTCCATGTGTGCTGTGACATTCTGTGACATACAGGGCTGCCACTGGACATGGAACAGTTTCATTCCCCCTCTCACAGCTTCTTCTCCATGATCCTTGAGGCTGTACTAGCTTATAATGCTGCCCTGCAGAATGAGAGGGGAAGGACGTGACACCAGTCCAGGTGTGTGCCTTGCTGTATGGAAAGCAGGACATGTCTGTAACAAGACAGTTACAGGGGCTGAAGATGCCTTGGCACAGGACCTGAACCAGCTCCTGCACTGGCACCCAGCCAGCACTGCCAGCACCCCTGGGTGTGTCTGACCTGCTGCCACACTCCCTGTGTGGTCATTATCCCCTGGCATTCAGGGTGGGTTTGTGTTTCACTGCCAGGTGAAGTGCCAAATTTCTGCATTTCATGTGAGCATCACATTGTGTTGCTGTCTACTCCTTGTCCCTCTGTCTTGTGCCCTAAGGAGCTTCTGGTTACTGTCCCCTGAACAAACTGCTCACCCATTTGGAGATGGTGGCAGTCCCTTTCCAGTCTACACAAACACAGCTACTCCCACTCTCCTTGGAGGATCTGTTTCCCAAAGATTTTGTTCTGGAGTTTCTGCAATATATCTCCAGTCTTTCTTAAATCAGCCTTTCCTTTTTGTTTGCTAATTATTGAGGTTCTGGAGGTTTGAAACCTTAATGAAGGTGTCACAACTTGAGAGTTGAAGAGTCAAACCCTGGGGTGGCTATGCAGAGGGGAGTGTTTTAAGTTGACTCATAGGTGTCAGTTTGAGATCAGATATGTAATAAATCAAAGGGCCATTGCAGAATTTAATTCTGCAATGCTGCAGCCTGGAGCAACCTCTTTGAGCTGCTGCTCATGTTCAGCTTGATGGAGTCTCCCATGTGTTCTAGGTGAGAAACCTAGAGCTCACAGCCCATGGCTCAATCCTGCCTAGTGTGGGTGAAGGGCTGCAGGTGATTTCCAGCCTTGGTGCTGTTTTTGGGGTGTTTAAAATAGGGGTGGTTTCTCTGATGGCCCTGAACTCTGCCTAGCTCCGAATGTCCTTTGTCCCTCTGCTTTGCACACTCCTGCTCAAAATATTCTGCTTTCTAACCAGGGCCAGGGAGAACTGTCTTTGACTTTGGCTGTAGATTTGGAGACACTCAGATGAAAGCCTGAAGAGCCCTGAAGAGTGAGGCCTGAGCTGAGCTGCCTCTGTTGGACACTATCAGGGCAGAGACCTCAACTTCAGCAGAGCATCTGAGCTGAACCTCATGCTGAAAGTGTGCCCTGTACACATAATTACAGTCACTCTGCTCTCTGAGCTGTGCCCAGGGTTGTTACAAAAGCATTCCAAAACAACAGGAAATACAGAAGAAATACTTGAATTTTTAAACTTTTTTTTTAGCTCTGGATTTGATGTTGTCAGTCTAGGAAAATTACTGACTTGTGGCTTGTTTTCAAATATTCATCCCAAAGCCCAGTGAAGCAGTGGAAGTGTTGAGCTTGGCCTTCACAGATCCCAGCTTCAGTCTCACTGTGTAACAGCTGATGTCACTCACAGTGACTGGCATGGGCAGTGAATCTTAGTGACACAAACAGATTTTTAGTTAAAAGCTTTGCATATTAGTCTTCTTGGTGCTTTTAATTTTCTCTTTTTCAGCCATTTTGTCACCAGCTCTAATCTCTGCACAGCCTGGCAGTCAGTGCTTACTATTGCCAAAATTAAACATTTTCCATGTGTCATTTGTTCCTTGCTTTTGTGATGAGCAAAAATCTTAATCTGAGGTAGGAGCATGCTGTTTGGTCCCAGCATATTTGTTTGTAACTGGTCCAATTTATCTGATTCAGGTGCACTGTGGCCAGGTATGAAACCTGAAAGTGGTTTAATTCAGACTCCATCTACAAGTCAGCACAGTGTTCTTACCTGCACTACAGGGTTAACCACAAGCCAGCCCAGCCCAGCACATTATTCTTATTCCATTGAAGGTAACTTGGCATGGTTTTTATCTGCATCTCTCTCCACCTAACTGAGTCCAGATACCAAACTAGAGAGGCTTGCACGCTTGTCCTTGGTTTGTGCATGCTTCTCCATGCTTTGCCTCTTTTCTCTTTGTGCCTGTGTGTGTCTGGGTTTGTGTTTGCCTCACACCTGTGTGTGCACCAGGCTGGCTCGTTGGTGCCATGCTGCTGGGCTGAACAGAGTGAAGAGCAAATGGGAAGGGGAAAGGAGACTAAATGTTGTGTTCTTGCATGCTTTATTGGGAATGCTCTTGCATTTCTCTTTGTTTGTGGTCTTTAGCTTGATGTCAGGAGATATGCTGACTGAAGTGAGATTTTTAAACGTTTGTTTTTGATTCCTTCTGGAGGTAGATGGCTCTTGCATATCACACACACCGGGCTGGTAGATCTGCTAGGAGCTGAATTTCTCAGTATAGAACTACCATACAAATATTATAGTTGCTGGAAGTGCCACATGTAAGAAGGCAGGTGCTGAATTTCACCAGCTTCCACAGCAGTTTTTGGAGTGAACGTGCCAGATAGCTGAATAATGGAATATTGGTGCTTATGGCACATATGTGTGAATTGATACCTTTTCTTTAGGCTGGAATTTGCCATTTATGTTTTGGTGACAAACTGAAAATTTGTTTCTCTCTTTTATAAAGCATTTCGGGAATTGTAATTTATTTCTTGTGGAATGTTTTCACAGAATAATTCAGGGACTTAAGGAAATTTTAAGTTCAGCTTCCTGCTCAAAGAGTAGTTGGTACAGCATTCAGAACCAGGTTGTTCAGAGCTTTAAACTTCCAAGGATGGAAATTTTTCTAGTTGCAAAACCTGACTGTCATTATGATGAAACCTTTTTTCTTTTGTCAACCCAGAGCTTTCCCTCTTTCATGTTCTGAGCATTTCTCTCCTGCTGCTGCACACCTGCAAAAAGAGCCTGTGTCTGTCCTCTCACTAATGTCCATGCAGGTACCAGCAGGCTGTGTCAGGTCCCCAAAGCCACTTCCTCTCCTGGCTGGACAGTCCCCCTCCCCTGAAATGCCCCTTGCAGGGCACATTCCCCAGATCCCTGCCTGCTTTGGTGCCTCTTTACCAGACCCACTGAATTTTATCAACATGTTTCTCATGCTTGAGGCTCCAAACTGATTGCCATAACCAGATGTGGTCTCATGAGAGCCAGGAAAAGGTGGATAATCCTTAAAATTAGCAGTGAGTGGGTTTTAGCATGTCCCTCACCCAGGAAAGCCATATGGTATGTCATGGTACTTGCTCAGCTTGCATTATTGTGACAATATTTATCCTTAATTCACTTTTCACACTCACAACAGGAGGGAAGTAATACTGGAAATATTCCCTTCCTTCCAGCATAACCTCCTTCCCCTAGTCCCACCAGCAGAATGACTCTGTGCCTCACAGCACCAGCTTGAACTGCCAAGGGTCAGGAATGGTTCTACACAAGGTGACCCCTGCAGAGTTCCCAGTGATGTCCCGTGGGGAGCAGGTGGATCCCTGGGGGTTGGTGAGGAGCCAGAGCCATGTCAGACCTTCTCTGCAGAAGAATTATAAAATCACAGACTTGTTTGGGCTGGAAGAGACCTTAAAGATTATCCACTTCCAGCCCCTCTGCCATGGGCAGGGATGCCTTCCATTAGACCAGGCAGCTCCAAGCCCTGTCCAGCCTGGCCTTGGACACTCCAGGGATCCAGGGGCAGCCTCAGCTTCTCTGGGCACCCTCACAGCCAAGAATTCCTTCTCAATACCCCATCCAACCCTGCCCTCTGGCAGTGGGAAGCTGTTCCCCCTTATCCTGTCACTCCATCCCTTGTCCAAAGTCCTTCTCCAGCTCTCTTTGAGCCCCTCTGGATGCTGGAAGGGGCTCTTAGGTCTCCCTGGAGTTTTTTCTTCTGCAAACTGCACAAACCCAGCTTTGTCAGGCTTTCACACAGGAGAATGATTTTAATCTGTGCTGCTGGGAGAATGTGTGATGTGAGAAGTTTCCCTGCAGGCTGCTCTCTGAAAGTGTGCACAAGTCACCCCAGCTGAGCAAATGCTGTTGCTTTTTGGAAGAACTTTTTTCAGACTTGCAGGAAACTTTTCCTTTCTCAGATGTGCTGTATTTCCTTCTCAAGCAGCCCACCAAGGAGTCAGTCAGTACAGGGGCTGCTGCCATGGAGGTGGTGGAGAGCAGAGCTGGAAGGATGGACAGAGTTATTTTAAATAGTAATTCTTGGAATATCTGTCTTTTCTCTCCACTCAGATCAGCAGGGTGAGACACAGTTGTGCAATGATGCTGACCCTCTGGAGGGGAATGCCAGTGCATGGTTCTGGTTTTGGCTCTTTGACAATGATTGAAGCAAAGCAGATTTGAATTAATGAGGCAGGGATGTAATGTCTGAGGATGGGGTCTGAAGTGGGGGATAAAGAAAGGAATAGAGGAAAAGAGTCACAGCATCTTTAATTCAGTTACTTGTGTTTGCTCGTCTTTCAGCCTCAGCCCTTGAAGTCTTGTTTGGCAAATCCATGCCAAATATTTTTACATGGTTCTGGCCCATTCACAGGTAAAAGGAAGTGGCCCACAGTGCAGAAAGAATTGGTTCATCCTTGTGGTGAGAACTGTTTGCAAAAATCTGATATGTAGCACATTTTAGATACAGGATTATGAAAAAGATGTGTTGGAGGGAGACCAGGGTTAAGATAAACAATGAAGTTCATATGAGGGAATGCCAAACCTTGAAATCTTTTTTCTCATTTCTTAACTTCTGTAATCTCAGTGGAGATGTAGATCTCTGCAGAGCACTGCAGATAAGAATCACTTTGTTTCCTCTCCATGATAGTCCTGAGAGCAGTGGTGTAACAATCTGTTTTCCAGAGAGTTGCTGTGCCCCAGCTGCATGGCAGGTTTGTTCAGGTAGCAAGGGTCTTTTCTGGAGAGCTGGGCTTTGTAGGGGCCTGGGAAGGGACTGTCTCTTGAAGTGATAATAGCCTTGATAGTTTCCATAAAGTGTAGTTGGAAGGAGTTTTATTTGGAAACTGCCCCTGTTTTGAGCAGTTGCTTATGAGGAGTGTCTGTGACAGGTTCCTTGGCTCTCACAGCTGGGCTTCAAGGAGCTGTGGAGCTTCTGCAGCTCCTTGAGTGTCCTCATTGCCATTATTGCTGTTCAGTGCAGCCCTTTGGCCTTTTTCTAAATGTGTCTGGGGCTAATTCCTTCCTTTTGTTTCTGCTTCCACAGAGATTACACCCGTATTTCTCACCTCCTGTAAATACTGTGTATTTCTACACAACTAATAAGATCTGTTTCTTTTGTTTTCTTAACTTTTTTGAGGCATATTTTGGATCCATTTCTCTTTCCAGGAGGCACCAGGTACTATCAGTGCTTCCCATAGCACAACATACACTCATTAAGAGTTCATGGTGGGTCTGTTTCCCTGGGGCAGCATGACTTGGAGCCTTCAGAAACTTGAGTTCTTGGGGTGAATTCTGCATGGGGGTATTTGCTGAAAATAAGGGTTTTCTCAGAGTGATGGTAAAGTGAATTTCTGCAACTCTACATAAGCTTCTACAAGTGATTTTCTGGTTTTATTTGTGCACACAGAAAGGTGGTTTAGAAAAGAAAATAGTTCTTGGTGTCATCTGGTTTTGTACATTCTGGATTTGTTCATGCTGATTTAATTATTTGTTATCCTTGTGAGTCCCAAAACTCTGTGTTGAGGAATGTTGAATGGAGTGGCCCGGTGTCTGCAGCCCCCCCAAAAACTGCTAAATGACTGCTGTTTGCAGGTGCTGCTCTAGCAGCCTCTTCTGTGTTTTGGGAGATCTGAATGCAGTGACTTGAAGCTTATGAAACATCTTCCAGTTGATAATAACAACTACTCATCTCTAAGAACTCATCCTATGAGCTGTTGATAGATTATTTCAGAAAGTCACATCCATACAAGCAGTTATAGACACAGGAATATTGGGAGAGATGTTCTCTTTCTCCAGCAGGAAACACTCTTTTTCTACTATTTGAAATATTCTTAATGTTTCCTTAAATTTTAAATCTAATTAGATTAAAAACGCTGAGCTCAATGCAGAGATTTTTTTTTTTTAACAGAGCTGATTTAAACATATTCGTATCCTTTTTCTGGATTTATTCTGATTAATTTTCAGCTGCTACTGATTGACCATCAGAATGGGATTGGTGTCTCACCAAAACATGTAGTATAGATGTAAAACTTTTTAAATTCTATACCAATTCCTTTGCAACCAGGGAGGGAAAAGGTTTCTGAACCATTTGAAAGGACTGTTTTTAAAGATGTACCAGCTCTCCTTCCATTAAACATGACTGGTGTCAAAATACACCCCAGTCCTTCTTTGGCTGTTAGTAACAGAGTGCTGCTGGAAGCACAAATGCTTGCACATTTGCCTAGTAAGTATTTATTTCACAACTTCACATTTCTTATGCTTTTCTAGAATATTTAATGTAGTAATTCTCAATTTTACAGCATCAACTACCAATGCCAGTCCAGTCTCTACATCCTCAACTGTTGTCAATATTTCCACATCAGCAGTAGCCAGCATCTCACAGGTAAAACTTCCTTGGTAAATTGATGAGCACAATCTCCTTTACCTTTGTTTAACAAGTTGCTCAAAACCAACATGGAAATGTCACTTCAAGTGGAGCACAGTGGTCCTGGAGTTGCAGGGGGTCTCAGTGTGTAACTCAAAGTCTCCAAATCACTCCTGCTGTCTCCTTGATCATGGTGCTCCTCCCTTTGGCCTTTGCAACAAACTCAATCTGTTCAAAGCTGTTGCCTCATCTGCAGATTGTGAGTCTTACACTAACATCTCTGCAAGAGAGATGGAGGGGAAGAAACAATTCAGCTGTTTTGAGGACTAAACCTACAGGGGGGATTAGAGGTGGATGTTTATTGGATGCCTTTGTTCTCCCTCAGCAAGAATAGGAAATGGGGTTGTACACAAATGAAACTCCAGCCCACTAAAGTAGGATGTGCATTCTGATGGGAGACTAGAACCAAGTGAAACAGCCCTGCAAGCCAGCAAAGACCATTTCCCCCTGCCTTTTACCTCTGTGGGTGGATAACTGTAATTCTGAGTACTTGGGTAGACAAAGGAAGCCTTCAGTGTCCAGCTTTTCAGGAAAAGAATACAGGAAGTGTGGAAATTGCAGTGGATGCACAAAAATCTTTCTGTGTTTATGCTGTTGCTTTTTAAGCATAAACTTGCTTGGAGGTGTAAGGGGAAAAAATATTTTCTTTTACTCTTCAGACCAAGGTACCTGGTTCAAAACCCAGGCTGCTCTTCAAGGGATTCAGGAGAGCCCAGTGTACCAGAATAGTGTGATGTGACAGTTTGGGGTGCTGCTTTTTTTACTGTCAGTAGCAGAAATTAAACTCCTCAAGCACAGCTCCAGGTGCTCAGTGATCTCCTAAATGAATTAAGTAATTTTCATAAATGGATTCATTCCAGCACAGCATGCAGAATTATTGCTTGATGAAGTCAGGACATGAGTAAGGGCCATGAATGCTGTAGTTGTGCCATCAGCAAGGCCTGAGGTTGCTTTCTGTCACTGTCAGTACATCTGATACCAGGAAGTGAAATGCAAGACAAAACCACACATCCCAGAGCACAGAGTGCACTGATGTCTTGGCATCCACTCAGCTCCCCTGTCACTGTCACATCCTTCATTATGAACTAATTTTTGCAGGCACTGAGAGCTCTGGCTGCCCAATGGCCCCTGCACAGGCAGGTTTTGCAGAGGAAACCAGCGACTACAGGGCCATTGCTCTGCTCTCAGTGCTTTTTGGGAATGTCTGCAGAAAGAAACAGCATAAAGTCAGACTGTGCTCTTGCTGGGATTTTTCTTGGGCAGGATATTCTATTACAAAAGTTGTCCTGATTCAAAGTGTTTTCTGAGTGAGGTGTCCTGTCATCACTAACTCTTTCCTCCAACAGGAATATCCTACGTACACGATCCTTGGCCAGAGTCAGTACCAGACCTGCTACCCGAGCTCAGGCTTTGGAGTGGTGCCACAAGCAGACAGCAACACAGAAAGCCTGGCACTGACCACAACCACATACCCAGAGGAGAAACCAAACACCCTGGTGGCAGCACGGGCAGTGCAGAGACCTCCCTCTGGTGAGGCGGGGTCTGTGAAACACTGTGCTCAGCAGTGCAGGGGCAGCTGTGGGAAACATCTCCAGAGGGTACCTGCAGCATCTTCTCGTGCTGGGCCAGATGGGACACTTGCCTTCCTTGTCAGGCTGGTCTCACTGGTGTGCAGAGTGTTTGGTGGGCCAGCCAAACAGATGTGTCAGAGACCTTCTACTGCTGTGATTCCAGGACACCACCAGTGCTCTGTGTGCGCCAGAGAGAGGGGCCTGGCTGCAGGACAGAAAGGGGCAGGAGGCTGCACTGGCTGCAGGACAGAAAGGGGCAGGAGGCTGCAGGACAGAAAGGGGCAGGAGGCTGCATTTGGCTGCAGGACAGAAAGGGGCAGGAGGCTGCATTTGGCTGCAGGACAGAAAGGGGCAGGAGGCTGCATTTGGCTGCAGGACAGAAGGGGCAGGAGGCTGCAGGACAGAAGGGGCAGGAGGCTGCACCTGGCTGCAGGACAGAAAGGGGCAGGAGGCTGTACGTGTGCAGGACAGAAAGGAGCAGGAGGCTGCATTTGGCTGCAGGACAGAAATGGGCAGGAGGTGCTGTATTCTTTCCCTGACAAGGGTGTTCTTACCAGCAGCAGAACAAGCACCATCATGTGTCTCCATCAGTCATGGTCATGCTGCTTGGCCAAGGTTGTGTCTCCAGGGCCAACATCATCACTGGTACTCTTTTATATTCAGCTGTCTGTTAAATAAAATAGACATAGTTGTGTAATAGAGTAGCTCCAGGGTAGTGAAATGACTGCAGGGTTCCAGGCTTTAGGGTGGAGGGTGCTCTGCTCTGGCTTTGCAGGAAAAGCTCTTGCAGTAGCTCAGTCCTGGGGGACTGAATTGAGGAAACTGAGTTGTTTTGAAGTGATGGGACAAAGAAATTGTGGTTTATGTTCTAATCAGGGTTAAACTACTGCTGATTCTACATAGTAAAGTAACATCTTAGCTTTTGTAAGGGGGTTTGTGGCCAGTGCTGTATTGATGTTTGTTTTGAGACACGAGGGGGTGAGAACTGTGTGATTTCTTTCTTCCAGGTGATGCATCCACAAGTCCTTTGCTACCAAGAGCAACAGCAAGTAAAGAGTTAGATGAGCAAGCAAGAAAAAACATCCCTGGAAAGAACAGAGGGAAAAGGAAAGCAGATACCTCCTCCTCACAGGACAGTGAACTGGAGGTAAATAGTGATCTTCTTTTCTACAGGCAGCATTGCAGAAGAGTGTGGTGGTGAAAATTCTCCTCCCTTTTTTCATTCCATCTCCATGAAAGAGTAGTTTGGGTTGAAGAGACCTTTCAGGATCATCTAGTTCAACCACCCTGCAATGAACAGGGACATCTTGAAGTGCTCAGAGCTCTGTCCAACCTGATCTTGAATGTTTTCAGGGATGGGGCATCCACCACCTCTCTGGGCAACATGTGCCAGTGCCTCACCACTTTAATTGTAAAAATGTCCTTTTTACATCTAGTCTAAATTTACTCTGCATTTAAAACTGTTTGCCCTTGTTCTATCACTAAAGGCCCTACTAAAAGGTCAGTCCCTGTGGGTTCAAATTGAAAGAGAGGAGGTTTAGATTAGATATTAGGAAAAAATGTTTTCCCTATGAGGGTGGGAAGCCTTGGCACAGGCTGCCCAGGCAATTTGTGGCTGCCCCATCCCATCCCTGCCTATTGCTCCACTGCAATAAACTGAAAAGCTGAATGTGTTCAGCTTGTAAGATGAGAACTGTTGTTCATACCTGTTAAAGCATACTGCAGCTAACCACAGAATTAACTCTAAAACTTGCTGCATTATTGAAGTTCAGTGCCTGGAATGTCTCAGCTCTAACCTGCTGTTGTTCTGTCTGCAGCGGGTGTTCCTCTGGGACCTGGATGAGACCATCATCATCTTCCATTCCCTTCTCACAGGGTCTTATGCTCAAAAGTATGGCAAGGTAATACTGCCTTTTCCATGAAAGAAAACCCATTTCTCTCATGCAGAATTAAATGTTAGTCTTTGGAAAAAGAATAATTTTTTTTTAAACTCTCTAATTTGTTGGCAGTTTGGGGCAGGGAAAGAACTAAATTTGGCTTTATATACTGAGCTAGGACATGGACATCACCAACGTGTCCCTTCTTACAGTACAAGTCTGTCAAATTGGTTTTATCCTCACTGGGAATTACTGAGGTCCTAGCACATAGGGAAAAGAAGTGGTTTTTCTCCTTCAAAATACATAGTAGATTTTTGAATGTTTTGTATGTGCTGACTGTGAAAATGTCTCTCCTGTGGAGCACTGAAGTATTTTGGTACATTTTGGGTCAATGTATTATCAGAATGTGGATTTTTCTTTTATAATTTTTCTTTTTTTTTAATTGAATTGCTTAAAATATTAAGGAAATTGTAGTTCACACCATTGAATGTAACTGGAATTATGCCAGTTTGATATACAGTGGAAAACTCTGTGCAGTTTAACTGATGAGAGATTTATGACAATTCCCTTCTGCTTGTATCCAAGTTCATTTACATTTTCTTTTTGTGTTTTTCCAGGATCCAACTCTAGTGATTGGCTCAGGTCTGTCCATGGAGGAGATGATTTTTGAAGTTGCTGATACTCACTTGTTTTTCAACGACTTGGAGGTACTTGGCAAATGTGTTTGAAAGGCAGAACTCCACATTACCCTGTCAGAGCTACCCTGCACTGTTTGTGAGGGCTCAGTGCTTCAGAGCCTCTTACTGCCTGTTGGAATCCCAGCCAAATCAGGGCTGCACTCTTTCCTCAGACAGGCCTTCTGCAGCCTTCTAGTGGCAGGAGGTTTTCAGTTTCTGCTGGGTGTCTGCTTGAACCCATACAAATACAAAGAGTGATGTCTGATCCATCCTGGATTTGCATTTCTGGACTGATGAGCCCTTTGCTTCCACTGGTCCTCTTTTGAAATGGAGACCAGAGATGTGAGGAAAATGTAATGTAATTTGCAGAATTGACAGCACTAGTTTAAGGCTTAGAAAGGCTGAATATGAACAGGGACCAGTTAGTTCTGGGGTATCACTGATGCAGAAACAAGGTGGTTTATGGAGTCAGTGTGGCATGGCTTGTTGCTCTTGGGAAGTGTGAAGGGATTGGTTTTATCACAGTTTCTTTAATCTGCAAATTTCAGTGTGTTTCTGGATTACCACAGCATGACTTTATTTTTGGGTTTTTTTGTCTTTAACAGGAGTGTGACCAGGTACACATAGAAGATGTGGCATCTGATGACAATGGCCAAGATCTAAGGTGTTGTACTGATGAATGCAGGAAATGCATTGCTGATGTAATCAGGTTTTTGAAGACTTCAAATGCAGATGGGGTTAAGGGATGGAGGTCAGCATTGTGCAGGGGATGGAACCTGGCAAAGTGTTTGTTTGCTGGGGGACATTTCTTTGAAGATTTACAAAGCATTAAGAGTTTTGAAATTATATTGTGAATTATATTGTCCACTGTTGAATGCTGTCACTGTGCTCAATGACAAGTGAGGAATGGAGGACCAACAGTTCAGATCTCATGATGACAGCATTAGATCAGTAACCTAATCTAATGGTTGCTCTAATTAGATTATTGGAAAAAGTCCCTGCCTGTATCAGGGGTTTAGAATGAGATACTCTTGAAGGTCCTGTCCATCCTAAACCATCCTGATTCCATGATCTTGAAGTTTGAAAGTCCCCCTGTGGTTTGCATCCCTCTGAGAGCTCGTGGTGCTCACTATCAAACAGGCTGAGAGAGGTTTTGTACTGAGCTGAGCTGGCTCATGAAAAAGGCTGAGAAAGATCTGTCAGGGAGAAAGAAATACAGGGAAGGTGGTGAAGCAGGACTTGCTTTCTGCAGTCATAAACTGGTGAAGCAGCTCATCTGCTTGTGGAGGAGCAGCTGTGATGGAAAGGCATGGATGTTGTGTTTGGAAGATGTGCTGGGGTTTGTTGCTGCGGGATGAGGAAGGGGTCAGTGTTGGGGAAGATGAAACAGGAAAGCCTTATAGACATGATTACCTTGCAAAAGATGCTGAAAATATGGAAAGTAGAATTGAAATTGAGATGAAGACAAGGTTTGAGTTGAAGAGTAACTGAGAAACAATGGTAGAGCTGGCTGAAGGGAATCCTCCTTCTGGATAGAACAATGCCCTCTGCCCAGGCAGGGCCAAAGGGCAGAGCAAACCCTGCCTGCCTGGAAGAAGATTCCAAAAAGCAGTTTTTTAAGGTTTAAAATATAACCCTGTATGGTAATGTGATGATTCTTATAGGTTGCATGTAAATGTTGTAGGGTTTGTAACTTGTCTCAGATTGGTTAAAGAGAATTAGAATATTCAACAGAGAAGATGATTTATTGTATTGTAAACAGCAAATCGCTCTCTTTTACTCTCTCTTTTTGCCTCTTTCTCTCTCTCTCTCTGGCCTGCTCTGAGCTGTGTCTTGCAGCCCAGCAGCCTCTCACACCCACGCTCTTTCACAATAAACTCCCATGCTCTAAACCCATCTTTAGAGATCTCTCATTTCTATTTTACCCTCATAACCAAATCCCACAGAGTTAAATCCTACAGGTCAGTGGGAAGGATGCTCAGCATGGCAGAGGAGTGAGCAGCCAAAGAGTAAAGGAAGGTTTTGTAGTGAGGGGTGTGAAAGGAGTTGTATCAGAGCAGCAGCAGCTGCAGTTGGACAGTTGGGTGTCAGCATTCCCACAGGAGCCAGGCTCTGCTCTCCAGGTGCCAAGGTGCTTGTGCAGCTCCTCTCCGAGGTGTTTCCACAGTGGTTCTGCTGCTGTGGCACACCTAACACATCTGCTTTCCTGGAACAGCAACTACAACTTCTCCACGGATGGGTTCAGTGGCTCGGGAAGCAATGCAAACCACAGCTCCTCAGTGGGTGTGCAAGGAGTGGACTGGATGAGGAAATTGGCCTTCCGCTACCGCAGGGTACGCGAGATCTACAACAAATACAAAACTAACGTTGGAGGTGAGTGGGCACCTGCACCGAGGTCTGAACACTGAACAGAGCTTGTGGGGCCAGACTCTGCCCTTCCTCAGAGCTTTGGCCTTCCTGATGTGCAGACATGAGGAGTAAATCATTCTCCTAGTGCTAACTGGGATCAAATTTCCATGGAGTCTAAGAGGGTGCATCTTCCAAAACTGAACTGTGTGCCAGAGCAGGCTGTGATTTATTGTGGAGATAAGGATGTCACTCAGCACTAGAGGCAAAAGATTTGATGCACATAGTATCCCATTTCTAATTTGGTATGAAAGGCTGCCTGGCACTCTGTTCAGCAGTGGCCTGAATGACTCATTTGCCCTGCTGCTCAAGGGGTCTCATTCGTGTCTCCACAAAGTCTGCCTTTGGTCGTGCCACTGTCAGGAAATACAGCAGTCACCCCTGGACTGTCAGGCCCACAGTCTGGCATGACTTCTCTGCTCTCTCTTCACAAAGTCATTTAAAGCCTTCTAGTTTTGCTCCCCTTTCAGCTCCAAAGCTGTCATAATCATGCCAACCATAGTGAGCAAATGGAGATGAATTTTCTGTTTATTCTGAATCTTGACGTTGCCATCCTGGAAAAGGGACATTGCTGGAGTAGCTCACCTGATAGGGTGACTTGACCTGTTTGGTTGTGGCTTTGGGTACCCTTTGCCTACACAAAAACCTTGATAGATGGGGTTTTTTTTTGGACATGCTTTCTAAAAACCAGGTGTTCAAAGCTACAACTTTCAGCCTTAAAAATCTGCCAGTATAGGTCTGCAGTTTGGTGTGCTGCAGTTACCTGATTTCTTATAGGGGGGATCAGACCATGATTTCGTATTTTGCTTGTGGGAAACTGTGATGCAGAGTTTTTCAGGACCTGTGGAAAGCTACATGATGAAGCAGCTGTCAGTGCAGTGGGTCCCTCTGTAGCTTCACTGCAGAGGACTGGTGTAACAGAAGGCTGGAGTGAGGGGGGCTCATACGTCATGGATGGAAATTGGAGAGAAGTGCAGGCTCCATATTCTCCTTTCTTGTCGTGTTTACTGTCAGGAGCAGAAATGGGCTCCATTCTGTCTGCTTTTAATTCAAAACTGGAGGCTTGAAGAAAATCATATCTTTTCTTCAAAAGAAAAGTGATTACAAGCATGGGAATAAAAGAAGGGGGGATGGCTTAAAAAAGGAAAAGTAGAAAGGGTCCTTGGAAAGCAGAGTGTCAGAGAGGGTGACTGTAGGAGTTCCTTCCCCTGCTCTGTCCTTGGACCCCTGCTGCTGTGAGTGCTGTATGAGGGAAGTGCCTTTGATTGTCTGTGTCCTGAGAAATGCTTTGAAATAACTGCAGAAAAGTGTCTGCCAAGTTCCCCAGTCAGACTCTTGCATGGATGTCTGGGCTTGTTCATGTCACTGGCAGCTGTTTCTTCCGTTGCTTTGAGACAAAGCCAGCCCAGCTTGCAGAGGCCTCCAGTTCTGTTATTGATTGCAGAGCAGGCAGCTGGTGCACTGGGGGACAGCCCTCCCAGTGTCAGACTTGCCTGGCAAACACACATTCCTTTCCTTCCAGGCCTGCTCAGCCCACAGAAGAGGGAAGCTCTGCAGCGACTGAGGACTGACATAGAAGTGCTGACAGATTCCTGGCTGGAAACTGCATTAAAATCCCTGCTGCTCATCCAGTCCAGGTATGGAACCTGCAAGTGCATGCAAGGCTTTCTCAGCCCTTTTTCACCCTCAGGTGCTGGGCACTGCCCCTGTCACACTGCTGCTGTTTGGCACAGGTGCCAATTGACTGAGGGCAGGAATTCTACCCCTGTTTCTTTGCTGCAACATCTTTAGTTAGCAAGGTCCCTGTGCTCACCAAATGGTTTTTCTGACAGAGAATTCTGCCAGAAGCAAATAAGCAAAAATTGCAAAACCTTGTCCTAAAATGCCTCCTGAAAGCAGGACAGCAAAGCACATGGCACCTGGGGAAGCTGATCAGACTGCCTGGAGCAGTCCTGGCACTGCTGCCTGTTGATGTGCTGTAACAAGTGTTGTTCTTCTTTTAGAAAAAACTGTGAGAACATCCTGATCACAACCACCCAACTGATGCCAGCTCTTGCCAAAGTTCTCCTGTATGGATTGGGCGAGGTGTTTCCCATTGAAAATATTTATAGTGCTACAAAAATAGGTAAGGAGTTGGGCCAAGTCTCTGGCAGTGCAGCATCTGCAGAGGATTAGCTGGCATTTTTACAAGGGGAAATGCTATTTCTGCAGCTGAGCAGCCTCGTGCTGTGGTCCAGCTGGCTCTGGCCTCTGGAGCTGAACTGGGTGCTACTCCTGCCCAGTAAGACAAGAAGTGTTTCTGTACTGGGAGGAAGGGACCTGTTCAGGCTCTGTTTCTCTCTGCCCGAGGCTCCTTACAGGGGGATTGTCTTTGGCAGGTAAAGAGAGCTGCTTCGAGAGGATCGTGTCCCGGTTTGGAAAGAAGGTCACTTATGTGGTGATTGGAGATGGGCGTGATGAGGAGGTCGCAGCCAAGCAGGTGGGTCTGACTGCAGAGCTGGGGCAGTGCACAGGGAAGATGCTGGCAGGCTTTGCCTGCAAGGACTCTTGTTCCAAGGCTGAACTCTGTAGGCCAGGGCAGCCAAAATTTGCCTTTGATGCAAGAGATCTTCCATTGTGTAAAGACGCGTGGTTTCCTGACTCCTGGGTGTTTAAAGTTTCTCTTTTACTATTGTCTAGGATTGCATATAACACTGTCACTGTCAGCAGTGTCTTAGTGTTGGATGTAGCATGTTGAAAGGTTGGACTCAGTGATCTTGGAGGTCCCTTCCACCCTTGATGACTCTATGGTTCTATATGCTGATCAAAGCCTGTGACTATCAGGATAATGCAGTTTCTCAGTGATACCAGAATGATTTTTGTCTTTTCTATACCTTTTACACAGTTCTCTGTATCCACAAGTATTAGCAGTGTGCACACTTGTAACCTTTTACTTAGTTTAGTGCTCAGTGTTTTGTAAGTGCCCTGCAGGCCCTGAGGCTGAAGAGCCCAGAGCTGCAGAGCCAGGGACACCAAACATTCTGCTGGCTCAGGAAGCCAAGGTCTCCTGACAGGAGGATTCTGGAAACTCGAGCTGAGCCCACCCCAACCTCATTATTGGGCTCCCTTGTTGGATCTGTGCTGTGGAAAGTCTAGAACTGGTGTGTGTGACTGACGGGGGTGCATTTGCCACGCTGTCACCTGGGTGAAGTGGATGCATCAAACGGGATCCTGATTAAAATACTGAGGGAAAGACCCCAACCCCTCTAACCGTGTCTGGCTTCATTTTCATAACACCAGGAAAAGGCATCATCAGGAGTGCAGAGGAGTCAGGGCTCAGGAACAGCAGCAGTTCAGTACAGCATGTGCCATTAGGCTGGATTACAAACAAGGAGCTAAGAGTTTGATTGATTTGGACAGGCCTGGATGGGTTGTTCAGTTGTGCTAATTAGTAGTGAAGTGCAAAGATGACTGTCAGGACCTTGACTCTGCAGCTTCACACATCCTGCCATGTGCCAGAGCTGTTGCCTGTGCAGGTTTCCTGGGGCCCTGGACAGGCATTCCTGGGTGCAGCAGCAGCAGCTCACAGCCAAGGTTTCCATTGTGAGCAGCTGTCAGTCAGTGCTGGTGCCTGTCACACACAGATGGGCTCCAGATACAGATGTGCACATGGCTGAGGTCTGTCCTGAGCATGGTGTGCTCAGAACCAGCACACAGCCCTACCCAGCTGCTTCCACCTCAGCTGGAAATCCTGCATCAGCCTGACTGTCCTCTCTCCTTACAGCACAACATGCCCTTCTGGAGGATCACAAATCACGCTGACCTCGTGTCCCTTCACCAAGCCCTTGAGTTAGACTTCCTGTAAGAAGCTGGAGCAAAGATGTGACTGCAGCTCCCTCGAGCCCTCTCCATTACTGGGGGGGGCAGAAATCTCACATGTCTGGGGACTCACTTTTCAGCTTGATGAAGAAAACATCCCTAATGCAAACTGTACAGTGGAATATGACAGCAGGTGGTTCTTCTGGAGCACGGGCCCTGCCAAGTCCAGAGGTGTCCTGTAAAGAAGCCCAAGGCTCAGCAGAGCTGGAGCTTGTCTGCAGAAGGGACTTACAGAGCCAGCTGAATGCCTCTGGCAGGTGTCCCTCCAGAGGGAGGGGCCATAAAACAGCAGATGTATTTGTAAGAGCCTTCTCCTTTCTATTCAGCTTAGTTGTAGAACTCAAGTAAACACAAAACTTTATTTTTATAGGAAAACGCTGATGGCAGAGCTTAAACCTCCCTCATTTTGCAAAGCTGAAGAGCTATGGTTTTTTTCATAGGAAATATTAATGAAAATGTCAAAAATACCTCTATTGCTGTAAAATGTGTCCTCTCTCCTTCCCTGGGTGTCAAAACAGTTAATTTATTACAATGTCCTTATGTTATTTCCTCAGTGTGGGATTACTGGAAAATATAAAGTTAAGGGAATGCTTCTGGGATATGTGGTTCCTTGTAGAGGCAAGTATTGGTGTTCTGAGTTGATCCCAGTGGCTTCTAGTCAATGTGTGCACAATCCCTTTTAGCCAGCAGGAGATCACTGGATCCCATCTTTGGTCTGAACTGTAGATCCCACAGATTTACCGTGCAAAGAAAAATGAAACCACCTTTGAACATCAGGTACAGCAGACTGCTCAGATGGGAACAGAGTCCTCACCTGGACCAGGAATAATCTAAATCCTCATGAATGTTGCAGAGAAGGCACTGGCTATGGTGTAACCTTCACTTCTGTTCCTGACCCTATTTGTAAGTTCCTTTTAGTAAAATTGGATTAAATTTTCTTATATTCTTTGCATTAGCCTAACTACATAGTGAGAAACAAATGCCTTGTTAAGAGGGACTTCATTTTCTAAGACACTGTGACTTGGCAGCATGGAGCACTTGGGAGGGCTGGTGATGCTGATTTTTCTGCTGCTGTCTCAGAACAGAGGCTGGAGTCAGTGACCTGCAGCTCCCCTAGGAACAGCCAGCTCGGGCCTGGGGCTGGCACAGGAGCAGGTTTTGTGCCAGCTCAGGCTGTGTTTGGTGGTCTCTCCATGGACCCTGCTGGCACCAGATCAGCAGGTGCCCTGAGGAAAGGTGTGTGCTGTGCCCAGAACCTGCTGCTGCTGCTCCTGCAGAGCCAGACCTGTGGCTGCACCCACAGCCTTCCAGATCAGCCATGGGGAGACTGGGCTGTTACTGCAGGGAGAACACCGACCCAACCCCTGTGCCCATAAAGGCAGGGATGAGTTTGCTGTATTCCTTTCATGGCATTAATTACTGAGGGTTAATTTCCATCAGTGCAGGGGGAGCTGCTGGGCCAGCTCGGCACAGGCTCTGCTGTGCCCTGGAGCATCTGTTCCTGGGCCAGCTCCAGTGACCATGGGCAGAAGGTGCCTCGAGCCAGGGGTTTGGATACCTCATGCTCAGGGACTGGACCCAGGAGGTCTATTTCACATGGTACCAGCTCCAGTTTCCCTTTGTTTTTTGGGAGGTTTTTTTTTTGTTTGTTTGTTTTTTTAGATTATAAATTGGAATCAAAGGCGATTCTCTTTCTCCAGGGTGGTCACTGGAGTCAGGAGTGATCTGCTTTCTCTTCAGCTCCTTGCCAGGTGCTGGCCTTGTGCTCTGATCCCAGGTGGATGCTGGTCTGTGTGTTTCCCCAGGAGCTCTGCAGCAGGAAAGTGCTGTTTGTGTGGGAGCTGCTGCCTGCCAGCAGCAGAACTCTCATCCCATGAGGAAAATCTGAGGGAGTCTGCTGTGGGTGTCACTGGGCAGCTCAGCACAGGGACAGCTGTTTGGCTGCCCTGGGGGACAGACAGGCTGTGCTGGGAGTGCTCAGCAGTGGATTTGCAAAGGAGAGCAGGACCCAGGGGTGTTCTCTGTCCACACTAAATGGAGAGCTCAGGTGTGTTAGCTCCTGTTCCAAGGCAGCTGGGGCAGCTCCAGCTCCCTGAATGTGGGTCCATAGAGTCCAGTTCCTCTGGGGTCCCTGTGAGGTGCCAGAGCTGTGGAGAGGAGCAGCCTTGTTGCTCCCAGGGTTGGAAATGTCACCAGAGGCTCAGGTCTCAGTAGTAGTAACAGAAGATTCTGTGCTGATGCTGAACATCCCTCAGCCCATCCAAAGGTCTCCTGCCAGCAGGTCTGGGAGCTGTCCCAGCCTGTGCAGCAGCCTGCTGGGAGCACATCTTGTACTCCAGCTGGCTGAACTTTGGGATTAAAACCTGTGCCTTAAGCTCCCACCACCGGCATGGCTGAGCAGCCCAAGTGCTTCACTCCCATCAGAAGCACTGACCAAAGCCATGCTGGAGAGGGGCTGGGTTTGCCCAGGCACTGGCAGCAGGTGCTGCACCTGCAGGCCAGAGCTGCCTGGCAGCTGGCTGTGCTTTGTGTTTGTTTACTTCAAATGTTTTAAGGAAATTTTAAGATGTTGGTAAAATTTTAGCTGAGTGTGGAACTCGCAGCCACTGACATTTCATACTGGTATTTATATGATGTTTCCTTGAATGTATGTAAAGTACTTTTATAACAGGAGGTTGATGGTACATTTCTGTGTTTGTTAATAAAGGGGTGACCTGGCTATTTTATTTTTTCCTCTACTGGCTGAATTTAAGCCTTTTCCTGTCTCTCTTGAGGCAGGAACAGCATCTCTATCCAAGCATTGATTTTCTCCTGTCTCTCTCACCAGTTCAGCTACAGTCAGGTCAGGGGTGATGGGAGAGCAAACCCAAACACCTCAAGGACAGTCAGCCTGCAGGCACAGAGCACCTGCACTCACCTGGGTGCTGCTGGCTTCCCCTTCAGCTTCAACACAGCCACAGAAGCTTTAAAAACCACCTGAACCACTAATATTTGTTGCCTCCAACAGCCTTTGGGGAGATGTCTATGCTGGCACTGGTGGGAAGCAGCAGGACCCCTGGAGCCCACAGCCCCTCTCCTGCTGTGCTACAAGGGGCCAGTCCCAGGTGCTGCTGGCTGCAGGGCCTTTGCCTGCTCATGGTCTGTAATGGGAACTGTCCTGTGAACTGGAAAAAAATAATAAAGTCTTTATTTTCTATAGTCAGTGCTTCAGCTTGTTCTCTGCCCCCGTGTCAGTCCCTGCCCCTGTGACAGCCTGAGCCAGCCTTGGCAGCACCAGGAGTGCTCAGGGTGCCACAGGTCACAGGGCAGCCACCAGAGCCCTTGGGAGCCAGGGGGCAGGGACCTGCTCCTGGGCTCTGCTGAGGTGCCCAGGGGAGGCACATGGTGCTCCCTGCACAAATGTTCCCATTTTCATTTGCACAAGGCAGCACCCCTCTCCCAGCCTCTGCTGTGGTGCTGCTGGCTCTGGCAGGGCTGAGCTTCTTACAGGAGCAGCTGTGAAACAGCATCTCAGCATTTCATCCTGATGCCTTCCCCGGTATGGAGGTTCCCCCCTGGAATGGGGTGCTGGGATGGATGTGATGGAGGTGAGGGGAAGGAGCCAAAGGCTGTGGGCAGCCAGGATGTGCCACAGCTGCCAGCTGGGCAACAGCAAAAGGCAGGAGCTGCTCTGGGGTTTGGGCAGGAGGCAGCCCCACCTGGGCAGGGGTGGGTGTCTGTGCCCAGGAGCTGCCCCAGCACTGACCTCAGTGCTGACCACACTGACCACATCAACAGCCACCTATGGCTGAGAAACTGGCTGTGGCCAACTGCAGCCTGGTCAGCTTTGGGAGCAGTGCCCAGGCTGTGCTGGTGGCAGTGGCAGCCAAGGGAGCATGAGGTGTCCATAATAAGCCAGAAATCCTGAGCCACCCTGCAGCCACACCTCCCAGCCACACCTCCACAGGCCTCCTGCCCCATCCCTCCCTGAACACAGCGATAACAGCTGAGCTTTGACCTTAACACCAAAACCAACACAGGGAGGAAAACCCTGTCTGGAAGCAGGAAGGTCAGATAGCCACAACCACAGAGGAAACAAGTTCTCCCTGTCCCACCACCAATATCCCTGCAGAGCAATGACAGCAGCAGGCACAGGAGAGGCACAGAGAAAATAAACCAGTGCTCTTGTTTTCGTTTTTCTCTTTTGAAAAAGCTAGTAATAAATAACAAGAAAAGCTGACACAGCAGTGCAGCTGTATGCCACAACGGGCTGGACTCACCACAAACACCGTGGCTTTCCCTGAGGGTCCAGCCATGGGAGCAATGCTGAGTGCCATGGGACTCATCACATGTTTTCACACCACCCCTGGTTGCTGCCAGGTCCCTCCAGCTGTCCAAAACAACAGCCTGAGAGGCACAACCAGGAGCACAACCAACAAGTCTACCTCCCCCTCATGTCCCTCAGAGCACCTGCCCTCAGACAGCAGACTCCACAGCAGCAGCCCCATTCAGGAAGCGCTGCTGTGCCGGCTGGGACAAGGGGAAGTGAGCCTGGGCCAGCCACTGCATCCGCCTGTTCACAAGGTCTGGTTCCAAGAAGGAGCGAAACTCCACCCCATTGCTCTCTCCACTGGCATCCACCTGGTCATATCTCCCTTCCTGCTGCACCTGCACGTTGGGGTGCAGCCACTTGTAGTAGGTGACCCTCAGCCCCAGCCCCAGCAGGTAGCAGGGCAGGGCAGCAAGGACCACCGGGAGGAGGTAGGAGTGCTCCTCAGAGGAAGCCCGGCCCCAGTGCCAGGAAAGGGCCAGCAGTGAGCTGTCCACCAGGATGAAGCTGTGGTAGATGATGCTGCGGTACAGCGTCCTCCCGTGTGCCACATTGAACCAGCTGAAGTAGAGGATCACAGCCACCATGGCCCGGTAAAGCTGCTCGGGGCCAGAAGACTCCATGAAGTCCGTGCCCTGCAGGCTGACCCACAGGAACATGGCCAGCCACACCAGTAGGAAGTGGACAGCCACGCTGTAGGGCCAGAACAGGGCGAAGAGGGCGACCACCAGGATGCGGGGGCAGATGAGGAAGAGGTTCCACAGGAAATAGATGATGGAGGAGCCCAGGCTCAGCTCGTGCTTGTCCTGCAGGAAGGAGCGCAGGGACTGGTGGTAGTCCAGCAGAGACCAGGACACACACAGGAACGCCGTGCCCATCCCCAGGCCTGCAAACACAGAGGTGAAGATGCTGAGGGAGGACCAAGGGGTGGCCCAGCCTCCCTCAAACCCCTCCCTCCCCAGCACTGCTGAAATGAGTTTCCCCCAGCTCACAAAGCAGCTGCTGCCAGGGTCAGAGGATCAGCACCTGCATCTCTGCCCTGGCCTTCTGCCCTCCCTGAGGACAAGGAGGCTGATGCCTAACCTTGCTCAAAAGATGGGGAATAAGTGCTGGGATTGAACAGCTCTGCAAAGCCCATCTTCCAGGCATGGAAGCCCTCAGCCCACACAGGCAGGTGAGCACTGGCTCCAACGTTGTTGGGCTTCCCATTTCCTTGCAGTGACAGCTGCTCCTCACCCCGGGAAGGACAACGCAGCAGCTGCTCAGCGGCCTGTGCTCCACCCATACCAACATCAGCACCTCCCTACTCCCCAGAAGGCACCTGATCTCTCACCTGACCCTCAGCCTCTCCTGGGGCACATAAGAGAATGACCACAATGGTCCCTCAGCTTCAACCTTCCCACCCCAAGCCCAGCATGGTCCATTGGGATATGTGAGTGCAGGACAGGGGTCCCTACAGTGTCACACCCTGTGGTGTGACATGTCAAAGGAAGGAGCAGAATGTGACGAAAAGTGACTGCATGTGACAGAGTGACACGGGAGCAGAATAACACTGCAAGTGTCTTGCTGGGTCGTCCAGACCCTGGCCAGTTTCTCCAGTCTGCCCCATTGAAGCCCACCCTGACCCCAAGTCTGCACCCCCACAGCCCCCACCCTTGGCCCCAGACCCCTCACCCTGGGAGAGCTCAGCCTTGTTTGTCCGCAGGATGATGTAGAGGAGCAGGGTGAGCTGCGGGGTGTTCTCCAGGAAGGTCTCGAACAGACGCAGCATGCTGATGTCGTGGGAGAGGAAGGCCATGTGTCTCTGCTCATCCTCCTCCTGTGTCTTGGCCCAGCACACCTTCCAGCCCACCTTCAGAGCATGG
>JAHLSL010000112.1:2286989-2306133 GCA_025920805.1 Petroica traversi | reverse complement strand
GCTGCAGATCCAGTGACGGGGGATGGTGCCCTCAGCCTGCCCAAGGCCAAGCTCCAGGAAGAGCAGGCTGGGCAATGAGAGCAGCAGAGCTTGGCTCTACAGTACAACTTACAAAGGATTATTCCAAGAATGACTTGGAAAACAAAAGCAACCACTGTTCAAAATCCACTGTTAAGTAAGTGTCACTTGTGTACCAAAGTGCAGCACGAGGCAGCAGAGCAGGTGACAAGCAAAGCAGCTGGGGCAGCTTCAGGAGCTGCAGCCAGAGGCAGCCCAAGGATGAGTCCTGCAGGGAGAAGGGCACTTTGCCACTCTCAGCTGTACCACTGCAGACTGGAATGAACACTCTACACTCTCCAACCTGGCAAAATCTGCATTTAATTTACAACATAGTAAAGGTTACAGGTAAAAAGCTCAACAGAAGTGTGAAAAGGCCTGTTACATATTACACAAGTGTACAAATGTCTGTACAAAGCCCCTTGATGTTCCTGTCCCCTCCTGGCCAGCCATGGCCCCTAAGCTCTGAAATAATAAGAGCTGGTTCAGAGTCTGGGAGGAGAAGAGCTTTAAAAAACAACGAACAGTGAAGTTTCCCTTCTCAAGAAAAATCTTGCAAAGAGCCACTTGCAAAAAAAAAACCAAAAAACCCAAAACCCCAAACCCAACCCCCTTCCCGCCAAAACAAAACAAAAAACTCCCAAAAAAAAAAAGAACAAGAAGGAAACCTGCTCAACTTTTGTTTGTCCTGACTAGTCTTACCCTAAAGAGTTGCCTCCAGAAAGCAACTGGCTGGGAAATTAAAATCCTACAAGCCAGACTAAAGAGAAGATTTTGAGTCGTTGTAGGAGCACTGGGAAGCAGAACAAATGCCCAATGGCTGAATCAGCAATGGCACCTTCAACACAGAGCAGTGCAGCTGGATCATGGAGCAGGTGCTGAATCCACGCAAGGAACAGTCTGAGCTGGATGTGATGGTGTGGGGAGGGGACAGAGCAGCCTCTAAAGCCAGGCTGTGTGAGCTGGGCTGCTGCCAGCTGGCACCTCAGGGACATGATAGAAGCAAACACTGTGGAGCAGAACTCACAGATTTTGGAGCATCTGTCTGAAACGGGACTGGTGCATCCAGCATCCTATCCCATTGGAACACAGCACTGATCCAGCACCATCCAGCACCCCAGCTCACTGGAACACAGCCCTGTCCCAGCAACCTGGCACTACTTCTCCAGGTAGCTGCAGTCCTGCACACATTGAACAGCCAGGTACATGCTCTCATCTTGGTGCACATTTCCTGGATCCCCCAAACAGCAAAGGAATGTGACTTGTAGCTGAACTGCACTGGAGAGTGTACAAAAATCCAGAGCTCTGGCCTTACCTTGTGTAAAGTACAGCCACAGTGTCTGAATATGTGAATCATTTTCAAATCTAAACCCAAGAACCTAAAGGGCTTGAGCAACAGCCCAAGTTCACTGAGAATTCCTATTCTGGCTCTCAGCAGCACTCAATTCTCTCCTGCTGTTCCCAGCAGCCAAAATATTTGAGTGTGGGGAACACACCAGTCCTCCCAGCTTTGTGCCTTGTTGAATCTCATACACCCTAAGCTTACAAGTTCCATTTGCAAATAAAAATGAAACTATTTAAGTTACAGGGGCCACCAAGTCTAAAAGAAATTCCACTGTGTTAACTTCACCATGAGTTACCCAGAGGAGTCTCCATGGCACAGTGCACACAGTGCCTGTTCCTGTTGGATGCTCCGACCCTTTGCACCCTGTATCCATCCCACAGACCCCATTCTGCAGCACTGGAACCCACCTGCTGCTTATCCATCTCCTCATGACTCATGGCATGATCTAGTGTTTTATGTGGAAATTAAAACAAGCTGTAGCCAAACTAAAAATATAATTAAAAAAAAGAGAACGCCCCACACTGGTGGGGTTTTGAAAATATAAAAAATAAAAGCTGACCTATATTCTGCAAGTTTTACAACTCCTACCAATGGGATTCTGCAAGGCTTGGCTCCACAAACATTTCCTCCTGACAGAGCTGCCCTGCTGTGAGTGTGTCCAGCAGGAACAGTGTCACCACAGTGAGCCCAGCACTGAAATACACGGTCCTGCAGGGTCATGCCACAAGTGATAATTAAATTTTGTGACTGCCCCTTCGACTTGTGGATCCAAATTCAGCATGAAGACCTCTGAGACAGTGGTGGCTAAGAAAAGGCTGTAGGGGTTTTGGTTCAAAAGGAGATGGGCACTGTATTTTTTTTTTTAACAGACATATAAAAACATTTGAAGACAGATCTTTAAAGGATATTTCACTCCTCCAATCTTGGTATTACATCTGTTAGGACACAGAAATTTTAAAAAGACGATACCGCACATGAAAAGTTTCTGGAGCTGGTAACTCCTCCCCTCCCTCAGCCCAGCTCAGATCAGCAGGGACGGGGTCGGCTTCTTGCCCGGCCAGGCCTCCTTGGCGTATTTCTTCTTCTTGGGTTCATTCACAGCTTCAGGGTTGAAGACAGCGGGGTTTGGAGCCGGGTTCATGTTCACTGTGGAGGGCACAACGGGAGTCAAGTCCACGTCGGGGGCGAGGTTGGGGTAGGGCATGGGCAGCCCCCCGATGAGCGCGGTGCCGTGCACGCTGTGGGGCTGCGCCCCCGCCTCGCTGTGGGTGGGGGGCAGCCCCCCGTACAAGCCCCCGCTGTAGGGGAAGCTCTGCATGCGCCGCGACGCCGCCTCGTCCGTGGGCAGTGCGCCCGCGTTCTCCAGCCGCTTCTTCTGCAGGCACAGTGAGGAAAGGGGTTATTCAGTGCATGAAACCATCAGGCTGCTTAAACTGGACCACTTCCCCCAATAGACACCTAAATCTGCCACAGACTACGTGCTTACAAACTGTGTCCCAGTCTTTGTCCTAAAAGGTTTCCTCTGGATTCCCTTGAAAACCACAGCAATAAAGTCTTAGAGGTGCACAGTGCAGGAAGGGAGGCAAAAGCTGACACTCAGGTGTGACTTAGGTGAAGTCTGAACACCTCTTCACCTCCTGTACACTCCTGCCAGCCTTGAGCTTGTCCTGAACAAAGACCAAGTAGGTCACAGAATATCCTGGGTTGGAACAGACCCACAAGGCCCATTGACTCCAACTCCTGGCCCTGCACACAGCACCCCTGTGCCTGAGAGCATTATAGCACAAACCTTTCCTCCCCCACAGAAAGAAACTACAACTTCTAGATCTCTTGGGTAATTTTGCTCCTGATCACTGGAATCTTCTCCTGTAGTCTGGGTTTATGGAATATTATCTTTCTCCAAATTATATTATTTAGCCTATACCAGCAACAAGTGGAATTGCTGTTACACAGGGGCTTAGCTCCTCTGAAGTTTTCCATATCTTTCTTCCTCCGTGCATACTCCAATTAAATAGAACACTGGCAACACATTTATCTTGGAGCAAAGCCTAAACCTGCTTGTTCTAGTATGCCAACTTAGGAAACATAGAGCATGGTATTTAAATAAACTCTCATTTTTCCCTTCTGTTTTCTGCATTTCCTACAGTTTTATCTGACACCTGGAACTAATGCACTGAATTTCTAGAAAGTGTTTCCTTTTGGGAGGAAAAAAAAAATCACCAATGATCCCAAAGGAAAATGGTCAAATTTGCTAAAAAAGACAATTGTGAAATACAGACATGGCTTATGCTTAACAATGAAACACCTTCCATGTGGGAGCATTCTGTTCCTAAGGTGCAATTCATAAATCATGAAGTGAGCTCATCAATGTGAAGTGCTAATGAGAAAGCTGGGAGTCACTCATACCTTGACAGGGACCACTGCTGTCTGTACCATGTTCCGGAAGCGCCCCACAGACGGGTCCACGTCCTCTGCAAAGCAAGAACAGGGATGTCCTCAGTGAGCACAGCCAGTGATGCCTTCAGTGAGCACATGGGAAAAACTGAACCTCTGGGAGGAATCTACATGAGAAAGGGGAACAGACCTTCTTCTCCCAAAGCCAGCACTCCAGCAGCTCCCAGTAAGCACAAGTGTGACCAAAGAAAGGGCAGAACACCCAGTGGCTTTGTCTCCAGTGGCTCATCAGGCATCCTGGCTTTCCCCCAGATGGAGAGTGGGAGCAGCTGGATGGGTGGTTTGGGATGAGACAGGCTGGAGTTTGGGCTGAAAGCTGACAAGGGACTGCATGTGCTAAAGGCACAGCAGTGGTCCCTAAAGTCCTTGGGGGGGCCTTGAAGCAGGAGTGAGAAGCAGTCAGTGTGAGTTTCTGAAAGTCTGGAAAAATTATCTTGTGATGAGAATGACTGGTGTTTGCATTAGGATTTTCTGAGCACTGAACTGCATCACATTTTAAACCAAAATGGTCACTCTGGCTGCCAAAGGAAACACCTCCACACCGTATTTCAAAATGCTTGCTCATTAATTAGCTGCCCATAGTAACAAGATTATTATGCAAATAAAGTATGATTTATAAGAATGTCATTAACACAGAACAGTTAAGGGAGAAAAAAAGAGTAATTTGGAATGGGATAAATCTTAAAATGCATCAGTTTGAATGAGGATTAGGGATGATTTGGTTCAGATGTACAGGAAAGTAGCAAAAATCCCCCGGGCTCGAGACATCCCAGAGGCAACAGGTAAAGAAAGCATTAAAGGACAGAAGAAAAGCAAACAAGTTCTGTTCCCACTGAGATTCTAAAGAGGGCAAAAAATGTAAACCACCTTCCTCCTTTTGGACTCATGACATTTCTCCAGTATCTGATAGAGTCCTGAACAATGAAGCTGAGTTTGATATCCCCATCCTGCCCAGAGCATGCAGTTACTTTACAGGTAGAACAGAAAAAACAGAAAGAGGTCCCAGACTCCAGTGAGACATGGCAGCAGCTTCTGTGAAATAACAGATCCCAAATATTGACTGAAAAATTTATTTTCTCCTTATCCATGTGCTTCCATGAGGAATCCCTCTGAGCTTACTGGAAGGAGGTCCTGAAGGGCATCATCCACTGAGGATGAAGGCAAACTCCTTACCCGGGTTGATGATCTCATCATCATCACTGAACGTCACTCTGGAGTTCTTCCGTTTCCGCTTTGGCCTCTGGATGTCCAGGTTCCCTTCCTCAATGGTCAGTGTGGAGATCCTTTTGTTATGGGCTGTATTAAACTCTGTCAGATTCTAACAGCAAATTTAGAAATGAAAGAGTTTCAGCAACCATTGTATGAAGTCTGATTTAATCACATGACTGTGCACATGAGAAGACCAGAGGACATGGTTTAGTTTCAACTTCAGACCCCGAGGAACAAGTTCAGGGCTGCAATGAGCTGCCCTGAGAGGCTGTGGGGTCTTTGCAGAGATATTTAGGATGGAGCACAAACATGGGCCATTCAGTGTTGTTTCACTCCAATCTGCCCCAAGGGATCTATTAACAAGAACTTGAGTTAACCTCATCTTCAGGGGTGGGTCATAAGAGCTTGGCAGTGTTGGATTTATGGACCTGATGGTCTTAAATGATTCTAAATGATTCTGGGGAATGCTGTCCTTGCTGGAAATGCCATCAAGGCAGTGTGCCATCATACTCACGTCCAGTTCTGTCTCCTCCTCTGGCAGCCCCAGCAAACCCTTCAGCTCCTCATCCTCACCACCCATCTTCTCGTCGCCTTTGACTGCTGAGGGCAGCGTCTGCGGCTTCTCTCGCAGGGTGTACGCACGCGTGGAGGCCCCAAAGGAAACCGTGGAGTCAATGGGGATCTGCTGGGGTTTGTGAGCTTCCAAACGGATGTGACCCAAGAATGTGCCATGTGCTGAGGACATCAAAATGCAAAACAGGCTGTTGAGCTTGGGATCAAGGGATTCCAGTTCAAGTTTGAAAATCTCAGAAATTGTAACAATTGTTCCAAGGTACAAGGCACTGAGGTATTGCTGAAAGCATCAGCTCTGTAGACCCACCATCTCACAAATTGAGATAACACACACCACAAGTCCTCAAAAAGTCACTGGAAATAAATGACAAACACCTTTTACTTCCTGTATTCCTGCAGGTCTCAATGTACTATGTCTGGACAGTGCAAAAAAAAACACGTGACAGGTTTTAGACCTTGGGAAATCACCCTCAGAAGGGAAGGCTTCACTAAAATTGTGACAGAAAGGCCAAATCACTTTTCCTCCTCTCCTCTTACAAGATAGAAATGTTTGAAACACCCAGTGAGGCAGCTGTAGGCTGAATGCAGCAAATACTCCTTTGCCCTAACCCTTGTCTTTCCCTATGATGCAAATTCCAATTATATCCATTTGCCCACAGTGCAGACAACAATGGAAAAGGAAAAAGTGTCTCAGATTCAGAACGTTTAAGCACTGAAGTATAGCTCTTCTGTCTGGTTAAATTCCACACTACTTACTGCTGTTCAGATCTATGAGGAAAACCCTCTTGAGATGTTTGTGATAGACCAAGGCAGCATGGACCCGAGAGCAAGACTGGTGGTCAATGGTAAAATCGCACAGATCAGGATTTCTCCCAAAGAGATAGTATTTCTTCTCATCAATGATGAGTTTCTGAGGTAGAATATCAAACAGAGAAGCATATTAGACTCCTAGAATCTTCCTGAAAAAAATTCAACATGAATAAATAGAGCAAATTCAAAACAAAGCATCAACAGCTCATCAGTATTTCAGTTGAGTCTGGCACTGTGAAATACATAAACTCAAGTCTGCTCTTTATAAAATCAGAATAGCTGAATATGGGAGAGTCCCAGTTATTCCCTTCTTTACCAGCCAACACTGGTCAGTCTGGGAAGGACAGTCACTCTGCAAAGCATCAGACTACCTCATACAGGAGATTTCTCTGACATCTGCTCCCAGAGATTTCAACACATTCCTTAATGGATGACCTCGGGATGACCTTAGACCTTTGTCTAAGAAAGGAACCTGTGCTCAGTGATCTCTGGTCTGATACAGAACATTAAAATTATACTTCTGTACAGAAATGGAGCTACAGGAGATTTCAGACCTCTGGTATAAAGATGCAAAACTATATTGAGTATGTGGTGTGAACTCAATCCATATTAGTCTATTCAAGTAAACCATTAATTTCAGGTTTTTCTTCTTTACTGATCCTAGTTCTAATCTCTTCTTTAAAAAAGATCTTACAAACCTTAGTATCAGTTACATAAGACATCCCTATAAAGTGAGGGACATGTTGAGGAAGTCCTACAGTATCTGTGTTACCAGACTGTATTACTGAAGGAACTCCTTGCATCTGAATGTTGCAGTACTGAGCAGAGCATGTGCAGAACCTTCTCTCTGGATCCCAAGAACTTCATCTAATCTGTTCCAGCTGCACAAGGCAAAGGCTGGCTGTGCATTACATATCTCTTACCAGGCTTCTCCTCCTTTTTGAAACATTTACCAAAGCCCACATATTTCAGTAGCATCATCCAGGGAACGCTGAGGATACATCTTCCATTGCAAAACTCACATCTTGGTTCAGGAGAGCATTGCTTCCATGATATGAACTCACATTCTGCTTGCTTGAGCACCTGGATTTCTCCCCCTGCCTCCCTCTCTATTAAATGCTCTCCTTGATCCCACTGCCACGGGTCTGAGCAAAGTTTTTGGCTTGCAAAGCCTTTTTTCCTTGTGTTAATTTTGAGTGTGCTGGCTCAGTCTGCCTTTGGTCAGATGCTCATCCCAGCTGCTCCAGGGAGGCACTGGATTCCAGGCACTGGGGTGGGTGATGCCAAGGATCTCTCAAGGATCTCTGTTTCTCTGCCATCCCCTTGGTTACAGCCAGCCCGTGGGTGGCCATGGCCAGGGGGCTGGGCTGGGGCTTCTCTGAGCTGGAGCCAACATGAGGAGCACCCACACAGCCTCTCACTCTGGGGCACCACCAAGTCATTCAGAAATAAGGAGACAGATTGGAACCACATGCAGTATTTATAGTCCCCAGCCTTATCTGCGAGGACAAAAATCCCATCATGGACCTCAGCTTCTACTGTAATCACCTTGCAAATCACATCTATTTACCTGCCAACCAGCTATGGTTTTAGCATTGCTACATTCACATGTCACTTCCCCACTGTTTTTTTCTGATTTTTCCCCCATACATGTGCTCTGTATTTTCCAACGTTGGAATCCAGGTCAGATTTTGCAGCATTCTCCTGAATACCTGCCAGCCCCCATGCTGCAAGTTCTCATCATCTGGTATTCAGTAATAAGCATTTATTTCTGTGTGTTTACAAGAACTAATTGAACAAACTGACTCTGCACTTGTATACATCATGACAATTTTACAACTGATTGGTCCCTTAGGTAAATACTCTGTTAAATGTCTTATTCCCTACCAACTCAAGGTATTCAGTTTAAGCACCAATTCATGATAGTGACTGCTTTGTGAAATCTACTGACTAACATATTTTGGCCTGTTGTCTTAAAAAAGATGATTTAGGTGATCAAGGTGTGTATATTTATCAGCTCTGACACCCACTACTAAACGAAAAACTTCTAAATCTCTGTCCAGTTTCAACCAGCACTACAAGATTATTAAATTTCAAGCAATTCTGTGAAAACCAACAGATAGATAGAATGACAGCTCCATCAATCCCCTCAGTGATACACAGGCTGGCAGAAAATCCCAAAGAGTGTCAGTACTTAGATTTCAATGACAAAAAAAAATCTTTGTGAGTCCACATCTCATTTAATAAGGCAGCAACGACAGCTCAATTGGCAATTCACCTGTAAA
The DNA here is from genome assembly GCA_025920805.1 of Petroica traversi. Classification (NCBI taxonomy): domain Eukaryota; kingdom Metazoa; phylum Chordata; class Aves; order Passeriformes; family Petroicidae; genus Petroica; species Petroica traversi. The sequence continues at coordinate 2,297,400 of JAHLSL010000112.1, read as the reverse complement.
TACATGGTCTATTGACAAATGAAGTGTGAATGCAAAATGCCCACAACTGAAACCAAAATCATCCTGTAAGTTTTCATTTGCACCAGTTACACACAAACAATACTGCCCTGACTAGGCAGCACTTCCAAGAGATTTTGCCAAGACACAAATCCATGGAAATATTGCAACAAATCATCAAAAGAGAAAATAATTTTATTGCCTTTAATTCAGGAAAATGTTTCCAAAATGCACTGTGCCTCTGAGCTATAACCCAGTGTCTTCCTTCACACACTGAGCTTAAACACTGCATGGCTTGTTTGCTGTTGCACTTTGCAGACCCAGCAATCACAGGGTGACCCTCAGGCCTCTGCACGAGGCTGGGACACTGATGGCTCGGTTAGTATCAAGTGCTCAGTAACCCACAGGATTTAACAATGCTCTGTCTTGGTTACTGCTGCCTACCAGAAAAGACAAAACTGAAAAACTCTCTGCCACCTGTATTGAACAGGGAAAACTCAAGGATCACATGCAAGTGCTGTTTGCCTCGGCGCTGTGGGATCTCGAAAGAATCTTTAAATTAGTGGAACATGTTGGCAATGGTACCTATGAGCAGCAGATTCTTCTTCTGGTCAGAGAAGAGGAGGAAGTGAGGACATGTGGGGGAAAACAACAAGGCAGCACCAAGGTCAGTGGAAAAGAAAGAGGGGGAGGGGGTGCCCCAAGCAGAACCGAGATTTCTCTGCAGGCTATGGGGAGGACTGTGTGAAATAAATTGTCCCTCTGCAATGCATGAGGTGCACAGGGGATTTAGAGATCCAGTCACAGCCCGTGGGGATCCACAGGGGATTTAGAGATCCACTCACAGCCTGTGGGGATCCACAGGGGATGGAGAGATCCACTCACAGCCCGTGGGGATCCACAGGGGATGCAGAGATCCACCCACAGCCTGTGGGGATCCATGGGGGATGCAGAGATCCAGTCACAGCTCGTGGGGAAAAGTGCTCACACCAGAGTGGGTGGAAGTCAGGGAAAGCTATGATCCAGTGAAGATGAATGGAGAAAGAGTCCCTGCTTCCAGAGAGGGAGAGAGAGGGCCCTTGTTTCCAACCCAGAGCAGCCTATCCTTAAAGACTGCACCCCATGGATGAGTGACCCACAGCACAGCAATTCTGGGAAAGACTCCTCTCCCTGAGCGAACAGAAGATCTCAAGTGATGAACTGACCAAAACCCCCATGCCCTGTCTCCATGCACTGTCAGTGGGAAGGAGGGAAGGGTGGGGGAAAAAAAAGGTGTTTTAAAGGCTTATTTTACTTCTCATTATCCTCCTCTCACTCTGTTAATAATAAATTTTCTTTATACTTTTAAATTTGAACCTGTTTTGCCCTTAAGAGTGTTGTTTTCTCCCAATCCCTATCCCAGCTCATGAGCCCTTTGTTAATTTTTTTCCTTCCCCTCTGCCCAACTGTAGCAGGAGAGGATAAGTGAATGACTTTATGGTGCCTGGCACATGACACCCAGAAACATTTCTGTTTCAGTCAGCTTCAAGTTAGGAGTCTCTCCACAGCTGAAATACATTCATTCATTTGGGTTCTCTCTGTCAACCATGGAAAAGAGGCTCTTCTTTATTTATTACTTTCAGTGTGACATAAGACAAAATATTAAATAGAGAATTAAGTGGTGCTATAATAAAAATAACTCGTTGTATCTGTGCTGATCACAACATTGTTCACAGATCCTGAATGTGGGAGGAAAAATCAAATCAAACTGTATTTCATATTGTAGGACAGAGCAGCACTCTTGCAAAATACAGGATGCCTGGTTAATCTGACTCTAATGCAAAATAAAAAATAAACTGACCAGACAGGTTTCTCAAACAAGCTGTACAAAGGGAAGAGGTTTAACTGATGGAAGCCCTGCATGGCAGGGCAAAAGTCACTTCATTCATTGTTTCAGTGCAAAACAAACTGATTTGAAGATAATGAATACATGAGAGAAAGTAAATACTGATGAATAAGTGTGGAAAACGATGGGAAATGTTCTACTCCTACGTGCCTACATACATGATACACCAAATCCATCAAACCCTCCTTCCATACCTCAATGAGTTTGTCTCCTTTGACTACATCCAGGTGTAAGCCAGGTGGTGGTTTCCCTGCCCTGGAAAATAAAGAAAGGAAAAATATAGTATCAAAACATTTAATAAAAAATTTATTAGTATTAGAGCTGCTTGAGTTACAGACCAAACCTATGCAAATGTAAGCAGAAGTATTTTGGGGAAAATATGAAAATCCCATAATTTTCTTTTCCTCCCTGCAGATTTCTTCTAGCAGAAACATACTGGGCATTTTCAGTGCTCAAACCCAGGATGCTGCTGTGGTACCAACACCTTGCCCTGCACCTCACAGGATCCTTCATCTCCTGCTCAGATATCTCAGAATGTGCATCTCTAGTGCTCCCTCACAGATAACATCTCTGCTGCTTGTCTCTAAGGCTGGAGCAGCTTTCCAGGCAGCAGCAGTGACCCAGTTCTTGGCTGCACCACTGCTCTGCTGAGGAACTCTGCAGAGATCACGTTTCTGCTCAGTGCATGGAGCCAGCCCAGGGAACAGTGACACTGGGCAGAGATGTTCTCAGGGTACTGGGGAAGAAAGGTCACTGGTAGCTGACTGAGGGGTTAAATATAGATGTTTCTGGGGTGTGCCTTACATTTGATAGTTTCTTCTGTGTCAGCTCCCCTTGATAATTTCATATAAGAACACAGTCTCCTGTTATTTCGACTTCATTTCTTTCCCAGGCATTTTCCTTTCTAGTTTCCAGTCCATTACACCAGCCTGCCCAGACCTCTCTGGCCCTTTCTGAATTGCCACTTGGGACTTTCACAAGTTTTCTTGCCAGGCCCTTCTCAAAGACTGTGGATACACCACCCTAACAAGTATATGGTCAATACTGACTCTTATTGTTCAGGATGAACAAACAGCAGCAGCCAAAGCAGAAGATGTTAAACAACAGCACAATCTGCTGAAGTGGTGATTTCACCACTGAAATGGGATTATGGTGATATGAGGGACAGACCACCAAGCAGAAATGCTCCCAGAGGTGGGGACACAGTCTGTGTGATGAGCTGAAGTCCCTCCAGCACAGCCATGGAAGCTCCTCCTCTTAGGCACCACTTGAGCAATTTACAGGCAGGCTACACCCCAGCACTGCTGTCTCCTCCTGTGCTCCCTGCAGATCCCAGCACTCAATTTTCATTTCAGGTTCCTTTCATGGATTCCTGTCCACTTCTCAGTATTCCCTTTCTGCCTCTGAGCACTGGAAAACTTGTTTCCCCCTTCCTCTGAAATTGCCAAGTTCTGGTTACTCTGGTTTTTCACACCCCAGCCTTACTTTGATCAAACAACAGCTACTTTCCCATTTTTTTTTCTTTCCAAAAAGGTAAACCTTACAACAAATTACTTCTCACTCACTCTGGCCTGTGCTTTTCCTTTCAGTGATCTCTTCCTGGACACTCAGTGGTCAGCCTGTCCTAACACATTTTAGCAGCTTCCTCCCTGTACAGGAGAGCCCCCAAGAGCTCCAGCAGAGCTGAATCCTGTCTGATAGTCATATTTTGCTATATATCAGCTCTGCCTTTTCATTGCCCCCTTTCCTTTGAGTTTCACCCTTGCTCTTAATTTTACTCTGCCTTTACCCTCAACTTTATTTTAAACAGATAAACCAAGCCCAGCAGTATAACAAGGTAGTGCCTTCAGCTATGAATTAAAATGCTTGAAAAATCTACCTATTCTCTGGCTTCTTTTGGACTGAGAATCCTTTGTAAGCAGTATTTCCCCCATCTACCTATTCCTGCAAAACACTGACCACAGGAAGGCTGTAAATACTGATTATGATATCATGAAAACAAATTCAGAGAAGTAATTTCTGATAGAAAACTCCTTTGGAATATTTTAAGTCAATGCCACAGTTCAGGCTGCCCAAGTTAGATACTTGAAAAGCCTTTAAATGAAAAAAGTAGAAAGATTTTCCAGCTATATATTCAAAACTAATTAGCTCCAGAATCACCAAAAATCAGAAGTAATGGCTGGATTTGAAAGAATCAGTCACCCTTCACATGCTCTGCCCCATCAGACCTCTCACCTCATGGATCACGGAGTAAAACATGAAAGGAAATCTCTTGCAAGAGTCTCCTAAAGAAAGTTTGCTACAAAGCTGGCCCTATGCTGCTGCAGGAGAGCAGTTTTTTCCCTCTTTTGTCCAATGTTAAAATAAATAAGTCCTTTTCCACTACCTAATGTGCTAAAATATCCACTAAACTAATTATCCTACCCTGTTCTGAAGAATGAAGAAATATTTGAGGTGTGCAGATTGTCCTCCCTACAGAACACACAGAGCCCTTAGCACGGCCCAAGGCCAATGCTCTCCTTTCACAACTTGGCTCCAGCACAAGAGCTTGTGTTTGAAAATGTGAAAGCAGCAGCTCTTCTGGGCCTTCCAGATGGTGCATCCCAGCCTCCAGTGTCTCCCAGGGCCCTGCAAGTGACCTGAAAATACCACCTGCAAATGCATTGACTGTGATGGTCACTGAGAGAGTGTGACTGAGGCACAGGATGCTCTGACTGCCTCCTGAACCACCAGAGCTTCCAGGGAGATGTGAAACCTTCCAGAGAATCAACAGAGCTGACTGGCAAGGAGAACATGAGCAATATCAGCATCATTAAAGGAAATCTTTGCATCAGACAAAAGATGAGAGATTTACCACACTAGAGCTCTTCTTCTCTAACAGTGGGCCCAAGGAACTCAACTGTCAGAAAGTAAGGAACTGATAAAAGAGTGACAAACTGCAAACCCCAGGCAGCTTCAGCCCGGCACTCTAAGAGAACTCAAACACTTAACAGCTCAGCAACCTATTGCTTAAACCACAGTCAGTCAGAAATGCAGACACCAACTGATGCTGCTAATTTTAAAGTGTATTCAGGAGTGATCTGGAAAGGACATACAGCAAAGTCATGGTGTTCTCAGAAGCATTATTCTTGCTAAATTTCCAGTTGTAAGAATCACAGTTTACAAAGCTTGTCGTTCAGACTGGATGATTACTGACCTTTCCTGAATTAAAAAATTGCACTGTTTTCTCGGAGATTTCTGATTAGAAACGTGCCTGCTTTGACTGAACAAAGCATTCCACTTGGATTAAAGCATTTGCCCAACTTCACCTTGGCACTGTGCACCTTTTCTTGTTACAATGCAGTTCCACACAGAACTAGGTTTTACTGGCTTGTTTTGGTTCCCTTGGTTACTTACTCAGGAGCAAAGTCTCCATGGAATACAGTAAAATTTGGAAATTGTATAAAAAATTTAATTACTAAGAGCAAGGACATGAATATTTTATTAGAGAGAACTTCTGGTTTCATGACATCAAAAATTAATTCAAGCAACACTGAATTAAACTGGAAAATTAGTATTAAGTAGTAAGCAACAATGGAACAATTGTTTCCTAAGATTATTCCTACATTTTCAGAGTGAGAGCAGATATATTGGAAGTGTAATTTACCTGCAGAAATCAAAGAACGACAGGACAGTAACGTTTGTCTACCAGGAAGACATTCTTATTCTGACAGCTTGATTTCCATATAATTTTTTTATCATATCCTTTAATTTCCATTCTAATTTTTCTCATTCTTTCCCTTCAGTTATTAAAAATATTCCCTTTTTAAAGTAAAGGTAAGCTTCATCAAGTACACGTAACAGACTATGCCATTTCATTAACATCTTTTACAACAGCACTGACATTTCTCTGCCTCACACACAGAATCCCAGAATGGTTTAGGGACCTTAAAGATCATTTTGCTCCATCCCCTTTGTCCATCCCCTGGGACTTTCCACTGTCCCAGGCTGCTCCCAGCCCCAATGTCCAGCCTGGCCTTGGGCACTGCCAGGGATCCAGGGGCAGCCCCAGCAAATCTGGCAATTCCATCCCAGCCCCTCCCCACCCTCCCAGGGAACAATTCCTTCCCAATCTCCCATCCAGCCCTGCCCTCTGGCACTGGGAAGCCATTCCCTGTGTCCTGTCCTTCCAGCCCTTGTCCCCAGTCCCTCTCCAGCTCTCCTGGAGCCCCTTTAGGCCCTGCCAGGGGCTCTGAGCTCTCCCTGGAGCTTCTCCTCTCCAGGTGAGCACCCCCAGCTCTCCCAGCCTGGCTCCAGAGGGGCTCCAGCCCTTGGAGCAGCTCCATGGCCTCCTCTGGACTGGCTCCTACAGCTCCATGTCCTGTGCAGGCCCCCAGGGCTGGGGCTGCTCTGCAGGTGGGGTCTCACCTGAGCAGGGCAGAGGGGCAGAATCTCCCCCTGCCCTGCTGCCCAGGACATAGCTCAGGACACAGGGGGTGGTTCTGGGTGCCAGCACACACGGCTGGGGCACGCTGAGCTTCTCATCAAGCAGCAGCCCCAAGTCCTTCTCCACCCAGCCTGTATTTGCACATGGGACAGCCCTAAATTATTACCCATCAGGTACAGAAGTAGTGTTTTCATTGGTTTTTGAACAGTTGTGGTGTTACTGGTGACTGATGGTCATCCTGTGCTCAGATGAATCGCTTGTATATCTGTTCTTTTATTTCTGAAAATAAACTTGTGTCCTTTTACTTCAGAAGAGTTACTTTCTGGCCTGGAGAAGTTCTTGTTGGTCTCCATTTTCCACCATTTCTGCATTTTATCTTGTTTTTATTGTCAGGGTATTCATATTATACTAAAAGGGCTGGATAATTCTCTGGTCTCTATGCTGATCACCCTTATGCCACTAACAAGTACTGTGGTCACTTTTGTCAAGGTAATTAATAAAAATCCCCAACACTAACAGGGTCAGCCCACAGACTCCATTCAACTGCTATTACCTCCTCAAATTACCTCCTCCTCCTTATAAATGCATGGTTCTTGTATGAATCCTCAATTGCTTCCTAAAATGATGATTTCCTGTGTGTCCTTGAAGAGAGAACATCCATCTGACAGCCTTTGGCAGCCACAGCACCTCTGCTTTCCTGCCCTGAATAATCAATCCCTTCCCTACATGGTGCACATGGTAATGCTTGGGGTTTCCCACAGCAGCTGCATGCATGGATTTGCTGGCCTTAGAGAAGACATCAGCTGCTTACACTTATCAGCAATTAAATATTTACAAGGGATACCACTGAACAAAACCAGGCTGCAGCACAGGTTTTTAAAAGATTTAAATACCTACAAGCAAAGAAATCTTTCTCCTGCTCTAGAAACAGAAAATTGTGTTTCCTTGCTTCCTTCACCTCGAGGTCCACAGGCCAGGCCATGCCTCTGTATCAAAGATAAACCAGTTCTGGAAAGAAGGACAAGGCCATTAACACTTTGGAATGTGTCAAGTAAGAGAACGGAAGTTTTACAAATCAGGATCTCTTCACAGTGCAGATTCAATGCTGACATGCCAACAAGGTTACAATATCTGTATCCAGCTCAAACTCAGCAGCTTGACTGAAATTTTGACAAGAAATTTTGGGTTACTGCTACTAAGGACATAGACAGGACAGCCATAATTCTATTGTGTTAGTTCAAAATTAGGTCAATTATTTGGGTTTCTAAACGTGGACTCAGAACCTAAATTTAACTACTTCCCAAAAATCTTGGCCTCTGTGACTACTGTACACACCTTCATGTCCAACTTCAAGGACAGGGTGGAATTTGCAGAACTCTGGAGCTCATACTCTCCAGAAATCTTGAGTAAAATAATTGCCAGGAATAGCCAGTTCTTGGCCAAAGAAAGTAAAGAGAAACAATTGCTGCTTTCAAATGAACTATTTCCAATGTATGTCCATTCCAGGACAAACCTGACATCCCCACTACTGGTGTGTCAAGACAGAGTAAAGAAAGAGTCACAATTCCAAATAAAGTTATACTAGGACAAAAGGACAGGCAAGCAGTATCCATTAAACATCTGATGGTCACTTCAAAACTATACACCAGAAATACTCAGAGAAATCACTTTTGCTCCCTAAAGCCAGCTCAGAAGGTTTGCAAAAGTCTTGATCAAGCTAAGATGTGCAATTGTTACCTAAAGACATTTTCTGATCTCATGGTATGGGTAAATTTTAATCTACAGGAAGTGCTGGCACACTCTTTATTCCAACTGTAAATGCACAGCCCAAATCTTGGCTAATGTGTACAGGGGAGTTACAGCACATGCAAAAACAGGTTCTGGCATCAGCAAGAACAATTCTGGTGGCAACTGCTCTTTTTCATCTGTCTTAAGTTCAGCTGCTGGAAACACAAGGAAAGAAAGAATAAATATTTTTTGGATTAGGAAGAAGTAACCTGTAACAGCACAAAAACTAAATCAAAGCCACAATTTAAATTGGATGAAAATTGGGAATTTCAGTGCAGGAATCTTTTCTGGAAATTGGGTACTCAAATACTATGACTACAATGACAGAGACAAACCTCAAAACATGGGCAACAACTTAAAGGCAAGGAAAAAGGCTACTCCTATTGATTATATCCAGGATGCATTTTTCATATGATTGGTGTTCACAGGCTCCAACCAGCTTTCCTTAGAAGAAGGAAAATAAATAGATAGGTAAAGACTGTGATTTTGATTTTGATAGAGGTCCAGGAGACTGAAGATAATTCACTACAGCAGAATCTGCCTCTGACTGAAGACTCTCTGCAGCTCCATGCTTTTGGTTGGAATGAAGCCCTGCAACAATGCCTGAACAAGAGATTTTTTGGTGCTTGTGTAAGACCAGGCTTCCTGCAGGGTACCTTTACACCCTCTGAAGTCTGAGCTTTGAACAGCACCACTGCTGGAACAAACCTGCTCCTGCAAACCACCTCCACTCTGGGGAATCCTGCCTGGGAGAGGCCCATCACTGATCCCACACCATACCTGGGCACTCTTTGGTGGCTCTGAAAGGAACAAATACTTTAAAACAATGAGTGGAATCTGCAGCTCAGCAGCTCTCAGCAGAAGGCATCCAGAGCTTTAGCATGAAATATACTCTCTGTGTTTGCAGAACAGAAAAAATAACCAGAAACAAATAAATCCACCTGGCAGGAGAGCTCCTTGCTCCCACAGGATGAGGCCATGGTTATCACCAGCCAGCATCACCCAGCACTTCCCATTTTGGGTTCACTGTTCAGCAGAACACAAACACTGTGACTGGAAGCTCTCCAGACTGGCTTCCTGATAGTTATTTTATATTTTTACTCTTATGAAACAACAGCGTTTGGCTTTCAAAAGCAGCATTAAGGAAAAACACAAAGCTTTCACTGGTGTTAGCTGCCATGTCTGCACGTGCTAATTGGACAAATCAAACTCTATCATGCACTCTTTTCACAGGTACAAACATACAAATCACCCAGTATGGTCCCTAAAACCATTACAATGCACAAACAAACAGCAGAGTCCAAGAGAAAATAAAAAGTTTCCTTACAATGTATAAACAGGGAGTCCAGACAGGAATTCTGCTGTGCCCAAGAACAATTTTGGAATATTATTGTAAAAGGACATTCAGATTGCAATCAGTGAATTACAAAAGAATCTTAAAAATGTGAGAACAGGACCTGGCACCCAAACATGCCCCCCTTACTCCTGGGTTTGGGTCATCTCCCAGATCCCACCTGATTTCTCATCCAGCACAACAGATTGAGCTTCAGAACCAAACCTGGGCAGGAACACAGGGAAACTCTGTCAGACCCTGCCCTGCTGCAGCTGAAGACACAAACCAGGTACCTGAAGAGGCCCTCACAGTTACAGGTGTTGCAGTTCTCCCCTCCAAATGGGATTCCTTAAGGAATTCTTCTGCAATAGCATGCAAGCTGCTTGGACTGAGCATTTTACAAGCTGTGCTTCCCCAGCTCCTCCATCTACAGCTTTCAAAGGTACAAATCATTCCAATTTACCATGAATATAACGCATATTGTGATCACTGTTGTATAAAAACACTAGGGGAAAAATAAAATGGACAATACTTCAAATTTCAAGTTGAATATCGAGATTAATTTTTGGCTTTATCTGGTCTGTTGTGTCATCATCATATGGAACAGCATCCTGTCTCGTGTTTATGTTTATTACTGTGTATGTTCAGCAAAAATAAAACCAAATAAAATACAGGAGGAATTTTTTTCCCCGAGAGGATGAAATGATTTACCAACTAAAAGAGGTACTTAAAAAACAGGTATAAATTAAAACGCATTCATGCACTGAGCACTACCACAAAGCACTGAGCGGTACCACACAGCCGAGTGTGCAGGGACAGGCAGGGCCGGACCGCAGAACTGCCCAGCTCCAGGTGCAGCGGTGTTCCCGAGCGATTTAAAACACAGCGCCACCCATCCCAAAGCTCTGGCACCCAAAGAAGGCGGCAGAGCCACGATCTCTTCAGCGATGCATCAAACGGAACACAAGAACAAGGGCTGCCT
>JAHLSL010000112.1:2271702-2286589 GCA_025920805.1 Petroica traversi | reverse complement strand
CCGGTACCGACCGTGTAACGCGGGGACAGAGCCCCGGTACCGACCGTGTAACGCGGGGAGAGCCCCGGTACCGACCGTGTAACGCGGGGACAGAGCCCCGGTACCGACCGTGTAACGTGGGGACAGCTCCGCTCCCAAGTGCCGCAGGGACAGCGCCCGTGGCCGAGCAGAGCCCCGGGCACGGCCCCAGCTCGAGCACACCCAGCCGGGCTGGTAGGGGCCACAGCCGCCCGTGTCCCGTGTTACCCCGGCTGCCTGTGTCCCGTGTCACCCCAGCTGTGTTACCCCAGCTGTGTGACCCCGGCTGCCTGTGTTCCGTGTCACCTCAGCTGTGTGACCCCAGCTGTGTGACCCCGGCTGTGTGACCCCAGCTGTGTGACCCTGGCTGCCTGTGTCCCATGTCACCCCAGCTGTATGACCCCGGCTGTGCCACCCCAGCTGTGTCACCCCGGCTGTGTCACCCCGCTGTGTGACCCCGGCTGTGTGACCCCGGCTGTGCCACCCCAGCTGTGTGACCCCGGCTGTGTGACCCCGGCTGTGTGACCCCGGCTGCCTGTGTCCCGTGTCACCCCGGCTGTGTGACCCCGGCTGTGTGACCCCGGCCCCGCAGCAGCCCCGGGGCTCTGCCCGGAGCCCACACCCCGGGGCACGGCCACGCTCGCTCCTGGCCCCGGCTCTCACTGCAAGACACATCCCAGAGCAGGCACACCGTGCCAACTACTGTAGCAACAGCCACACGGGTTTCTTTTCAAGTTTTGTTTTCAAGACAGTGACTTTTCAAGCTCAGGAACATCAGTCAAGACTGTTAAAAATAGAGTCTGCAGCAGTTCTACTGCCGTGATCAATGATATGCAGAGAGCAGAAAGGAGTCAAGCAGCTACAGAACCCTGATGAGCTCAGCATCCTGAACCTGTGTTCTCAATTCCAGTTTCCAGAGGACTAAAACAGGCTAGAAGAAGGATGGAGTCTACAAATCATTAGGCATGATGAAGAGCTAAGTGCTTTTGTTCTTACAGGGCAGTGAGACACCCAAAGGACTCTCCCTGGCAGCAGGCAAGCACGAATCAATAGCTTCTACCATTTCTGAGGAAAACTTTAAAAAAGGTGCAGAACAACACACAGTTCCCTTGCTTTCAAGTCAGATTTTATCGTACAGACTCACCAATGGCTCCAAGTTCTAGCAAAAGGCAAACACTCAGAGCTGACCCCATGCTGCTCTGAGGTGTGAAATTCATTTTTCTGGGATCACCTACTGAACAGGATTGCACAGAAGTACTGTGTATGTCCTTGTGAATTGAATTTTGTGGTTTTAGGTAGTTTCACTCTGAAAAACCACTGACCACAGAACTAATGCTGCAGGAAACAACTGTGCTGGTGTAAAGTCTACTCTGCTTAGAGAGGGACCTGCAACACACCCGTGCCAACGTCTAAACTGCAAGAGAAATGAGCTCTGACAGAGGCTTTTAAAAGTGTTTATTGATGATGATTAGATGGAATGATGGCGCAATAGTGCAAACCACTGTGCAATTGGGAGAACACTCCCTTCCCAGCTTTCACGTTTACTTTATTATAGACGAGACATGGAATAAGGATTAGATACAAAATGGGTCAGTATGCTGCATTTACCACCCCCACTGGGCTTTGGACAGATTACTGTTCCCTCAGTGCATGTCAGTTCAGAGCTACATCAAAGTGGGGAGTGGCTGCTTGTTCTGCCCAAACCTGTGAGCTGGAACCAGCAATCTTTTTCATTTTCACACACATCCTCAGTCTGAAAATCCTAGCACTTCACTCAGCCAGTTTCTGCACTTTGTGTTTCATAAAGAATTGAAGATGCCAAATGTTCACAAGCCACACATAATATTTACTAGAACACAACAAGTGAGCTTCAAGAGCACTTCTTCAGAATCAAGATTTCTGCTAACACTCTTCACCAATCTTGCTAGCTTGTAAACTTAGGTGCCCACTTCCCAATTTTTAAGTGTTTTCCCCCCTGGAAGCTTCTAAAAACTTGGGAGTGAGCAGCTAAACCTTTTATATTTAGTGCTTGAGTCAGCATTGGAAGAGATTTATTTGCCCACTAGTAAGTGACCAGCTAGTTTGTCTAAGGAGGTTGCACTGTTAGATTCTAAGCCAAAGAACAGTCTCTCCTCAAATGATGCATTTTGTGAAAAAACAACCTCAACCACACCCAACAAAATTGAACAACACAGTTACAAGTCTCAAGGCTGAACTGACCAGCACCTAGAGGCTCAAATTATCATCCACACATACCCTCCTTGCCTCTCAAAACTGTAATGACATCCTTTTCTTCAAGAGAACCTAGAACCACAGCCACTTGGAGACAATAAAACCATGGGGCAGATACTGGAGACTTTAGAAACTGCTGGATTTACAGAATGTGACTTGGTGGTGTGCTGTCTTTGAATGCCATTCTCATTCCAGTCCAACAAAGTTACCTACACATTCTAAATGTTAAAGTTGTGCGACTTGTCCAAGGGACGACATCTCCAATTATTGATCACACTTCAGCTGGGACAGGGAGTAACACATTACAGAAAGCAAAACCACAAGATTTTAGTTACATAAAACAACATAATTTGTATATAAACTGATAAATACTGTCTCCATGGTTCACTAATTCCAAATACTAGTTATCTGCACGTTAGTTGCTAATATCTATTACTAGAAGTAGTTCCAGCTTGTGCTCTCTCAGGGTGGTCAATTCATCTCTGAGACCAGTCAGCCTGTTGGCTCTGACAGAAAAACTCTCAGCAGTGAGACTGGGTTCCATGGGAAGATTTCATTATGTTGTCTTCCAGATAAGGAGTCCTATGATTATACAGACCACAGCAAGGCCAAGAATCAGGATACAGATCTTCTTACGGGATTTCTTCTAATAAGAGAAGAAAAAAAACCCCACTGACACCAGGAACACTTAAGTAAAGCAAGACTACCATTCAGGTTACTGACTTGGGTGAACAAGAGCACTTGATACCCACAGGTATTTGGGAGAAATAACCACTGTAGTCTGAACACTTTTACCTGTTCCTTAAACTCCATGATTCTACAGATGAATGTTTTTAATTTTAGGAGTGCAGTGGTCTAACAGTTATAGTTAAGTCAAAATGTGACAGGTTTTGCTTCTCTTAAGGAAAATACAAGCCTCAGAGAAGGCTCTCTCTAGCTATTTAGATTTTTCAGGTAATCCTAATCAAACTCCTAAACTGCGATACAATCTCCCCTTAAGCAACTTGGGTTTGGTGTTGCATTTCTAAAATTTAAATTATATCATGTACAGTTACTGGACTTGGATTTTACAGCTTTGCTCACTTTATTCATCACAGGAAACTACAGTCCATCAATATACACCAAATATTTTTAACTTGGCATCTAAGGATTTGAGGGTAGTTATATATAACCACTTCCTTCTCCATCCAGAAAATAACTCACAGGCAAAACATGTCCAACAGCTCCCAAACTTGGATTTATAAATACCTCAGAACTTTGGCAAGGAAGCCATGGAGAGAGAGAATACTACTACACCCTGCCAGATGGTAAAAGCAACATTCCCACCCTTGCACTCAGCACTGGAGTTTTATTGCTTTCTAGTACCTCCCAATTAAGAGCTTGGAAGAGTGCAGTATTTATCTTGTGTGGAAGCCTGAAGTCCCAGCAGAAATGGCACTGAAAAAAGCAGAACCCTCACCCCTTCCCAGAAGCTGCACCTACAGAGACAAGGATGATGAAAGGAACCTACAGGAAACATTGGCTCCCATCCAGCAGTGAGAGCCACTGCAAGAGATTTGATGGGACAGGGCTCAGACTGTGGGACAGAAACTCAGCAGCTGGACAGGAGTGTTGCAAATCCTGATCACCAGAAGTTCCCCGAGTCTGGGCACAGACTTTTGCATGTCAGTGACTTGGCTGATATGTTAACAAGTTGGATACAACACAGAATTTGTTCTTGTTTCTTCTGCTAACTCCTAACAACAACAAAGACAGGTAAGCACTGGGGTTTGCAGAGTGTGAAGGGCCAGACTGTACTCTAAAGTAGAAAGTGAATTTCAATTCCCTGTTTTTGACTCATGTGCTTTATAAATTCCCTGCAGCCAATTTTGAGTGAATGCCAGCTTGCAAGAGCTGGTTTTAATAACCACTCAGGTGTGCTGCAGTCCTCAGTGTCCTGCTCTGCCTGTTTCATTATCACTCAAATATACACTGACAATCAAGCAAGCACACAGAACTTACCTGATAATAGGCAGCTCTCTGTAACTGCTCACTGGCTCTTTCCACATGGACTTCTGCACTTTCCACATTTGCCTCTATGCTATCTATGGAAAAAACAGGAGAATCCATTGCAAAGTATTTCAGAGTTTCAGTGTTTAAAAATTATAACCAGAAATACAATACTTTAAATGGAAAACACTGAAAAATTTGATCCATGTAGGCGAAACACGTAACTGAACCAAGAAAAAAACTTATTATCCAAATGCACTTACCAATCATATCTCCTTGGTCATGAATCATCATGGCTAAATCCTTAAATATCTGATTGACATCCAAAATGTCTGCCTGAAGACAACAGTGTAACAAGTTACAACAAACACTGGGTACAATTTTTTGTGATCTTCACTCTTATGCCTCTTCTGACCCTCCCTCAAAGGGTCAGAATAGACATCAGCATTCACAGACTGAGCTGACCTGATGTTACCCCCTGTGCAAGCTGGGATTAACACGGGAGCCTACAATGCTCCTGCTACTGAATATTTGTTTCATCACCCCAGCAATCAGCACAGTATGAACACTGTAACAGGAGTTGTTGCTCCTGCCATCTCTCAAGGATCACCAGTCAAGACTGAGGGAAAATATCCCTCCTTCAACAGGAGCAGGGAGATTATCTTGGCATCAACCATCTCTAGAGGAATTCTATTCCTCCACCATCAGCTCTCCTCAGCCCATCCCATTAATTAGCACTGCACAACTCCTTTGATTTATCTCCCAGTACTGTTAATTGTGCTGGATTGACTGGTCACCTCTAATTGCCTGATTGCAGTTTCTCTTTCTTTAATGAGTTCAAGGTCCTGTTCAGTTATTGCCACATCTTCTTCCTGAGATTGCATCTGATTCCAATCTTCACCACTGAAAAGAGAGGGAAAGTGAGTGTCTCTCTGTCTATAGGTGCTTCCATGCTGCATTTTATGGCAAAATGAGTTCAAGTTGAAGAGTTTTCTACAGACCAACCCCAGGTTCTTGGCCCTGTCACTGTGTACAAGGACAGGACTGATTTGTGACAACAGTTACAAATTGGAGCAACTGAAAAAAGGGACAGATCAGGCAACGTGAAGAAAGTGGAAAGCAGTTACATGCATAGCACACTGTGTTCCAGAATGTAATAGTTATCTACAGCATTATAGAAGAAACCTGCCTATTTCAGTTCTGCATTTTTTAAAAAATAATTTTATCTTCCTTGCTTCTTTTACCATCCCTTCAAAATGGAAAAATCAGGGTGAAAGCTCTGATAGAGAGCAGCCTGCAAGCACATTAACAAAACACTTGACAAGCATCTGGATTCAAAGATTCTTGCCTATCTGGCATTTGGAGATAAATCTAAAGTGTTTTAGTATTTTAATTCACTAGTCTAGTAGGAACTTTGAATTAATTACACACCAAAAGTGATATTAAAACTCAAGTAACTCTGCATCCCAGTCTACCTCTCTCCTGATGAGCTGGTTCTTCACAACTGCTGCAGAAGTTACACCAATTAAAGTGGAGCCAGCACCTACAATACAAGGCCATCTCTATGTTCAGCTTAGTTCTTCAAGGGTTACATCTCCATCTTTTCAATAGAGAAGTGCACCAGAAAACAGTGTACTAGTCCAGTGTAAGGTACAACACTAAATAGTAAGTTTCAAAGTATGAAAAGTGCCTAAAGAAATGAAAATAAACTACATGAGTGGGTCAGACACAGCTGACCATTGCAGTAATTCAGCTCTGAGATGACCATAGGGCTTGCAGATCTCAAAAGCAGAACTTTCTGACACATAGCACACAAGAACAGCTTTGAATGTGGAACAGCTGCTGTGTGCCACCAACTCTCACTGTGCTCAGAGCCTCTGGGTCCCTCTGCTTTAGTGTGCAAGGCTTCCAACCCATCCCAGCACCTGCACAACTGAACCCCTGGCTCAGAGGGAAAGCCCAGGGCTAAGGAAGGGACACACACCAGCAGCTGATGGACAATTTGCAGAGGGATGATCAGACAGGTAAGCAAGGTCTCTTGATTCAGAAAGTGAAAGGATTTATACAGACAGGGCCAACAGGTTCCAGCCCAGCTGACACATTAATACAGATACTTCTGGAGAGGCTCAGGCTCTCTTTACCACGCTGAAGAGTTGATGTAACATTTCACAAAGCCATCCACCACACAGGCACACTGTTACTGCAGGAGCAGCACAACTGCCTGACAGGTGACAGCAATCCTGTCTTGTGCACATTCTAGGATTAGTCTGCCAGTGCACAATGTCCAAGACTTCTGAATTTTAGGCAGCCTCATCTGCTATTCTTCTGCAGCTCCAGCTGGGATGCTGGAGAACATCCAAACCCATGATATAAATATGCAGCTCTCTCTGGAAAGAGTCACAGTAAATGAACTCTTGCCTGGTAATCTTGTGTTTACAGGCCAGAACACCAGGAGTAGCTGCCATCCTAAGGACACTCCTGTTCCCCTCAGGGTAGCAGTCACACAATCTGTACTTAAGGAGGATTAAATACTGTCAGATGCAGTTTTTTACACAGAATATTACGTGCGCTGTAATAATTGCTTTTCAACTCTTTCTGCTTTGCATTCAGCCAGCAGGGCCTGGCCCAAATTACAGTAATAGATCATACCATAAAAAACTTTAGTTCTATGTAGTGAAAACCTCAAGAGTACAAGAAGTTATTACCTATCAAATGAAACAAGCTGCTCTTCTCTGAACCGTTCATCAGCCTGGAAGAGATAAATGAGTCACTACTCTCACAGACTACCAGGACCATGCACAAAATCACCAGCAGTATCCTGAAGACCAAGGCACACACTGTCCAGACAGCTCTTGGAGAATGCCACTGTCTCTGCAGCTTTCAGATTTAACTCAGGTTACATAAGATTAGTTTTAGCTTCACCTTTAATTTTTAGATTCAGATTGTCTCTGCAAATCGGAGGCAACTGAATAATCAAAAGCAGTCAGTCCATGTTCTTGGATCAGCTGTCAATGTTGGGGACCTCCTTTCCCAACATGAAGCAAAAATTTTAGAGCATAATTTAATGGATAAATGTGTTCCTCTGCAGAAATTAAGAATGCAGAGCTAGCTAGAAGAAAGCCCTGAGGCAAGAGGAGAGAAATGCTTTCCCTGGCTATTTTGTTATGAATTCTTAGTGGCCACAGGGGTTTGTCAAAACGTAACAGTGAACATAAATTTGAGGTATTAGCAGGACAGAAATTACAGGAATATAAAGCAACACAGTTTGAGATTTAAGATGCAATTTAAGGTGTGGCAAGCTTCTATCTGAACTCTTAAATTTTATAGCAAAGGGCTGGCATCAAGTGAAGAGCAGCCTGCAATACTTTGCTATCCACTATTCTTTAAGTCCCCATCTCCTGCAACATTTGCAACTACCAGGATTCCTTCCCTCCTCTACACTGATACAGGAGAACACTGAAACAAAAGATTGCTTCCAACACCTGGAATGGCAGAACTACTGCAGCAAGGCCTCAGCTGCACTCAGTAAGGTGTCAGTAGACAGCTATGAGGTTGGAAGGCAAGCACAAGACCTCTCAGAAGACTAAAAGTTCACTGTATCACTCCAAAATTCCCACAAATACTTACAGAGATTCGGGAGCCAGCTCTTGCCCTTGCTACAGTCTCTTTTTCCTTCTCTGACACTCGTCTCTGTACTGCCTGGAAGTTATTTAAGGCTGTGGAGAAGTCATTCATTAATCGCTCCTTCTGAAGTCTCTGTTGGCGCTGAAGAATCAAAACACAAACAAGAGTTCAGACATTACCATAAAGTGACTGTCAGACTCTTAAAAAAAATCATAAAAACAACAACAACAATAATGAATGCTGGCAGGCAGTGATCTTTTGGTGCCAGTGGTCTGGGGTGCTGGACAGAACCAAAAGCCCACCTTGTTCTAATTATTTAAACCAATGCTCCATGCCTTGCCAACTGCAGGACAGTTTTGTGTAACAAGGCTCTATCAATTTCCATCTAGTTTTGAAGTCTGAGGTACACCATTACTTTTATTCTAATCACACTCCAGTAATCACCACATTTAACTACATATCTTTAGGTTACCTACAATGCCTTTTCCCTCCATTCCTTGACCGAGCCAACTTCATAGTACTTAACATTCTCACAAATACAGGAAGCTCCACACTTCCAGAGCTGATGAAAACACCCACTGTCCCAGTCTCCTAAGCTGCCTCTCCCAGCCATGCCACACTACAAGCCTGTTGTTGTTAGGTAACATCCTTAGTCCTGAAAACCATTTCAGTTTATCTTTTCTCCAAATACACTATTTGCATTAACCCTTTGCATCCTCATTTTACATGTCAATTTATTTAGCCTCCACAGGGCATCTCTTTCCAGTGTTGTGACATTCCAGTGATGGGAAATAAGAAGTTGTGGAGAAGCTTGTCCCAAGGACAACATTAGGTCAGTCCTTATGCTTTCTGATAGAGAGATTTGCAACAGCTGGCTCAAACTGTGGGATTTCCAGGACTGTAATCCTGCAATGAGCTTGTACCAATTCAACCATCATTTCAAGGAAATAATTTTTTTCAATTATATTTTTTCTATAGTAAGTCACTGCAGCAGCCTCATAATACACTGAAGCTTCCATCTGAACTCCCTGGAAGCAACAACCCTTCTGCCAGAACAGATCCTGAGCGTGCTGAATCCAGATCCTGCAGATTTTGACTGAATTTTCCCTGGGCTGCACTCAGTGAGATGCACATGACAGGATTTTGTTCCCCACAGAAGATTAACTGAAAAATATTTGCTGAACAAACCAGCAAAACCTGGCCATGCTTCCAACTGGCATATAAACCTTAAACACAGAATTAGACCAAGACAACATCTGCTGACCCACATCCCCAGATCATCCTAAACCCAAAAAGCACCCCAAAAGCAGGCAGTGGTGAATTGACAGCAGCAGCAGAGGGCTGTCCCTTCCCTCTCCCACAGAGAGCAGGAACTCAAACTACTATTTGGTAAGAGAAAATCATAATCTTTGCCTCATCATATTTTGCTTTAATCAAATATAAGCAAAGTGAGCCAGCTTTCCCCCCCTCCACCACTAATAAATCACATGCAAGGGAAAGCTTTCTGGCATGCTCACATTTCACACTGATAGGCAGTTTGCTCTGAATTCTTATCCTAAAGCACTACCTTGCACCACCAGGCACTTTATAAACAAGATTATTTTTCAGAAATTTACTCAGAAAACCAGAATTGCATACTGAGCTCTCCCCAAACATCTAGGGCCTCTTATTCTCAAAAACCTATTTGCTCCTGGGAAACATGGTTTTCCCAGTCATATAAGCAGCCAGGATGCAGGCAGCTGAATGAGCTTCTCTACTTCACCATCATCCTTTATTGCAAAAGACTGCTGTCTCTTCAGCTGTGCCAGTTCAGGCTCTGTGATGTTGTGGTCTACCCTGGTTTCATGAAATGAGTGATCCACAAATATATCCAGAAAATTCTGCCTGCCTACCTGTTCAGAAGCAGAGAGGGGCAGTGGCAGAGAGCCCAGCTCCTTGAGATATTCATTGGTCTCTTTGGCAAGGCGGTTTGCAGAGTGCTGCAGTTGTTGTCTGAAATACAAGTTCAAAAGCACTTACACACAGAAGTTCAAAAGCAGTTACACAAGATCTACCTAAAAAGCAGCCACTGAACATTTTAGCAACCTGAATGATGTCTAAATAGGGGTTCTGAGGTCACACAGCTTTACAGTAGGTTTTTTTCAACCTAAAGGATCAGAGATGTACTTTGTGTTTTTAACATCAACTTGACTCTGGACTACATTTTAAAAAAAGATTAAAATGATTTTTTTACTTCCTGCCACCAGGTATAATTCAGTAGCTTAAAAAATATCTTTTCCCAATATATCTTTTTTATGTATTTCCGTAACAACTTTATTCAGTGAACATAATTCCTCTTTTAGAGTGAATTCCTTAGAGTACCAATTAGTAACTAACTCTTCACTTGACAACCACCAACTCCATTGGTTAAATGCACATTTGATAAAAGTACAGGGACTCTGATATTAAATTCTTCATTTTTGTAAAAACAGAGGTCAGAAAGAAGAACAATCCAGCTTCTACTTCAGGAATTGCAAGGCTTTCCCTTGAGCCTTTATGTTTTCCAACACTGGAATATGAAGCTATTGTTTTGAAGAACTTAAAATGTAAAAACTATACTGTAAACTAGGGAAAAAAAATAATGAAACCAGAAGGAATTTCTTTTGAATTCAGTAGGTACAAAATGCTTAAGTGAAACTCACCTACTTGGCCCAACACACAAAACAAGGCATTCAGGCTCCATTATTGTATAAGCTGTATATGTAAACTGAACAAACCATGCACAGATTTTGGCAAGTTTGTATGGCAGCTGACAATTTGTGGGGTGCAGCCACTGTCACCCCAGAGAGGAGAGATTATGTAATTTCTACAGTGACGTTAAGTGGGAAGGCATTTGTTTGGTCACCAGTGATTAGATTTTTAATCTAGCGATTAAACAGAGATTGAGTCAACTGAGCAGCTCAAGGGAACAAATCCCTTTTTCTCCCAATTGGACTCTGATCTCATCCTTCAAATGTGGAATGTGTATCTTCCACCACAAGTCATGAACTCATGCAAAAACTGCTATATTAAAACCAGGATAATTGTGCATTCTGAGATTGAAGATACTGTCACAAGAAGAGAGAGTGGAGAATGCACTTTCAAGTTTTCTTTGATGACCTCAGAAATTACTCTTTCCATAATGTGCTATTTATGCTTCAGAATTTGTAAAAGATGCACAGACACAGAGAGCCCCTGAACAGTCTCTCCAGGGGTCAGTTTGAAGTACACCTGTTTTAATGTCTTCTACATTGTCCACCACTGGCACGTTTTTCTTCTGAAATTACACTGGATATTTTGGCTGCCATATATGATTGCTAATCCTTCTACTGCTGAAGTCCATCTGTATTACAAGCTTCTTTTAATCAGTTATGGGTCTCCCTTTCTGTTTTTCTTCACGTGAGGACCAAATACCTGGTATGGCATTCATTTTCTCTGAACCATAAGTGCAGCTACTATGACTCCTCAGCAGACAGCTAATGCTAATGCATGGCTGAGGTACTACAACTTTTAAAAGAAACTATAGAAAAACTATATAGAAGAACAATATAGAAAGAACTGTTCCTACCCAGCAGTTTTGAATGGCTTCTCCAGAGTCCTGCAGAAACACCTTAATTTGTCCAGTAAACTACTTAATGCAGCTAGTAATTCTGGGTTTGCAGGGCTGTATTAAATTTATCTAATTTAATCTCCCCAAAGCAAGTAATCCACTATCCCTAAGAACACAGGCAGAAATGAAAGAACATCTATACCAATGTTTGCTCCTTTAATACTCACAAATTTTCCTGAAGCTTGCTGGAATCCTGCTTGGTTCCCAGCTGGCTCATCAAATTCTTTATTTGAGCAGCTGAAGATAAAGAGAACACAAGACTAGTTAGTAAGACAAGTTTAAACATATTTTATTTCTTCTTGAATGTATTCTTCAAGCTTTCTCCAAAAGAAAGCTAAAAGCTAATTTTATTTCATTGTCTGACTTAATCTAGTAATGCAGCACTTGCATTCTCTGCCTTAAATATACACAAGTATCTTATGGGGGGATGCCAAGAGGATGGGGCCAGACTCTTCTTACTGGTGTCCAGAGACAGGACATGGGACAACAGCCACAACTGAAAGACAGGAAATTCCATCTAAATATAAGGAAAAATTCCTTCACTGAGAGGGTGACAGAGCCTGAACAGGCTGCCTACAGAAGCTGTGGAGTTTCCTTCCCTGGAGATAATATTCAAACCCTGCCTGGACACCATCCTGCAGAACCTGCTCAGGGGGAACCTCCTTCAAGAGAGGCTGGACAAGATGAACTCCAGAGATCCCTTCCAAACCCAACAGTTCTGGGATTCTATGAAATGCAAAGTGTATTTTAAACATCCCCACTTATTCATGACCCAGCCTAACAAACTAACTTTCAGACAAGAAAGTGAGGCATAGATACCCTGAAGAGAAGCCAGTGTAGCTAAAAGCTTGGGCACTCCTCTTCCTTAACCTTTTAGGCCAACTAACAGAAATGTTTCTACCAGCCTTGCTATTTCCATGTTCTAGGCTATCACTGCTGCAGAACAACTTCACTATGCTGTGTTGCCACTTTTACATTATTTTTAAGTTTAAAAAAAAATAAAAAGAAATCACCAAGTGTTGCTGTTAGTTCCAAAACCCCCTCCACACCTGATTTTTTCTACTCAATATAGTCCAAACCTTTCCCAATACTGGCACAAACAATCTTTCAAAAACAACAGACAGCAATGTGCCCTGAGTTTGCCTTTGTCAATCTGAAATCATGTTGTAGTGCAGAGAGATATTTTAGACCTCCTTCTCCCTTATCTCCAATGTTTTCCTACTATTTTCTTTCTGAAGGCACTCATGATCATGAAATCACACAATGAATCACATCAAACCTACCTGAAAAGCAAGTACATTTTCTCTCCCTGCTCCTTCTACCTGAGAATTCTTTTCAGACAGATAGAGAAGCTGATCCACTTTATTCTGCAGCAGCAGAATTTTTATCATTACTGAAGTGCTGGGCTCAGCACAGCAGCAGCACAAAGATTGATCATCCCAAATCGATCATGAAATCTGTGCTATTGCATCATGCAGTGAGAGGCAAGGCCAAGGAGGATCACCTTAACAGAGTTCCCCAGGCAACTGAATTGAACTGAATTATGCCACAAGCTTAACAGGAGTTTCTTCCAATTCAGAGACACCCTCCTGTGTAACTTCTGCCTTCAACCTGGAGCCTCTGCAGTTGATTAAATGTGTTGCTGGACAAGTATCAGATCCTTACAATGGCCGCTTCTTTAAAAGGGATGTCCAATGGTTTATAACAAGGGCAGCTCAGCTAAAGCAGCAATATGAGTTCATCAGTAATTAGCCAGTAATTAGCTTTTACATCCACCAAGTGTATTCTCACCTAAAACCTGACTTCTATTAGGTTATACAGTGAAGAGTTGGTTGGCAACTCCTCCTGTACTGAGCTTGGCTTCCAGCAAGCAAGACTGCACATATTTCACAGCTCTGTCAGACACAGGAAGGTCAGAAAAATGAATAGTCAGGCTGGTGGCAAACGGCACACAGCCTGCACTGGGTGTGCGGATGCTGAGGACTTGGCAAACAGCATTTGTGCCATAATGTCCAGACACTCTGTCACTTATTTTTCTCTGCGTGGGGAGATTCTTGCACAGTCCCATTTCCAGGCCAGGCAATGTGTGGTCTGTCCTGCCCTGAGCTAGGTTCAGCTTAGTTTTATCTCAGCCAACAGCAACACAGTCTACAGAAAATGAGAGGAAAGTGTCTGGGAAATGAAAGGAAGAGGCTGGAGCTCTTTATTCTTTGGACAGTGGGTATGCACCAACACACAGAGTCCCCTCAATCAGCAGCCTTTGGTCTCCAAGCCCTTTTAATTTCAGGCTGTAGAGTCTTCCACATACTCATTATCAGACAGTTAAGATTTCTTGAAACACTTCAATCTCCGCCCTAGTAGCAAGTCTGTTACATTACCTGAGCAAACAACAATTTTGCCAGCTCAGGCCACTGGTTTTCTGTACATTTTGTGTGAAATGCATACTCCACAGAGACTCCCCAAAGAAGTGAATAATGCTCAGCTGGGCACACTGTTTGCTCTTTTCCTTACAGTGAAAGAAGTAACGAGGACAGCCTTAAGGCTTCAATATATCTTTTCCTTTTATGCTTGAATGGAAAGCTTTTATTTAGTATGTAATAAAGTTAACTACTGTAACGTTAAGTCAGATGTTCTGTGTGTTCCCACCCACCTCGATAAAACTGTAAGGCTATTTGTTTAACTTGAGATAGGCAGCGTGGAGATAGGATGGCTGCAGGTCATGAGACAGCAGAAGCCTGTCCTATGAGAAAGAGAAGCTGAGCTGCTTAGAACAGGAGGCTCAAAGAAATCCCGTGGATGGGAGAAAGAAGGAGGGTAAAGGAAAAAATAAAAAGGGAAAAAAACTCAACAAGCCATGCTATTTGGCAAACTTTGAAGCAATTCAGCACTTCTTACTCTTACGAGAAATGAACATGACTGAGCAAAGCATTTTCAGTACCATAAATAGCTTTGTATCATCAGAGAAGTCACCAGCTTTCTGAGGAACTAACATATTCAACCGATCTTACCCTTAAAAACTGGCAGGGGCACTTGAAGAATTAATGTGTTTTTCAGCAAAGGCTGTGTCCTCAGGAACACAGTCCTCGGGAAGGATTATATCAAAGACTCTTCCGGATGCGACTGCTTTAATGAGCAGCATTCCAGCGACTGAGATTTCTATGATTATCACACAACACCGGTAACTTCCTCTAACGACAACCAAGCCACCAAAAAACTATTCTTAGGGACACCCTGCCCAGGAGCAGGGCACTGCCACCACAGCCGGGGGAAAGCCGCACCTTCCCATCCCCATTCGAGATCCCTGGGACAGCTCCCGGGCGCGGTGACACCTCGGGCTCCTGCTGCCTCCGGAGCCCCTCACGGAGGGCACCCAATACCAGCGGGCAGCCGGGGGGG
>JAHLSL010000112.1:2241417-2256476 GCA_025920805.1 Petroica traversi | reverse complement strand
GAGCCCGGCCGGGCGGCCCGGCCCCGGGGCGGAGGGAAGGAGGTGCGGCGGGCTCGGCTCCTTGTCCCGTCCTGCCATTGCATCCCTCTGGCACAGCAAACGGAGCGGCATCGCCTCTCCGGAGTCGCCCCTCCGCTGCTTTCCTGCTCACAGGAAAGTGCCCGCTGTCACCCTGGCTCCCTGGGCCTCAGGTCCCACTGCGGAGCTTGTGCTGACTCCCTGTTCATGCTGAAGGATGCACCTCTGTCAGCTGCTCCCAGGGCCGAGTTAGCGGCCGAGAATAGTTGGTGTCATCAGCTGTGGGGTTGGTTACTCAGTCGGCAGCATCTTCCTAGCGAGGGTGCACCAACCTTGCAAACACAGGAGGTACTGAGGGTGTTGTTGCACACAGGGGGTTGCTGCTGTAATGTCTGCAGCCGTGTCTTTTCCACCTCTGAGGTGAGTTTGTCTCACAGGGTCCCGGTGCAGCCCACATGCCCACCCTCTGAGCTTTGCTAGCCAGCTTATATCACCATGGGCCTGGGCTTCGGCCGCTCTGGTGCTCTCTGCAGGATGTGGTGCTTTCCAGTGGAGTATGAAAGTGCAGTGGTGATCCTCCTTGTCTGCTTTGTGTTTTGAAGGAACCTGGAGGCTTCTTTTTAAAAGATACTAGCATTGCATAGTTACCTGCTTGGAAGGCAGGGAATGACAAAGTTCCACTTCCTTCCCCAATTTCATTATTTGTCCTCTCCCAGATAACCCTTAAGCACAGCATTACAGACTGTGGCTTTGGTAGTGACAGAGCTTTTCTGCTGGCTTGGAGCAGGTTGTTTTGTGGAGTTTTAAGTGTTCTGCATATTCATGGTGCTTGCAGACCCTGGTGAGCAGAGGAAAGGTCTCAGTCCATACTGCCATGAAGGGACTAAGTCAGGCAGCATGGGCAACTTAGGTGAGTTCTGAGCATGGTACTGACTTGAAGGGTTATTTATAAAGAATATTTCTGTATCCAAACACTTAAAACCAGCAGCTCAGAGCAGATAACACCTGGGAGCCTTCAGCTCTGAGATACCAGCAGCCAGGAATGGAAAGTGTCTTCTCTTATCTGGACAAAGCACAGGGCCATAAATCTCCAGGACATTCTGGGAGCTGCTTTTGTTTGTGCCACCTTCTGCCTTGTTAAGTGGCTGGGGTAGGTTTCAGGTGTTGTTGGTGAGCCTCTAGCTGATGAATCAGTTGGTTAATTGTTCAATATAATTACGTAATGATTGTTTTTTAACTCTAGAGATTTTGACAAATGCATTTTTAGTACTAATAAACACATGCTCACATACATATACCTGCCTGCCTACAAGTTCACATGCAGATGCACACCCAGGTGAGGAATAAATGCCAGGGGAGTGTCTGCCCTTGTCTTTTCAGAGGCATCCAGCCATGAAAACATCTCTCACTTGGAGGAGAGGTGTGGTGTGTCCTGCAAAACCTGGGCAGGGGCAGGAGTTCTTGGACAGGAATAACAGGTGGGAAAGGGCTCTCCACAGCATTTGCATCACTGAAGACCCCCAAAGGTGGTAAATTGCCCTTCAATTTAGAAACAAATAAGCAGATGAAAGACCACTTGCTGAACACAAATGGGAAGGTCCCCTCTATTTCTATCCTCACTCCTGCCCCTTCTCCTGCAAGGGTAAGACCAATCAGCTGCTCATCCAGTCTGCAAATAGTTTAACCAGAAATAGAGCTTGTGCCAGCTTTGTGCCACTGTCCTTCAATGTTTCCCCAGGCTGACCTGGGGTGTTTGATAAGAACCAGTGGCTGCAGGAAGGGACGGGCACAGGGGATGGGAGGCACTGTGATGGGCAGAGGTGTCCACAGACCCACAGCCTCCGTGGTGTGTGCCAGCTTCCTGTGCTCTGTGCCCTGACGCCTCCCAGTAATATTCTATTTTACAGGGACCAGCTTAGGCCTGCTGCAATTCTCACTGCCCAGCTGGGGGCTGGGGGGCAGAGCTGGGAAAGGGCTGACCAGTTCTGGCAGCGTCTCTCTCACTGCTCTTTTTGGCCCAGAGCAACCAGTGGGTCTTTGTTGTGCTGAGGTCTTGAGGATTAAGGACCCAAACCGCTTCAGCCATATTTACAAACACTGTGTGGGACCCATCCAACCCCAGGCTTGTGTCTCCCCTCTGCCCTGCCATCTGTCCTCAGCCCATGGACACACAGGCCTTTCTGGGAGAGCAGATAAAGTGCCAGATCCAGCCCTTGGGCTGCTGGTCAGTGAGCCCTGACTGGAGTCACCACATCAGCCACCTCCATCAGGGTGTCATCCATGGCTTCCTGGCATGGGACGTCCCCAAAGTCTTGGGGTGATTTTGTGATGATACTTCATTCCCTAATTGTCTGCTTTACAACCAGAAACAGCTGCTGGAGCTTTAGGATGCCCCAGAGTGGGGTGGGGAGCTGTGGGCTGCTGCAAGGTTTCGTTCAAACCCTCTCTCTCTGGGTGCTCCAGTTGTGGTGTGGACTGGGATGCTACATGCTCCTTTTGTTGGATTAATTTTTGCTAGCTTGAAGAAAGAATTTTTTTCCCCTTCCCCATGTCTGGATGCTGTACCAGGAATCCTCTCAGCAGATTTTTGGTTTTTTTTCCTTGAACTGTTTTGGCTTTGGATTTGGTTGTTTTCTGCCCATCCAGGGAGCCAGCCAGGGGCCACCCCAAGCCTGAGACCTCAGAGAAGCTGAACCAACATGAGAAGGGACACTAAACCCCACCAGCTCTGCCCATGTGATGTGAGGAGGAGATCCACACCAGAAAAGTTCCTATCTATTCTGCCTGAGCAGCTGTGTGAGCTCCTGTTCCTCCCCTTCCCTGGGACAAAGGGGGCAGCTGCCATCTCTGCCTCCTGGCCACACAGACTTGTGGAGAATGGGGGTTAAGACTTTGAAATTTCAATATCTAGCATTTATTGAATCCTTTTCTGTGCCTAGCAGGCACATCTTTGGGGTTTTTTTTTTTTTTGTTTGTTTATTTTTTTCTTTTTTGTTAATAAACAGTTTTGTTGTTTGGTTTGGTTATTTTTCCCACTTTCACCCACTGGTACTCATTTATTACCAGAAGAATTGGTTGCTAGAGCCCTTCTCTTTAGAGGAAACACTAATTTCGGAGCATTTTCTCCTAAATTTTTCTCCAAGACATGTCTGTGCTCTACTGGCTGTATCATCAGCTCTGTTATCAAGGGTGCATTACCCAGGCTGGGAATCAATCAGATTGTTGCTCCAGTGGCACCAGTTTGCCTCGCTGTGACTGGGGATGTGGCAGCACTACCCACGTGTCTGTGCCCCATGTCAAGGCATCCTCGGGTGGGCAGAAGGTCAGGGATCTGACCAGCACATTGCAGATCTTCTCCTTTCCCTCTGAGGAGGCAGCCTGATGCACAGCTCTGTGTTATCCATGATTTTGTTTATGTGAGATGTTCCCTTCACATATTCAATGCCTGATCATGGTGCACTGACTGCACAGCTCCAGTGGCATTCTGGTGGCAAAATCCTGCCCCAAAACTCGCCAGGGATGAGAGGTGGGATGGGCATGTGCTTTTTGTAAGCAAAGACTTTAATCTTGCAAGGTTTTGCATGTATCAAAATTGATTCTTGCTAATTGCAGTTGCTGATCTTTAGTGCAAAAATATTTTTTTTGAGTCTGAGATGCTTAGTTCTGGGGCTGGGGATAGGAAGAACATTTTTATAATGAGCTTTGTAGAATTCAAGATGTAGTGATGAATGGAGAGTGGGGAAAGGATTTTTTGGGGAATTACCTTGGACCAAATGATTCTCACTATACATTTTGGTTTACAACCCACCCTCAGCTGTGGGGTGTGAGCTTTGCATGAAGATTGCAGAAGAAGTTGAGTAGCTGTGTGTTTGGGGGTACACGGAAGGATCTGAGGACACTCATTATTCAAAGACTCCTGGATGCCAAATTAAGTCAATGCTTGGTCCTGCAGAGCTCCTGCAGGTTTCAGAGCAATCGAGGTGTGCAGGTTTGTGCTAAAGAAATTTGGAATGTCATGTTAAGGAGAAGCTTGGCTTTGAGGGACAAATTTCCAGCAGAAGCCCCTTTGCAGTTCTCACTCACTGAGGGACGAATAAAAGAAAAAGAGAGTAGGAATGCACAGTAGGAGGCTGGAAGTCTGTAGAAATGTGACCTATACTGACATCCATTAGATACAACTGCCTGATGTTGCTGTCCCTGGTTCTCACTGTTGGCATATGTGTGTAACTCATCACATCAGCTTAAACTCCTTGCAGCTCTCTGTTGTGTCCCAGCAAAGTGTTCCTGAAGTTGTTTTTCCAGGAGATGCCAGGTGTCAGGCAAGATGCTCTTCTTGCAGTAGCTCCCATGAGCCCAGCAGCTGGTGGATTGTGGCATTTGGGAAGATCTTGGGCTGGATGAGTCCAGAGCTGGTTTGCTGAAGCCCTCACTGTTCTCTGAAGGGAGGAAATACCAGTGGCACACAGCTGGGAAGCACCTGCTGTGGAACACCAGGCTGTCATCACATGTGGCAGCAACCAGCTGCCACCTGCCTGGCTCTCCATAAACCTTCTGTCCTCACTTGGTCTGTTCCTGTCACGCCAAGGTGGCACCACATTTGGGTTCTTGGAAAAGCAAGGGCAAGAGGGCTCCCCAGGGAAGGTGGTGGAGATGCTACAGTAGCTCACCAGCCCAGAGCTCCTTGCAGGTGGTTCAGCCTCCTGGGAAGAAAGAGGGGCCACAAACCAGGCACAGGGAGGCTGAACAGATCTGCTGGACTTGGAGGGTCCCAGAGCCACACTGCCCACCCCACAGGGTCTGCTTTTCCCTTCTGGTGGAAGGCTCACCATGATCTGATTCCTTCAAGTCCTGCCTGGGCACGTCTGCTGCCTCTGCCTGCAGTGCCAAGGGGTTGAGAGTTTTTCTACCTAATATTTGGGACACACACTTTAATCAAATATTCACTGTCACCTGCTGAAGGTCTCTATACCAGATCTGAAAGGACCCTAGGGAGTCTCTGCTGCACATCTAATGCTTTCCCAGCAGATTTTTGACAGCCAGGAGATGAGAAGGGGGTGCATCACACTGTCATTTTTTGTTTGTTTAAGGATCATTGCAGTTTGCAAACTTCAACTCTGAAGCTGAGAAGTCCAGCTGAGACTGTGGTGCTATAAATACTGAACCAGGAGCAAATTCTGATGGAATTTCTTCAGTTTGGCTTTAAATAAGTATGTCAACAAGCCAAGATTTAGAAGTTAAATTAAACATTCATCTTCTTGACACCAAGTTACAGGAATCTCTGACAAAGAGAACTGGCCAACAGCAAATTCCTTGAGACACCCTGATACCAAGCCTATTTCTTGTCCCCAGATGAGTTTGACATGGACAATTAAGGTGATGAGCACCATTCACTGGGCAGGATGTGGGGAATCTGTGGTGGCATCAAGGTGCCAGCATGGCCCAACAAGGGGGTGTGGTGGATCTGAGCTCCCTGGGGGTTGGGAGCAGGGCAGAGCAACATCGCCTGGGCCACGGGCACTGCCTGCCTGGTGATGGGCCTGTGGAATTGTCACCCCACAGGTGATTTACAGGGAAGAACTTTGCCCAGCACAGTCATGGTGTTGTACCATCCCTCTGTACATGTGGGGCAGGAACAGGCTCGTGCCAGCATGGAGCTTCCTTGAGCAAATGCCTCTCAGATGAGAGAGATGGGATGAGTGTGGGTTTTCTCATTTCTCTGAGAGCAACTATGGGTGTGCAGCAGGAAAGACTTTTCATTAAGATTAAAAAAACCCCCAGATATTAAAGAGGAAAAGCAAAGAGCTCAGGTGTGGCTCCTGTCTGGGCACAAGTGACTGCACAGCCACACAGGAGCCACACAAGCATTCACCCAACAGCAAACCCAAATCTCCTTTTCCTGATTTCTGCCTGGTAAAAGGGTCCTCCAGGAGAGCAGAATCCAGGTGCTACATTCTCATCTGTGATTCTCATCTACATTTAGATGGAAGCACTTCATAAAACACAGGAGGTATTAGGCAGAGCCAAGGGGTGCAAACAGCCCAATGGAGGGGCAAAGGGTGGGTTGAGCCCTGACAGCCCCACTGGGTACAGGGACCTGCCAGCTGTGGGGAGCTATTAACCCTGCTGAGATGCCAAGGATGGAAGGCTGTGCTTCCTCTCAGCTCTGTGGAGCCTGCCAGATGTGCAGGTGGTGGCTGTGCAGGCTCCTTGCTTGAGCACGCTGGGCTCACAGCTTCCTGTGTGCACTGCTGGGGGCCCATCTCCCCCTCAGCAGCTTCTCAGCTGCCAGGGCCACTAAAGGGTGCAAAGGTGGCTGAGGCCAGAGCAGGCAGGAGGGGTTGGTGCTCTCTCAGGAGTGGCAGCAGCAGCTGATCCCAGCTCCCCGTGTTCTCCAACCACCAAGCTGGCTTGCCCAGCTTGTAAACAACCTTTTTTTTTTTTTTCTCCTCTGGGCTAATCTTGCTCTGTGGGGGCAGATAACATCACTGGAATTTTTCCAGTGTCCTTTGCAAGAGCCTCCTGCTTTGGACTTTGGCTGAGACGCACATGAATGAGACACGAGCTTCCTCAATTGCTTTCTCTTGTTTGCTTTCCTCTGGGCCTGCTTCCTGCTCTGCTCACTGCTCCTGGTTCCTGGTCCCATGGAGAGTGACCAGGGGAAGATCAGCACCACCTTGTGCTTCCCTGGATGTCCCTGTGGGGCTGGGATGCTGGCAGGAAGCAGGAGGGGCAGTGGCGTCTGGGCTCCTCACTGATGCCCTGCACAGTGGGGCTGGCGCTTGGTGAGCTCCTGCTCTGCATCCTGACTCTTTCCAGGGCAGCTGCTTTGGGTTTAGGCCTGTTCCATGGCTGGGGTGGTCTCCACTTCAGCCTCAAAGGTCCAAAGGGTTCTTGTCCTGTGGCAGAGGCAAACCAAATATAGATGGTGTGGCACCTGAACCCCAACCCACCCAGCTCCTGTCCCCACTCTGCCCAGAGATTCCACTTGCTGCCTCTCGAGCCCTCAGGGACCTCCCTGTAGGGTCTGACCTAAAAATCTGTCCTGCTCTGGAGAGGGCTGGCAGCCCAAGCACCACTCAGCCATGGAAGTGCAGCCTGAGCCCAGCCCAAAGGGCTCCAGGTGCTGCTCTGAGCGTGGCAGGAACAGGCACCCTGCCAGACCAGTCTGCCAGCACAGCCTGACATGCTACAGGGCCCCGAGTGTCACCAGCTCCTGCCTCAGCAGGACTGGTGCACGTGTCACCACTCACCTCTTCCCTGTGCTGCCAGCCCTCCCAGCCCAGTTCTGTGGCTTGCTGCAGCCAGGGAAACTGAGGCACTGTCCCTGTCCTGCTGCTGGCCACAGCTGAGCCACCAGCCTGCACAGGCTTTGCTTGTGCTCGGTTGGTGTTTCCCACCTCTATTCTTCCTTTCCACCTGGGAGTTTTCCAGGTTTCTGTATGGTTTACAGGCCATGAACTGGCTGGCTCTGGTGTCCAGAGGATGGTCCACTCGCCAAGTCATGGGGCTCCGCTCTTGCACAGTCCCAGTAGTCCCATGCATGTTCTTTCCCTTCTAAAGACAAGCCAAGGAGTCAACCCCTCTCACATGAGAGAACCATAGATCTGCTTCAGGGTGAGGAGCTGCTTTGCCCAAGGCCTGGCTCACATCTCTGCCCAGGCTTGTGGTCACCACTGCATGGTCTTTCTGGATGTCCTGGTCACCACGATTTCCCTCAGGCTGGATTTGAGGCACAGGTGGACAGAGCAGGGCTGTGGTTTCTCTGGCAAGAAGCCTACTGTGTCCTGTCTCATCATGGGTCAAGACTTCCCCTTCTTGGGTCCCCCTTCCAGGACCTGGTGGGGTCAGCAGAGATGGGCAGCAGTGAGGCTTTCCCACTCAAGTGCTGCTCCTGTGAGACCCAGCGTTCTCTGGGGCAGGGAGCCAGAGAGCCTTGGGGTTATTTCTTGTTATCTGCAGGCTCCTGCATTGCTGCTGTGCTGAGGCAGATTAGCTGTGGCCGTTTCTCTGGGCTGCTCTTGCCTCATGCAACTGACTTGCATTTGAATTTTGGGGTAGTCGGGACTGTGGTGGTGAGCCTTTGGGGGAGCTATAGAATGGTGTTTCTTTCATTATCATTAGGAATATCTGTTGCTGTTTATCTGCCTTCTCTTTCCTTCGTGTTATGCAACCTCCTTTTGAGATGTCAGTGGTTGTTTTTCCAGGGTTGATGTAGCAACAAAACTCTTGCTGGTATTTCCAGACCCTCATGGCTGTAACATCCAATGTCACACCTGCCCTTCTCGCTCCCCTGACTGCATTAGGATCCCCAAGTACTTTTCCACTGCAGTAATGAGGCCAGGTGTTGAGCAGGGAGTACAGCAAGGCCCTGGGAAGATGCAGGCTTGTGAGTGGGCTGGGTGCCGGCAGCTCTGGTTCGCGTGGCCAGGGGAGGATCAGGGCAGGTGACTCAGGGCAACTGAAAGTTTTGTCCTGGGAGAGCAGCCTGGGATCCAGGTCGCTGGGACCTGTTTGTCAGGTTCCTATTTTTGTTATTCACTAGCTCAGTATTCCTGAAAACAAATTGTGTTGTTGTCACCTGATTGGCATCATAGGCGTCAGTGTGTGGAGAGTGTCCCGCGTGGGGAGCCTGTTTGGGTGGCTGGATCGCAGCTCTGCAGTGCCTGGGTTTGGACTCTACTGTGGCCACGTGCAGCTCTGCCAGTC
The DNA here is from genome assembly GCA_025920805.1 of Petroica traversi. NCBI lineage: Eukaryota > Metazoa > Chordata > Aves > Passeriformes > Petroicidae > Petroica > Petroica traversi. Next base: position 2,247,752 of record JAHLSL010000112.1, on the reverse strand, counting down.
CTGTGGCTGCTGCAGCCAGAGCTGCTCCCCTTGGGCTGTGCCCCTGGAACAGCCCTGGTACTGCCTGGGGACCTGCCCCCCACCAGCTCCCCCAGGAGCCAGGGCAAAGCACACAGCCTTTGCTGTCAGAGACCTTCAGACTGTCATGTGTGGCTGTGTTTGGTGTGTGGTGGCTGTGGAACCTTTCTGAGCTGGAAGGGACCCACAAGATCATCCAATCCAACTCCTGTCCCTGCCCAGACCCCCAACAGCCCCAGCCTGGGCATCCCTGGCAGCGCTGCCCAAACGCTCCTGGAGCTCTGGCAGCCTCGGGGCCGTGCCCATTCCCTGGGGAGCCTGGGCAGTGCCCAGCACCCTCTGGGGGAAGAACCTTTCCCTGAGCTCCAGCCTGAGCCTGCCCTGGCCCAGCTCCAGCCCTTCCCTGGCTGCTGTTCCTGGTCAGATCAGAGATCAGAGCTGCCCCTCCACTGCCCCTCGTGAGCAGCTCTCAGTGTGCTCTGCCTTCAGTCCCCCCTGATCATGCTGAACAAGTGAAGTGACCTCAGCTTCTCCTTGTTTTGCTTCTCCTCTAGACCCTTCAGTGGGCTTTGGGACAAAAACCCCTGGGTTTTGTTCTCCAGCTGGCCCCCTCCTACAGCAGGGATGAGCTTTGCTGGCCCCTGGCTCAGGCTGTGGGCTGGTGATGGTCCCTGAGTCACCACTGGGCTGGGGTAGGACAGGACAGAGTCATTGCTTTGGGAAAAACTGCTGGTTATAGAGAGAGGAGAAAGAGCTGGCAACAGGCTGGCAAGGGCCCTCGACAGGGCCTGAACAGCCTTGGGAGGCTGCAGACAATTCTGGGGAGCAGGTACTTGTGGCAGGACACTGTTGTTTCCTTCATCTGCAACAATATCTTTCTGGAGTCGGACATTTCTTTTTAGGCCAAGCTTCAGCAGAAAAACCTGCCAGGGATTTCACTGATAGGTATTTTTTTATTTTTTTTTTGCTTGATAACAAACCAGTCACATGAAAATATCTGTTTTATTTCGAAGAAATACAGAAACAATTTTTTCTTGCGTCACCCATTCTCCTTTTTATCGTGGTAAAAGCAGGGAGCGGGACCTGCTTCTGATCTTAGAAATACAGAAGAAAACATCTGTTGGTGTTTGTGGTGAGAGAAGTGTGGCTGTGCCTATCTCACTGAGCAGCCCTGCTGCTGCTGCCCGTCTGAGCTTTAGTCATCTTGTGTCACCAGGGTGGTGTGTCAGCAGCTCAAGCAGCACTGCTGGCCTGGTGCTGTGCACATGGACATCAGCCAAAGCAAAGTGGTTTGTGGCCAAAGGAAGGCCAGTTCTCGTGTGGGCAGGTTTTCTTTTCATATAAAGAAAATTGTCTGGATGCTCAAGTGGATTATTCGTTTATTGGGAGTAAACTGAAAATATGTGCTATCTGAAAATGCACGTTGCTGGCCAGTACCCACCGAAATCCATGGGAGCTGCTGGCATATGTGATGTTAGGAAAACAGCTCGTGTTGCTGCTGCCATTGTCAGGATTAAAACTCAACTGCCCTTTTTGGGAACACTGACTGCTGAAGGCATCTGTTGTGTAAGGGACAAGCTGGCGAACGTAGATGACTGCCAGGTGGGGAGAGAAACCCTCCTCCTTCTGCCATGGGCACACTGTGGGCTTGTGGAAGGTGTCTGTAGTTCCATACACATGGAGTTCCTCCTGCCTGGGCTTCAGGGGCAGTGGTGTTGGGATAGTTGGGGGTATGGGGGGTACAGGAGGGGTGGGAGCAGCATCCCTCCCTCCTCCCCCACCCTCCTCCCCCTGCCCCATCCATCTCTCTCTGCTGCTGTGGACAGGGTTGCACATGGCAGGGTTGTCTCAAGGGGTGCTCCTGCACATCCCCCTGAAGAACTGGCCAAGGCCAGACTCTGAGGTTCTCCTGCCACTGGGGTGTCCCTGATGCACCCAGCAGAGACAGGAGATGGTACCAGTCATGTGCTGGCACCCTTTAAATATCTCATTTCCTGACACCAGTGATTGCAAGTGCTGCTGGTTCTGGCCTTGGCAAGGTCTGAGTTGGGCTCTGCAGTTGAGAGCATGAAATGAGTTTAGTGAAAAGTTGAGGGTCTGGAATGGGAAAATCCATATTAAAAAACTGCAGTCCCTGGGAGATGCCAGTGTAAGGCTGGGAACAGCTCTGCATTGAGTTACAGACCTCTCACCTGGGACAAAGCTGGAGGTTTTGGGTGAGATTTGGGCCACCACAACACTTGCTGTGTTCCTGGCTGTGGCTTGGTTGTGCTGCACTTTTCAGCAGCACTGTGAAAGCATTCCCATATCTCGGGGTGAGCTGTCTGTGTTACTGTTGTCCTGAGGAAACAGCACAAGGAATTGTGCTCCATGGCTGCATTTTTGCAGGCAGCTGAATTGCCTTCTCACTGGTGTAGTTATCTGATGCCTTAGGGACTTCCAGCAGCACACACAGGATCTCATCCAGTGCTGGAGCTCTTGATAAGCTGGGAGGAAGGGCACTGGGTTGGGAAGCAAGGTCTCCTTCTTGCTGTGGATATGTGGCATTAATCTTGTGCACTAAATCTCATGTGATGCACCCTCGACCTTGGAGAGCAACCTGGACCAGCTTGAAGCTTCCACCTTGGTGGCACTGCAGTCCCCTGCCTGCTGTGCTTCAGGGGGTCTCCATGAAGGTTCAAAGGGCCTTGTGCCTCAGGAGCTGAGCTCCCCCAGAGCTGAGCAAAGAGGAGCATCAGAAACAGCAGCAGCCACGTTGTGTCCAGGGCAGTGCAGCCCCACCAGTGTCTGGGACCTCCTCTGGGCATTTTCAGCTGGATGTTGTCAGGTAGGAGGGTTTGGATTGGGCTTGACTGGAGAGGAATGGCAAGGTCCTGCAAATTAGCCCAAGATGGCAGAGAGCTGCTGCTGCTCTCCCAGCCTGAGGAGCTGACCCGAGCTGCACAGGTTTCTGCAGCATTCCCAGCTAAGATCCCCTTTCCCAAAGTTGTATGAGCAATGCAGTTTTCTTCTCAAGGTGTGGGAGCAGGTGACACAGCACACAGACTTTGCAGGCACTCCTGGAATGATCACCATTCACTGGAGACAACATGGGAGATGCCTGTGTTCCATGGGTTCATCTAGATTTCAGTGTGTGTTTCAGTCTCTGCTCCATGGCCACAGGGGAATGCTTTTGAGCTTGTCACTGGGTGACCCAGTGTCACTGCTCAGGAATGTGGCAGGTGTTGCCTGTGCTTTGCACAGTGCAGCTTTTGGGTCCCTGAGCTTTGGGTGTGTGCTGGACCAGGTGATGTTGGGGGAGGGGAGGACAAGGCAGGTGAGGGGGGCTGTGCACAGGCAGCTTTTCTGGTACTGAATGCACCTGCTGCTCTCTCAGGGCACTCACTCAGGTGTTGTCCCCAGAGCAGTTGCCTTAAGATATTGTGCCTGGGCTGTGGTGAAGTCTGTGGCGGCACCCTGCAGGGGTCTGGCTGGAGCATTGTGATAGAACAAAGCTGCTCCAAACCTGCAGATCAAGCTCTGAATCACTGCAAAGGTCAGCACTGCTCACTGGGGCTGCCCACATCGCTGTGAGGGCAGGACTGGGAGCACAGGTCTCACAGGCACAGGCAGCTGCTGGGAGCTCTAAAGGCTTCCAGTTTGACAAACCTTGCTGTGGCATCCCTGCCTTGTCCTTTGCCTCCATGGGCTCCTCTGCTTGGGCCAGGAGATCTGTCCTCATCAGCTCTGTGCTGCAGGGAATGGACACCTCTTGGACCTGAAGGGTCCCAGCTCTCTCAATCTCTCCTCATACAGAAGGTGCTCCAACCCCTTCATTTTTTCACCCTGTAACTCCACATCTTTTCTGTACTGCAGTTGTGGAGCAGTTTCTAGGTGCTGCTTCTTGGAGATCTTGAGATCTCCTTGGGCTTCCAAGCACCTTCTGTTCCTTTGGGAATGCCTTGGAGGGTTGTGCTGCTGATTTTTATTTGCAATCTGCATTAGGGAGCTGGAGCCACCGTGGCTGCCCATGTTCTTGTGCTGCAACCACCGTCCCTGGGGTCTGCCCACCCTGGGGTGCCCCACGTGCTGTCCATTCACCCTCTGCTCCTCCCTACACCCTCCTGCTCTGGATCTGAGCTGCCTGAGAAGTGTGGAGCGTGTCAAGGTTTTTGTGAACCTGGCAGGAATGTGAGGTAGGTCTGAGTTGTTGAGGGACTCCCAAGGCCAGGACAGAGCCCACCAGGAGGTGGGAAGGTCCACTGCAGACAACTTGAGGTGCTGCAACCATTCTGTGTGATGTGTGAGCAATGAATTACACATGGAAGTGGAGGAAGTGAAGAGAGGTGGCCTTCCCCTGCCAGTCCTTTTGTGAGGTGTAAAGTATGAGCAGGTTTTAGAGCTGGTGACAGCAAGGAGCAGGAAGAGGAAGTGTGAGGGATTATAAATATCTGTCTCTCAAGGGGCAAAGCAGTGAGATACTAGTTTCCATGAATAGGCTCCTGGAGTGTGACACCCTCTTCCCTCTTTCGTGTGGCTGTGCTCCAGATAACAGAAACCACTGCTGATTTCCTGAACTCACTATCTTTGTCATAAAAACCCCAAACAGCAGCAGTTTATAAATAAGGCTTAGGAAATAGAGCTGCTATTCTGAGGGGCAATGAAACCAGCAGCTTGTCCAGCTCAACAATTCAATTCTGGTTCACAACAAACTTGAGCCATCACAGAAAGTAACCTGAAGCCTTTCACAAAGGGGAAAGTGGAACTGGGCTGCACAGCAGGCCTTGGAAGTGCTGTACAGAGTCAGGGTCTTGGATGCCAGGGGCTGCCTGCCTCCCTCACTGTGCTTAACTCTGCCTAAAATCTCCTCAGCTGGAAGGGACCCACAAGGATTGAGACCAACTCCTGGCCCTGCATGGGACAGGCCTAAGACACCCTTCAATTGTCCAAATGCTTCTTGAATTCCCAAGCTGTACCAGAAAACCTACAGGAGCCCACAGACACAGCTACCTGCACACCTGCTACACCAGAAAACACACAGTTCTGATTCCCTCTGCTTTTGCAACCTGTGCCACTCCAGGGCTCTGGGCTTTGTGCTAATACCAATGGAAAACATTCCATCTGGATCTGTGCTGTGCCTCAGCCAGGTTTTGAGGAAACCACTAGCAAGCCAGCAGGAGCTGAAATGAGTGCAGGGATGTCTGCTGAAGGTTTTCTCAGAGTTTCCCCTGTGCCTCTGGCCAAAGGGTCAGCTCTGTCCTGGGACTGCTGGGTGCTGCTCCTTCCCTGCTCTGGGGTATGGACCTGGGCCAAACCGTGCTACAGTGCTGAAACCCCAAAAATGTGTGGTGATTTTTGGCTCAGTGTTGTCCTGGCACAGTGGAGCAGATCTGATGGGATGGCTGTGAATGGGGAAGCCCTTGGGAAGGAAATTCCTGCAGCCCCAGCACTTCAGGAAAGATAGGGATTGTATGGACTGGAGAGTGTTTTGAGATGAGCAATCACCAGCAGAGCCCTGACAGCTGGAGGTGCTGAAGTTTATCCTGGAGAACGGACAGCAGAGGAAGGCAGGAGAAATCTTCAAATCCACAGAGAAGGTGGAGAATGGATCCCTCTGCCATAATCATGGTGCACATCATGACTTCAGCTGCAGGAAAGAGGATTCAGGTGAGACTCAAGGAAGATCTTCCTGCCTGGAGACAGCTCTTCACCTTGTAAGAACTTTAAAATAGGACAATGCAAGGATAGCTGAGCTACCTGAAACTGTAGGGCAGGCCTGTGTTCACCCAAAATCCCTTCTAGTCTCAAAGTGATGCCACATCCAGTCTGAGATTCTGTGGTCTGTAGGGTCTCTTGTGTCAGGGTGTGCTGAGTGTCCAGAGTGGAGCAGCTGCCCTTTGCATTTCTGTGTGTAATTTTACAGCTCAAGGAGGACCAAGCTGCCTGCTGCCATGTGGACCATCCTGAAGGAGCTTCCTTGAGGACAGAAAAAAAGTCTGTACAGATAGCTGAGACACCCAAGACATGTTGTTATGTGCATTTTGAGAAGGCTGTGTACCCTGGGGGTTGTTCTGTCAGGGCTTCACACTGATGAACCTTGGTAGGAGCTGCCTGGATCATGGACTGTCCCACAGCTCTGGGTTTCCACAAGGCAAGACCTGAGGTGCAGAAGCTTCTGCTGAAGGCATGGCCAGATCCAGGCAGGGCAGGCCACAGTTTTATGCTGGAAACTTCCAAACTCAGAGTGTAACAGGGAAGCAGAGCCACCTCTTCTGGAAAGCAGGAACACTCCCATGCCATGCCATGCCATGCCATGCCATGCCATGCCATGCCATGCC